>JABVZY010000278.1:2970499-2991454 GCA_020883555.1 Drosophila nannoptera | reverse complement strand
ACACAGACTCATAGTTAGGATCCGTTTCACTACCCGTACCGGTGAGGGATTCGTACTGCGAGGAGCTAGGAGTCTGCTGTGAACTTAGACTGGTGCTCGTCGTCACTGTAATCATAGACAGACTAGTCACCATCGAGGCGGAATTGGGTGTAATGGGAGATGAAAGTGCCACATTCTCAGCGATACGAGCGTAATGATCTGTCTCGCTTGTTCCGGGTATCACTAGCACCTTCGTCTCCAATATGCTTGCATAATTGTGGTTGGCATCGGCGCCAGGAATCGTGCTATAGCCTCCACTGCTATCCACAACATCACCGGGTGGACACTTCTTTTCCAAAACCTTCGCATAACCATCATCCGAATGGGCGCGACTTTTCAGCACCTCGTAGTTGGGATCGTAGTCAGACTTCTTTGCATCGTCATCGTTGGGCGCCGTCTGGAGCTGCTCATAGCCCGGATCGTTGCTATTGCCACTATTGCTGATCAGGGGCGGCGGTGGTGAGCACGGTGGGCAGTTAATAGTCTCATAGTGCTTTGTGTTGGTGCTCGGCGAACTAGGTTTGACCTGAACGCTGCTGTTAATGCTATTGTGGTGCTGCGAATGACTGCCAACTGCTATAAGTGGTATGAGAAATTGCAACAGTCATTAGAAACCATTTGATATTAAATAAGGTAAAAAGTTTGGAACCTCCACATTCACGAAATCGATTCTAAGAAGCATACTAACCGCAGCCAGTTCCAAACAAAAACTGGCGAAAGTGTCGAAACGCACCAATTTCTCATTTTGGCAAAACAACTAAATTGTGGCATGGGTTAAGGAATAAGAGAAAACAAGCAAGACACAAGGAAAGAGACGAGAGGAGACAAATCGGGTATATTAGGTGGTTAAACATACTCGGTGAGAAATAAAACTATCTGCGAGACTTGCGGAAACATCGCTAATCTCAAATCTGTCTATACTGCCTTTAGTTACCTGCTTCCTGTTGACGCTCCTTTTGTAACATATTTGCCGCATAACTGTCCGATTTGCGATTTTCTTGGGGCAGTTGGTTTTGCGCTTGTTTCTGTCCATCTGCGGGTATTGTTTCGTAGCCATGATCTTTGGCGGTGTAACTATTGCTACGAACGCGACTCTTGTCGCCAGTCTTGGGATCTGTTAGAAGTGCGGCTGCCGCATTATCCAAAGAACTCACGCCAAGCATCTCCGGCTGGTGGGTGGAGAACTTGTGTTTCTTCATCACCTGAGGATATTTGTAAAGTTTTCTACAGTTCCTTTTGATTTTAGTGCTGACTAGTGCATACCTTGGCATACATGCCCTCGATGTTCCGATTACCTTCAACGTCTTTGGATGGACTTAAGCTCTTGCTATGCTTGCGTTGGGGAGATGCATTGATGACATCACTGCCATCGATAACACCCTCACCTCCAGTTTCAATTACAGATATAACAGAGCTGCGTCCGGAAGTAAGATTACTGCTACTCGTCGCAGAATGTAAATGATGCTGCCCTTGCGACTGACTAAGACTTGCTTTAGGCGTTGGCGGCAAGGGAGAGTTCGCTTGCCTCTTTTCCGGCTTCGGCGACCCCAAATTGCAGACTGATGACGAGGAAGATGCTTGTCGCGAGTGCATTTGAGCACGCAGACTGTCCATATGAGATGGAACGGCTACTGCATGCTCCATACTGCTGCTACTGACTCGATAGGCTGATCCGCTGCCTGTGTTGTGGCCTAAACTTGATAATTGTCCAGCAGTAGCTGGCGGTGCACTCGTTGCCGACAAGCTGCTGCTGTTGTTAATCTCAACAGCAACCACAATGGGATTAGGCTGCATCGGTTGAATTTGCGCATAGGTCTCGGATCCACTTGTATATATATCGGTGGCATTTGGTATATTGCGATTATTAGGATCCTCAATGGCTGCATAGGTTTCATCTAAAAAAATAAGCAATAAGCATTATTCGTTAAAGCTTCACCATTCCAATACTATGATTACCCGAATCGTCAGAGACAGTTGCATAATGTGAATCATTTACATCGCGATTTAATGTTGTTTTTCTAACTGTCTGTTTCGATGGCGGCTGTTGTGCTAAAATGTTGGCCAGCGGCTCCCGCACACTAATGCTCGTATAGCCTTCTGTAGATATGAGAAATAAAAAGTAAGAAAGAACTATTTCACTAGATGTCTGTAAGGATGGACGTACTGGAAGAATCTTGAGAATCGCCACTAAAATGTTGATTTGCAATTGGTGGCGTCATATAAGGCAAATCCTGACTGGCCGATATCATTCCAGCAATTGCAGATGCAGCCGGTATCTCTACCTGTGATGTTGATTCATCATTCAGATGTTGCGTTGAGCCATCACTGAGCTGTGAGCTACGCTGTAATGAATCGGTCCCGTGTTGTGAACAGACAGCTTTACTGCCGGAAATGGGCGGTGGTGCTGATGTTACAGCTGAGGTGGAAGTGGACGGAGCGTTGAGCTGCGCATACGGATGTTCGGTGCCCCGGAGTTTTGCATAATCGTGCGGCAATCCCTTAACACGCGAATAAGGCGAGCTGACATCATCCGCCTGACTAATGGAACTGTGTTGTGATACGCTGGTCTGCTTTTTAAGACTGGGTTGCGCTGGGGGAATAAAAGCGGTTTGGGCATTATAATATGTACGATATGTTCTATGCACAGCTTTTTTTATTCTGTGGCAAGCACCAGGATATACTTACGGCTATGGTTGTGGGCATTCGCCAGCTGCTTGTCGGCAACGGTTTCATACAATTCCGATCCATTGTCGTTATTCTCCGCTACCGGAATATCTGGCAAACTACGATGCGCCGCTGTGCTAGATCTGAAATTTTATTGGATATACCAATTATTACTATTGAATGTGATTCGCATAGGCGGTCTAAAGGGCACGCAAACCCACCTCTTTTCTGAGTCAGCGTTCGATACTGTGGATGCATTTAACTCAACTTGTGACTCACTATTGTGCACCAAGCTGTTGCTTGTAGCTGCGGCATTCGGAATTGGATTCGCATTGTTGCTGTTCACCACAATTATTTCATCTGGGTTCTTGAGTTTCACCATGCCCTCCAGGCCGAGCAAATCATTTCTGAAAATGCATACACAAAATTATCACTTGTTCATTCATAATTTTGGCGCGAGCGCATCCAACTGGAACTGGGCCATAACTTTCACTCACGCACTGACCAATACGCGACTGTGCAGCACCTCGGACGTGGGGCGCGGTTGCTGCGAAAATTTACTTACTTTGGTATTCTCCTTTTGCAACAAAGACAATTAAAGAACATTACAACTAGAGCAAGGGTTATATTTAGCGTAACAAGGAGATATGTGTAGGCCTCCAAATTTCCAAATTTCTTCGTTTCAACCATGCCTACATGTATTTGCTCATACACTTCTTCTGTGTCAATAAAAAATCACGTTTTTATTTCTCCATGAAACGTTACTCTATGCATTGCACTTTAACAACTATTAACTATTACAAGTGTCTTTTCACATTTCTTTTTTGCTGATATTGCTGCAGTTGCAATGTTATTTACGATTTTTCCATTTGCCATTCACCTAAAAGATGCACACGCAAGCAACACAGTTTCCCAAGTGTGGCAACACCCAGAAAATACACAGTGAGAAAGTTTAGTTTCATGAGATTCTTAATTTCATATCATTTTCAATAGCTTCGCTTCCTTGATTCATTAATTTTGGTATAAAAATATTAGTAAATCTACGTGCTAAGATAAACAATTGCTAGAAAGTATGGTAGGATGTTTACAAATGTTCATTTGGCTGGACATAGCAAAATATTTAAAGTTCAGTATGTTTGAAAATCATTTTTTCAATATTCTCCTGGAGTTTCTCAACCTTTCGTGATTGTTTCTTCAATTGTTCCTCCATATCTTCAAACCTATTGCTCTTATCCATATGTTTTTCATTCTTAAATGGAAAATTTGTAAATTAATCGATCACTTGTGCATATAATTCAATATATTACCTTATATTTCTCCTTATGTAAAGCGTGTTCAGCATGCAAGTGGCGTAGCTTGAGCAGGCGACTTTCAAAATGATGCAATTCAGTTTTAAGAGATGCAAGTTCTTTGTCAGTAAAATTGCTTGCTTGTGCCACTCGCCACAATCCCTGAACCTTGGGTTCAATAAAGTCCTGACTATGCGGACCGGAAGACACCAAGCGCTCCAAGCGATCATAGTGATCCTTAATGCCAACATGATGCCCACGCAACGTATTCAAATCACTTTCGAATTTCTTCATATTTTGCTCATGTGTCCTGATTTCGTTCTCATTGGCATCATTGGATATGAGATTGTATTCCTCCAAGTCTTCTGTGTTTATAGCATCTATAAACACGATAGAATTTCAACATCTGTATTCAATATATTGTAATATAAAACTTACTTTCATGGGCATTTATATTCATTGTACCAATGTTCTCGAGTAGACTATAATATATGTCCACTTTGTCCTGATGGTGATCGAACTCTTGCTTCAGAGACTTCATCTCTTCCGCTGTGAATCCCGAAATTTCTGCCTTTTCCCACAATCGGTTAAGTTTTTTGTCTTTAAACAGACTTTTGTTCTTATGTCTTTCGTCGGGGTCATGAAATTTCTGCGAAAAGCAATCCTGTTACAAAGACCTATTGACAATCGTTTCACTTCGTGTGTACCTTGAAAGGCTTTGTTTTCTCGACATCCTGTGTATCCTCGAAGTGTTCGAGCAAGTCATAGGTGCTCATTATTCCAATTAGCTTCTGGCGTAGTTCATTTTCTTTCAGACCATCCTTATCTTTGTGCTGTGAGTTAAGCTGCTTCCATGCAATCTCCTCCTTGTCATGTATTTTTAGCTCCATATACAAAGATTTTATTTTGGTTTCCGTTAAACGCTTCAAAGATAAAAGGACTTTTAATAGATCTTTTGTTGTAGTTAAATATATAACTTACATTTTGTGCTTTAGACCAAATCAGATTCAACTTCGCCATGCGAAAGGGTCGTTGGAGATTCCGAATTTCCGGCTCGTACTTTTCGTCAATGACCTGCTTAAAATGCGGGCTGTTTGCCTCTTTGCTATACTTTTTGCTTTGCTTTTTGTCCGCATCAACGCATTGCGATGCAATTAATAAGAATATGGCGGCAAATGCCACCAATAGGTGACACGTTTTCGACATAATTCTTCTGCAAATCAGAGCAAATCTTCTAATCTGAACTCTAGTGTTGTGTTGGGAGTACTAAAGAAGAGTTTCTCACTGGACGGAACAATTGAACTGGTTCTCCAAATAATTCGAGCTAGAGATATCAAGCGTAAGATTAAGTAAAAATTAAAAAAAAAAAATTCTTAATTTTACAGCTGATTTACAATTTAGTCAATATTTTTACTGCCTTCCTACAAAACACTTAAAATTGCTTGGACATCATTACAGCATGCTGCCATTACTATAAATGGTGCAATTCCGATCGCTTAAACTTATCGATAAGTACGGGAAAACGATGGAGCATTCAAACAAATTGCGGGACAAGCCATCATTTTAAATGTTTAAATGAAACCAAAAATAATAGTGTTTTTAATACTGATTTATTTAAATCACTTAAGAAATTTGTCAATGTAGGTTATTTACAAACGTTAAATTAAGACCACATTATTTCAAGCATCACATTCTAGGACCGAATATATAATGATAATTGCACATGGTGATGTCCCTTATAATTTTAAAGGCACGTTCAACGTATGGCTTGGGACATATGTAAAGGTGTTACCATCAGCGTCAACTCAGCATCCTTCAGATTGGCACCACGCAAATTAGCATCCTGTAAATCACTGCCTGATAAATTACAACGCTCCAGATCAGCGCCGGCCAACACAGCTCCACGTAAATTGCAATTTTTCATGTTTGCATTCTTTAGATTTGCTACGCGTAAGTTAACACCGGCCATATTACTGCTCTCCAGACAGGCGCCCTTAAGATTTACGCCCTCCAAGTTGGTGCGTACACCTGTAGGATCCTCAAAGTTACAGCCGCGTAAATTGGCACCCTCCTAAAAATGTGTGATAAATATAATTACGAATATTGACGAATTTTCGAAACATTAAACAATTAATTATATTTTGTTCAATTATTTACCATATTAGCACAAAGACCGCGGACTGATACTAATTGCGCGCATTCCAGGTTTGCATATTGCAAGTCCGCACGTTCAAGGCAACAGTAGTTCAAGTTTGTGTGTGATAAATTGCACCCTGACATATTTGCATACTAAAAGAAAAGAAAAATTTTACTGATGTACATTCACAGATTGAATTTAGGGAAGGCATACCTTAAAATTAATATTCCTGAAGTCTAATTTGCGCAGATCTGCGCCAGCTAAATTAACTCCTTGAAATCTCAATTCTGTGATGGCGGAGGTTTGTATGACAGCTTTTATAACGTCCATGCGCGTAAGTGGCCTATCATCGACCAGCTGCTCCTGCGCATTCAAAGTTTCCTCTAGATGTGACACAAGTGAGTAAATACCAAAGAAACGAGCTTCCTCCAATACACCCTTCAAGTTTATGTGATTATCACATACGAATTCGCCATGACGCAAATAATTAATAATCGGCTCAAAGTAGCGAGGACTTCGATCTATTAAGTATGCGCCTTGCTCATCTTTTTCGCTAGGCATCATACCACCATCCTGCAAAAACATCCTGGCTAACATTGAGTCTGGTTCCCGGCCGATGAGTGTATCAATAGTAGTTGTATAAATTTTTCCTCCCACATTCAGTTTTACCCATTTGTTTGATGGGAAAGTGTGTGTGTGTGGAGCTTCGCCGCCCAATGCAACAACAGCATTCGTAGTAATGTGCGTTCCATCACTTTCCATTGGTTTTCGATTTTTGATATTAGTTTATTATGGTTTTTAGTTCTATTAATTTCAGCAAGCACGATTTCTTCGATTGTGCGTCAGACAAATATTTTTGTTTAACAACAAGCCTTGAAGAAAATCGATGAAAAACTAAGATTATTCGATAGTCAAATCAATCACGCAAAGATTGAATGACAACACGGTCTGTTGAATAAAAATATCGATATCAAGTAATCGAGTACAGCTTTATTTTATACTCAATTTATTGTTTATATTTTTTAAAAGAATGTGGGCGCCAAGTGGTGATGAAAAATATTTTGCCAGTATGGACCACAAAAAAAATGTTGTAAGCATAATGCCAAGCGTGGAGCTGGTAGTTACCTTCTGTGGAGACAGAGACCTGCTGCGCACGAAAAAGGCTTGTTTACTGTACGCTGAGAGAATAGACTTTAAGGAGCTGATCGTAAGCCAAGCCTTAAATTCAACCCCAATAATGAATTTACAAATATATTCTTTGCTCAATTTTAGCAACTACGTTTGGCCGAGAAGTGCGATCAACGTCGCATGTACATTTCCACAGTGGACAGTGCTTCCTTTCAAGCACTAAAACAGGATCAGTCATTAAATGTCACATTTGCTGGCTTTTTGGAAAATTTAGTGCGAATGCTTAAAGACTGCCATGACGGTCAGCTTGAACTGTGCTTGTCAGCTAATGCAACCATAACTGGGAGCACTGATCAGACAACGCCTGACTACAATTTACAATTTGTGGAAATAAGATCATTCAAGAATTTGGTTCATCTATGTTTACCCTGCCGTTCTGCTCCATTGAATACTGTGATTTTCTACATCAACGCAACACTAGATGCGGCGCATAAAAATATGTTCTTATTGGAGGAGAACATTCAGCAGTTGCAAATGAACTTAAATTCGCAAAATGCTCACATAGATCAGCTAAATGCAGACAATAGTAAACTACGCGAGGCGCTGGCAGAGAATACACGCCTCCTAGGTGAGAAACATGCAGCAGAGCTGAAAAATATGCAATGTGAACTGGAAAAGTTGAACGAACAACGTGCCAATGAACTAGACCGCAGTCGTCGTACTATCGCCGGACTGCAAACACAATTAGAGAGAGTGACATTGGACAAAACCGATCTAAAGATACTGCATGAGCAAGCCGAGAAACGGAATCAAAACTTAAACGAAGAACTCACATGTTGTAAATCACGTATTTCCACTTTGAAGGAGCAGAACGAAAGGTTGCAAACCGAACTCACAGCAGCCAAAAAGCATGAACGAAAATTGGAATATAAAATAGAAGATCTAAAGCAGCATACAACAGAGCTGCAAGAGCATATACAGAAAGGCAATAAAGAAAAGGTTATTGGGTCCCATCTTAATATATTAAAATATTCTTCATATAAAGCTAAGTTTTGTCTCTCTTGCTTTTCAAATACAGGCGAATATTGCTGCCGAACTCGAGGCGGAGAAAAAGATTCTACACACTAAACGGCAAGCGCTGGAAATGGCCTCCGATGAAATAGCCAAAGCGAATCAAATAATTCTTAAGCAATCTCAGGAATTGCTTAGCCAAAAGAAAACCATCTCTTGGCGCACTGAAGTTGCGTTGCAGCAGGAAAAAGCAATACAAGAGAAGGAAAAGCTGCTGAACATGCGTGAAGAGGAACTGAAGCAGACCCGATTAACAGTGCAACAGCTCCGCGAAGATATACCACAGCAATTGCAATCCATGCGTCACTTTGTACAGGAGCTCGAGGAGAAGTACAAAAATCGTAAGTACATCGTAATTCTCTGTAAATATTTAAAAGATGAACATACTTAACAATTATTCTTTTTTATTAGAAATACTCACGCTAAAAGAACACCTAACATCTGCTGTTGGCAAGGAAAATTCGAGTCGCAGAGCTAACCGAAAATAGCTAGGCTCTTGCAATCCCATTACATTAAGTATTCTATAAGTCTGCTAATTGTTAGATAATTGTTTAATTAAAGTTATTTGTCTCGATCTATTCAAAGTCTTCATCCAAGTTCTTTCCGGCTTGTACTTGCGCTGCGGCAACGTTTACTGCCTGACTAATGTCCTCGAACTGATTCATTTTTAGTCTTTCACGTATCAGTTCAGCAATAGCTTTTTGTGTACGGCGCTCCAAACGCTCCAGCTTCTTGCTCACGTCCCGTTTCAAATCCCAGTCTGGCTTGCGAGGAGCCAAATTGGCTATATCGATTTCATCTATGACCATTGGTTGCTGAAGTAAATCCAATTGTGATTGTATAGCGGATTCAATGTCACCAGTGGGTTCTTGTATCAGAACTTTGCCATCTGTGTTTTCATTTTGTGGTTTGTAGCTCCGAAAAACCGGTCTACAAAATAGAATTTTATAGTAAAATAGATAAACTAAAAACTATTAAATCTACTTTGGCAATTTTTCAGCAGCATCCTTAACGCTGGAGGTCTTTGATAACGCTTGTTCGCGCAACTTCTGCAATCGTTCCTTTCGTTTTAGAGACTCCTCTGCAAGTTTTCCCAAATTGCTAGTTTCATCACTAGCCATTTTAATGAAAATTTAATGAAAAATAAACTAATTGATCTACGGTCGAATGCTGTAGCGTACTTCACTTATCATATCGATAAGACGATTATTAATCAATTGGTCAGTTGATGCGATTATTAGAATTATTATCGAATAAAATTATGCTTATAAACCAAATAATCAGAATAGAATACATAAAAAAAAAAACAATAACAAATTTCTAATTATCTAGACAAAGTTTTTTAATTTCTTTTAGTTGAGCTATTCGATAATCATGCAATCGAATGCCAAGTGTAAGCGGTCTAAGATACATAACGAGTTGGCAGCACATTTTGAAGGTATAAGTGTGAGGGGAGTATAAAAACAACGCAAATTTTTACTTGAAAAATAAATAAAAACAATAATTTTTGGAAGTATTGCATATGCATACACCTACTAACCGATTATTTAAGCCGCATTAAATACGTTGCTGTTGTTGATAATGAGCTAAAATGTATCAAGAAAAAATTCAAGCTATGCTCTCAAAAATGTAGCAGCTGCTGTTGCAACTGTTTTGGAGTACCAAAATTTAGACGCTGATTTTGCTGACAAGAGAGTACTAATCGCTGCAGGTATTGCTCATCGGATCGCTGGTGGCATTAAAAACTATTTTTATGTATTACAACGCCCCGGTGCGTGCAATGAAATCTGTGCAAGCGTGTGCTAATTTGAGTTTGTTTCGATTAAAGGGAGCTGCCGCCGCCACCGCCATCGCCAGCCATACAACGGACGATCGCCAACTAACTGCAGTGGTATCGACACGCACAGCGCATCGTAGAACTCATTGTTCTGTGACTGTGACATCGTTTATCCCCTCGCTAGTCGCCCGCTGCCCGGCCCCAGGCAGCTGTAGCTGTATCTAAAAATGGAGTGGACCAGAGAGAAGACGTTGCTGCTGATCAACGAGTACCGACAACGTCGCGGACTATGGGATATGACTTGCGACGAGTATCGCAAGAAGGATGTTAAGCAGCGACTCTTGAATGAAGTTAGTGAAGTGCTCGGCGGCAATATACCCATACCTGAGCTTGAGAAAAAGTTTCACACTCTGCGAACTCAATATCATCGCGAAATTAATCGTATGAAACGCAAGGAGCCCTATAACTCGAAGTGGTTTGGCTTTAAGAATCTCGTATTTCTCAGTTCCCCCTTTGCGTGTCGCTCCACAAAGGGTCGATCTAAGGATAAGGAGGACGCATCAGTACAAAAATACATACTGGGTGAGGTATCCGCAGCTGGCTCCACGGAAAGTAATAATATGAACGAGGAATACATAATAACTCCTCGTAAAACGAGTAGTCGGGCGCAGGAGCTGGAAAAGCTCATTGAGGAGACGACCAAAGATGTAGAGGATATTGATGAAAGTGAAGGTGGTGTGGAAGAAGATGTTGATACAAAACCAAAACTAAATAAGGAGTTGAATGGAACGTATGTTCAAATAAATGAGGATGAAAATGAAACGCTTGAGACGCATTCACACCACCATCAACCACAAACTCAGCATCCACACCCACATCATCAACAGCCCATAATGGAGTTGCATCACTCCGGTAATGCTGTGGAGGCTGTTAGCTTTCAGGCGAATGAAAGTGGGGAGCTCCACTACCAGTCCACGTCTACGTCCGGTAATGCTAGCGAAAACAATAACTCCTCTGTGCATGTGGTACCAACGCGCATCATCAAGATACAGCGGCGTGATACTTCCAACCAAGATAATGGGTTTTTCGAGGACCAGTCGACCCAGCATCAGCATCAGCTGCATCCGCCACCACCCAAACGGCTCTATTTCGATCCCAGTGGTTCGCACAGTACCACGATTCTCTCCGCATCCACGCTTACGGCAGCATCACAGAACGGTAATGGAAGTAATCTGCTGACCACAACAGCCGGAACCGGCCTAACGGCTGGTACTTTGCGGCTACCTCGTGTCAATGCCATAGTAAACACGACTTCTCTGTCGCCGCCAAAACCAGCCAGTTCACCAATACCTCCGCCCTCCGCTGTCTCCAGTGTACAACGTGATCAGTTCTCCACATATGGGGAATATGTGGCTAATGAGATGCGTGCCATTAGTAACAAGGAGGTGCTAATCGCTCTGAAGCACAAAATTAATACGGCAATCTTTGAGGCGAATATGGCGGAGTTACAAAAATAAAATTCAATATCATATGGAAAAATATCAATTGTAATGAAATGTTTTTAGCAAAAAATGTATATTAAGTGTCCATTTGAATCTAAAATTCCAATAACCTTACTACACCCCCAGTAATTGCAGTTTTAAAGTTTTCGTGTTAATCTGTGTTTCAAACTGTAAATTGACCGAGTTCATAAAAATAATAATACGTATGTATCAATTTGATTAAATAAGCCAAATATAAAATTTAGTAGAATCTGAATGTTTCTAAACTTTATCAGTTGAACTTTAGGTAGGCTATATGTCCCAAATTAGATACTTCACTTAATTTTTTTTGTATAAAATTCCGGTTAAATGATGAACAATATAGTTTGCGAACCGTTTACGGACTTTCCAGTTGAAATCGATATTGAGAAAATTGCTGCCGAATTTAAACCTAAGGATAAGGAAAAAGACGTCGAAAAATCACTCGGCCCACGCGATTTTCTTAACATTCCAGACAATAATTCGGCTGTCTTGCCTCTGTTCAACTATCACTTGGACCACCTGAAGCCGCTTATATCTGTTCGAAAAAGTCGCTACATGCGTTGTCGTTACAGAAATTTTCTGGATGATGTGCCTAAGAACTTTGTAAAGATAAGTTTATTTAATGAGAATTTTGACAAGTATGTACTGCATTGCTAAATAAGAAAAAATATATTATTTATTAACGAGTTACCTAGCAAGCCGAAGCCACGAAGAAAATCACTTAATGGACAGTTTTATGGAGTGGATTATAAATTGGCGCCTATACCTGTTTCAGCGGATCCCCGCTGTTCATTTGTGTCTAAATCTCCTAAATCCAAAAATACCTTAAAATAATCAACATCATTTCAAACACTTCAAATAAAGCGCTCTGGTTATTATTGTTATCGCTAAACATATTATCGAACAGATACAGACTGAAGTCATCTGTGAGCAACCATCCAACAATAATTGAAAAACTTGGCAACACTGTTCGATCAATTGGGACGAAAAATGTTTACAAAATGCATTAATTCTGGTGCTTCAATAATTTTGTGTATAATATTCACCTGCCTTTTAGTTGAAAACTGTGGCAAGTATCAAATTTGACACTTCTCTCTTGTTTTTCATACGAAGAATTTAAATGTGTGTTCACAGTCGGACTGAAACGGACTCTGCGCCATTACGAAGTTTTCCACAGAGATGATGTTGTTCATCGGATTGTCAAGAGGGGTGCTAAGCAGAGTAATAATCCATATAACACCATTAAAGAACTGGAGTTTAAAACACTTGGAAAAAATTTTCGCGTGATTTTGCATCCACATCGTGATGTGCTCCACAGCAAATTTCGTGCATATGCTGTGGATGCGGATGGAAATGAGACTGTTGTGCACCTGGGTATGTCGAGAGAATATAAAAAATAAGAAAGTGTTAAAGCTATGTACGCTTCAGATCATGACAACTTTTACACGGGTCGGGTTTTTGGCGAGTTAGAATCTTCGGTGCGCGCACATATTGAAGATGGCACTCTAACCATGTCCATAGAACTTCCCGAAGAGACCTACCATATAGAGCCTTCCTGGCGACACTTACCAACAGCTAAGAAGCACACAATGGTAGCATACAAATCTTCCGACGTCAAACTAAATCACGGTGAACATGGTTCGGTGCCGAAAACCTGTGGGTACATCAAAGAAGGCCTTGAGTTGGAAAACAAGGATAATGAGATAATCTCAAGAGAAAAGCGTCAGGCTGATCAGTACGAGTACACGCCCACTAAAACTCGCTGTCCATTATTGTTGGTGGCCGATTATCGTTTCTTTCAAGAAATGGGCGGTGGCAATACCAAAACCACAATCAATTACCTAGTAAGTTTTGATTTATTTTTCCTACCAACCACATCACCATTCTCATTTTATCTCTTATTTTTAGATAAGTCTTATAGATCGTGTGCATAAAATCTATAACGATACTGTCTGGCAGGATCGTTCCGACCAAGAAGGTTTTAAAGGCATGGGTTTCGTCATAAAGAAAATCGTGGTTCACTCAGAACCTACGCGATTGCGGGGCGGCGAAGCCCACTATAACATGATTCGCGAGAAATGGGATGTGCGTAACCTGCTGGAGGTAGGTGTTAACTTGTTATCAACAACTATTTAGGATTTTGCTATAGCATCAAGTGTTTACACTGCTTAACTCTGTAAATCTTGTTCTACTCCTTAAACTGCTAACTCACTCGTCTCTTGCCAATTTCCATTGACGGTAAACTTAGGTGTTTTCACGGGAATACAGCCATAAAGACTTTTGCCTAGCTCATCTCTTTACTGATCTCAAATTTGAAGGTGGCATTTTAGGCTTGGCTTATGTTGGTTCCCCACGCCGCAATTCTGTGGGTGGTATCTGTACACCAGGTTGTTATTCCACGTCAAAACAAAATTTTTATTTATGTTGGAATATCATTTCGCTTAGTCCTGTGTTTCTGTTTGTAGTCACTGATTCTCTTCAGTTTTGTTACAGAGATTACAAAAGTTTGAATGTGTTAGAATATTCTATATCCATCCTATGCATTGATCCTATGTTCAATTCATTTTTTTTTTTTTTATGATACTATAAAGATAACTTTTTTAAGTACTTTAAACAATGCGTTATGTGTCCGCAAAGATATTTATTTTTCGGTTTTTTTTAAGATAAAAATATTTCATAATAGTAATAATTAATTCAAAATCAAATCTTTAAACATTCTCAAGAGTACTTCAAAAATGGTTATACACTCTACCTAAACTCTGGTCTGAGTAGCTCACGTAATCATTACGGCCAGCGTGTGATAACACGCGAGGCGGATCTGGTCACAGCTCATGAATTTGGTCATAATTGGGGATCTGAGCACGATCCCGATATACCGGAGTGCTCGCCAAGTGCCTCACAGGGGGGAAGCTTTTTAATGTACACCTACTCGGTCAGCGGCTACGACGTGAATAACAAGGTAAACGCAAATAATATGGCTAATATTTCTGTACTTTGAAATGAAATCGAGTTACTTGTAGAAATTTTCACCATGCTCGTTGCGATCCATACGGAAAGTGTTGCAGGCGAAATCGGGTCGTTGCTTCTCCGAGCCCGAGGAGTCTTTCTGCGGTAATTTACGTGTAGAAGGCGATGAGCAGTGCGATGCTGGGTTACTGGGTACAGAAGATAATGATTCGTGCTGCGATAAGAACTGCAAGCTCCGCAGGAATCAAGGTGCCATGTGTAGCGATAAGAACTCACCGTGTTGCCAGAACTGTCAGTTTATGCCAGCGGCTATGAAATGTCGAGAAGCCCAATACGCTACCTGTGAGCAAGAAGCGCGCTGTACTGGGTCGCATGCCGAGTGTCCCAAGTCGCCGGCTATGGCTGATGGAACCATATGCCAGGAGCGCGGCCAGTGCCGTAACGGTAAATGTGTGCCCTACTGCGAGACCCAAGGACTGCAGAGTTGCATGTGCGATATTATAGTGGATGCATGTAAACGTTGCTGTCGCATGAGTATCAATGAGACTTGCTTCCCAGTGGAGCCGCCGGATGTACTGCCCGACGGAACACCGTGCATAACCGGATTTTGCAATAAGGTCTCATTAAACTACAACAACCATAAACGACGATCCCTAATAAATTTAACTATTCCTATTTATATGCAGGGTGTGTGCGAAAAGACCATACAGGATGTGGTCGAACGGTTTTGGGATATTATTGAAGAGATTAATGTAGCCAAGACGCTACGATTCCTGAAGGACAACATAGTTAGTAAGTGATCATTGGTTAACCATCTATATCCTTTAAAGTATTAACACACTCATATATATTTATAATTATTTGTATCAGTGGCCGTTGTGGTGGTTACAGCTGTTTTCTGGATACCCGTTAGCTGTGCTATATCCTATTTTGATCGCAAGAAGTTGCGTTACGAAATAAAACAAATCGAGTGGAGTCAGAAACTAGATCTCATACATCCCAGTGATGACAGGCGTCGTATCATACACATACGGTAGGGTAGCAATAATTAATCGAAGCGCTTAAATGAAATATTTTAATTTATGTTATATTTGCAGCGTTCCACGGCAGAAAATGTCAGTAGCGCGTTCGTGTAACTAACATAGAACATGTGGCGACCATTGTTTTATCTTCCGTGAGCATTCTTCTCAAAACTGCCACAATTATTCGTATTAAGTATAAAATTAACAAATATCTAAAATAATGAATAAAATTCCCAATAATACAGACCAATCCAAATGGCTCTTCACCAAATAATTTTGGATTATCTGACTAGCAAGCAAGGCACCCAAATAACTGAGTTGTGATAACTAATTTTTCAATAACTGAATGGAAGCAAAACTAATTTTATCAGTGAGTGAATTTTTTTTCATATTGCTATGTGTTTTCAACATGAGCAATACAATTGATTAATTATTTAATTGTTACCAAAAATAAGTTTTATTTTTTTCCAGAATTTCGCATACTGTTAAGAATTATGATTGTTTTTTGTTTTTTAGTTTTATGTTTTTATTCCGTTTGTTGATTAGCTTACTGATTGTTATTTACTTTTCTATTACTTCTTTTTATTGCTCTTTCCATTTGTCTGTGGAGAGCACTCTTCATCGAGTTCCAATTCACTGTCATCTTCATCATCTGAATACTCATACATTTGACCATCGTCATATTCACCCAAATTCATTTCCGCCTTAAAAGAAGAAGTATGCACGATAAGCAAAATCGCAGAAAATCTCATTAAATTTAATTTACCTTGCCGCATACATATACCGGCCCCGTGCCTTGCACCAGTTTAAATGTGACTGAGCCATTGGGAAACTCAACGTTTGGCCTCAAACTGCGAGTTTCGCCTACTTTTAAAACGGCAATTGGAATTTTTACTGTCTTTTTCACCCCGTCATCGTGTATGTTTGTTTCGGCCTGCAAATATACGATCAATTTTGTTATGCGATTTGAAGCTAATAGACTGCAGACCCAACCCATTTGCCCCTTGATCAGACAAATGTATTAAAGTATTTGTCAGTGTTTTTCCACTTGAAATATTATATGTACAGACAGACCTGTACTACATTGAATTCGCCGGTTTTCGCCTCGGGTCCCAGGGATATCTGTTTGATGATCAGCTTATGTGAGTGCACTATGTACTCCTCTGGTATTTCCGGCACATCGAACTGTGCTATAGGCTCCTTTTCACTCAGTGTAACACCTAAGACGGGTATAATTGATTAAGATTGCCATTTCTTCGAATTAGTCTGCCGGTTATGCTTTCAAGGCAAGTGGTGGGATTATCAAGGCTTTGGTGGATATTATACTAAACGTTTATGGAATATACTAACCATAAAACGATTCGGACTCCATTTATATGCTTGAAAAAATGTTCTTTTACAGTCTAAAAAGTTTATGAAAACTTGTTCTTTTCACACGTGCCCCGTACAATGGCGATAGCGAAAGAGACGAATGCGGCTGAAAAGATGCTTGGTAATTATCGATTAAAGCGATATATTGATTAAAGATATATACCGCCGATAATATTTTTATTAACTTATATTAATACTTATTTTGATTCAATGTTTACTAATATGAGAGTATGATCTCCTATTTTTTGTGTGTCAATAATAACGATCTTAGTAGTAAATTTTCAAAAATGTTAACGTGTCGCGATTAATGGCGATACACCCGCTAGTGCTATACTTGCATAGATTACACATCCCTAAGAAGTTTGCATCCCTAGTTGGAAGCTACCATTTTGCAAAAGATTTTGCTCAACACGTGCTCGTCGCTTGCATTTTGTATTTTAAATTATACAAAACAATTGAAATGGCAGAAGAGTCATTCTATGGTAATATTATCCAAGTGATTATAGTTAGTGCAGCCGATTGCAGTGCAGTTGAATTTGACAAAGTGGTGACTACTTAGCCGGTTGCCGGCGTTTTAATTCAAGGTTGCGCCTTTTTGAATGTGTGTGTATGAGTCTGTAAAATAGAATGACTGCATATGAATATAATGTGTCTGTGTGGACAAACGTTTACGTAGGCGCATTTTTCTCTTTGTTAATTCACAAGTAATACGTATAAATTTCAGGTGTCACCCTATCCGCGGAAAACAATAGCGTCACCTGGGACGTTGTCGCCGATGAGGATTATGCCCGTGGACAGAAGTTGGTTATCAAGCAAATTTTGCTTGGCGCCGAGGCAAAGGATAATGAATTTAACGTTGTTGAGGTAAGTGAGCCAATTCGTGTGTATATATGTAAGTACGTAAGTCAGCGATTCTCCTAAAGTAGCCGGGGTATAGACCGGTTTGCATTCGCTAAGCACGCGCAACATTTGTTGCGGGCAAGGGTAATTTTGTCTGTATCTGCAGTATGCGCCCTTTCTCTGTTGTCGCTGCCGCTCTTATGTTTGCATATCTATGACGTCACAAATTCCCAATTTGGTTTGGCATAGTATAGATTCAAATTATCATCTGGGATTTTTATTTGATAGACTTTAAATAAAATAATTATAAATTACTTAAACTTAACCACCAGGAAGAAGTATGACATAGCTTATAATTGCTTGAAGTTAGTAGTAACGGTTTGCTTTGTAAGACTACATTTGTACTTAACTATAACGCATTTTGATATGGATTTAAGATTTATGAAATTGGATCAGGCTGGGGTGCCATCATTGTGGCAGTTGCTGTTTTTGGTGGTATTGTTTCCATTTGCTAACGATTGTATTAGTTCCGTAAAGGTCTTCGTAAACCTAAACATGCCACGGGCTTTTCGTTGGAGCCGACAGACAACACCAGCCGCGGCTATGTTCCAGTTCCAGCATATGAGCTCGCACTTCAATAGTTGCAGATCGTCTCGTAACGAGATTATATTCTGTTCACCAGGAATAGGATAAAAGATATTATTTGATTGTAGTTTACGAATTAGAGAAACATACCAGCGCCACAGTTGAATCAATAGAGCCAATGTCGGCTCCTTTAATGATCACCATAGAGACTGTGCCCATTGTCTGCTCTGTAACATGAGCAAGGGTTGCAGTTTTTAAATATTCAGCAGCCGTGTAATCAACATTGCCTTTCAATTCAGCCACGCAGATCTCGAGGCAGTTATGCTATTTTCCAAAGGCGTCAGAATAGAATTAAAGGAATATGTCCAAATCAACATATATTACCACAAATCGTACCTTTTCTGTCTCAATATGGAGCAGCGGCGTCATGCTTTTGCCGAGTATGAAAAGTGCATTGATCACCACACCCACTAACATGCCATACTCCAGAGACCAGAGTAAACAGCAAACCAGAGTAACTATGAAGGGTACCATGTCGCGTTCTATGTAAACATAAAGAATGTAAAATAACTTGGTAATTGAAAATTAGACCGTATAGACGGTGTATGCTGATCTGAAATTAATGCACTATGCACTTACTTTTTGCGCGCCAAATTTCAGCTATTGTTTCATACTCGACCATGAATATCATGGCCGAGATAATAATAGCTGCTAGCGTGGCTTTTGGTATGTAAGCAAAGACAGTAGTCAAAAAGGCAAGACTGAGTAGTATTAGAATTCCGGTAAAAGCACCTCCAAGTGGCGTTACAACACCGCTAGCATTGTTCAGCGCAGAGCGGGCAAAAGAGCCGGTGACGGGTATCGATGAAACAAAGCTGCCAAACAAATTGCAAAAGCCCAGGGCAATCATTTCCTGTGAAGCATTTACAACCTTACCCTTGGCTGTAAGTACAAATAGTAAATTTTGAGTAAGTGAATAATAAATACAAGTTTCTAGTTACGTTTACGTACAGAAGGCTTTGGCTATCGATACGCACTCCAAAATGCATAGAAAGGGAACTGTGCCAATTGCGGCGCCCATTGTTGATATCATATCACCAAAGCTCATATATTGACCGTCTGCATCCTGAGTATGAAATGGTGGTGGACGAAAAGGTGGTAGGCCCGGCTTAATTTTCTCGTTGATGCGAAAGGGCATCTCATCGGTGTTTCGGCTTAGCAAATAGCACAAAAGAATTCCAATAAAAACCGCCAAAACATTGCGGCAGAGCGACAAATATTTGAATAGAGAAGGGCAGCCGAATTTTAAATGCTTCATTTGCTAATTTATGAGTATTAAAAGGAAAAAACATATACATAAAAATGCATATCTATATACATATATCATATATACATACCCTCATTAAAATGAGAAGGATGAGGGTGCCGCATCCGAGTAGCGCATCATTTAGACGTGTCTCTTGAATGTGGCCAAAAAAGTTGATCCAACTTTTGAGAAACTCGTTCGATTTACTTTGGATACCAAAGAGATTGTTGACTTGACTACTGCCCACCGTTAAGGCAGCTGCCAGGGTAAACCCGGCTATGACAGGAACTGAAATGTATCGCACCAACACGCCAAGGTTCATCAAACCGAGCAGTAGAATAATGCAGCCGGAGAGGAAGCACATCAGTGTGGCAATTTCTGGATTTCCATCAATAGGGGAATTAATCATCATAGATATTATAGCCGTGGGACCTGTAAATAATTTTTTTTAAGTTTAGCACTATTTCGCAAAAATCTTGTCGATTCGTATCACACACACCTACTGTGATATCCTTGCAGGTGCCAAATAAAATGTAGATAAAACAGCCCATAAATGCTGAATACAGACCATAGACAGTTGGCAGTCCGGCCACAGCACCATAAGCGATAGCCTGAGTCACCGCGGTTAATCCAACGGTCATACCAGCCACAAAATCGGCCAAGAGAAAGTTTATCTTATAATTGGGCAACCAGCTGCAAATTGGAAGCATACGCTTGACTGTGTTTGTGCTACAACAGTTTCGCGCCTTGGCGCCGATGGTGCCACACACATTGGGAAGTTGCTCGTGATATAATTCATCTGTATAGGGAGGGATAAGAAGAAAAACACTCAAATATTGATTGAAGGCAGAGAGCACATGATCAGTTCAGTCTTATCTAGATGACAATGTTTTCAAATTATTTACTGCCTTTCATTTCAATCAATCTCAAGTGGTCTTTAATGTTTGGTTGCCTGACTTGTGGCTGTGATAGAAATTAAAGATATCTAATTCTAGATAGAGGTTTCTCAAATATCGTTGGAAAATCAATAGGAAAATTCCATTGCGATTTAACTGTCGTCTCTGATTATGCGCAATTTATTGGATCGCTTTGTTCACGCTCTTCAAGTGGTGGTTGTAAATGTGCCAGGTAAATGGCAATATTTCACTGAACAAATCGGAAACGAATGTGTGGAGCATGGAAACAATGTTTGAGTTGGAGCAGTTTCATTTATTCCATCAATCACATGTCGCTTAT
>JABVZY010000278.1:2921952-2961458 GCA_020883555.1 Drosophila nannoptera | reverse complement strand
TTGATGGTGTTGGTGGTGGTCGTCGACATCAACGTCTACGGTGTCGCCCACATAGACCTTGGCATTCTTTAATGAAGTGCTTGATGATAGCGCAGATGAGGGCGCAGTAAATTGCTGTGACATTCTATTGTTATTATTGTTATTATAATTGTTCCTATTTGCTCCTAATAGACTGTTTGACGAGATCAGCGAGGAAGCGTACGATTTTTTGTTAGTCTGCACCAAGTAGAGAAGAACGCAGAAAGTTATGATATTTAGAAACGATTATGAATTGCAAATGCGGATGTAATATATATGTATGTATGCATAGTATAATAGTAATGTAGATAGCTTTACACACATATGTACAGAGCATGAGTTACATTGAGATAGTCTTGTGTAAACAGTATACGGCTATTTATGTATGTATGGTTGTAAGAGTATTTGGTTTAGGTACAGTGAAAGCCGCACTATTGATATAACAAAGACTAAATACGTCTGCTCCAGCACGTGTTCACTGTAACACACTGATGTTCGTGTTCTATATTGATGTGATGAACATTATTTGTATTTGTATATGTTTAAACAAGTGTCTTGTTAATAACAGTTGTATTAGCATAAGCGTAGACATTTGCTTTTGTTAAGAAACAAAACGTAAGTTAAATATATTTTATGTACGAGTCTTTTTTCACTTCTTTGGCATTGCACGAGCTTTCGGTTCTTGAGCGACTAAGCGACTAATGAATTTTTAGCCAGGCAATACAGCGCATGTAGCGTTTGTGGGCTATAATGATGATCTCACCTTGCTGTGGTACGTATAATAGTTGAAAGTTTTCAAATAGGTGCCGAGGGAAAGTATGTTGCACTGTGGACACAAGTCTTTGGTGCGTTGCTGCATCATGGCCAGTAGGTAGAGGAAGTCCTCGGCCACATAGTGATCCTCCTCCAGGAACAAAACGAGACCTGTCCCGGATACAAATACGTGTTAGAAAGAGAAAGTCGGTGGACATAGTTATAGCTAACCGGTATGAAATCGAGTCGTTTCTAGCTCGTTAAAAACTCGGTTCGCCTTCCACCACCAATGGTGTTTGGTTTGCGTAAATTTGGCCTCGCGATAGTGGCCATAGAGATCGGGATACAATGCGTTATTACAGTTGGTATTGAGGGCTCTGAAACGGGATAGCATGGAATAAAAAAAACTTGGACCAATAACCATACTCACTGCTCCTTTTTGATGTTCCTGGGACAATCATTAGGATCAACACCAGGATACTCATGTGGATGCGTTTGTATAGAGTAGGGGTAGAATATCTGCAATACCTTACAGAAATCAATCTGCTGCACCAGATCATTGATGTCATCATCGTAGTAGTCGTGCGAGAATATCAGCAACGACTTGGAGATATCCCGTGCCTGCGCCAGGCTGACAATCAGATGGCGCAGATAATTGATGCGCGTATGCACCTACAAATGGTAAATTATGTTAGCTATATAATCCGAGTGCAATCAAATAAATTGTTGTTCAATACGCACCTGTATGACAATTATCACAGAATCGTTTTGCAGCGGCCCGAATGTGTCCTCATTTAGCACCAGCTGCATATCGTTGTATCTCACTATTTGACGTTTAATCTCCGTGATGTTTGGTGGTCGATAGACATCGAAAGTGATTGTTGTCGCCGCTGCAATTCCATTGAACGCTGAGGTGCTGCTATTTAGCTGTAGAGCTGTAGCGAAATAAATGCAATTAATCAGATTACACTTAGGCAAGAAGTTGATAAAGGCTCACCTGCAGCTGCAGAAACGGAGTGGTTGCGCGTGTGTGGAGTCAGATATTTGTGCAATGTGGCTGGCACCATGGACAAAATGGCGTCCACCGAATCGTTGGTCACAGGGTCGTTCAGCATAGCATCTCTGCTGTCCACTGTGCGTGTGTGTGTGAGTGTGTACAAATCAATATAACTATATCTTGCAAATTGATCAACAATCGGTCTTACAATAGTTAAAGTTGTGGTACTGCAATAGGCCAAAGATGCACAGCGCCAAAATGAAGATACTGCGTATATAGAAATTGTTGCGTTTGCGACCCATCGCCCCGGTATTGGGCAGGGGTATCAGTACACGACCTAGTAGAAAGTATTGATCAGAACTTGTATAACTAACCCTGTTCCTTATCCTTCTTTTCGTTACCTCTCATTTTTGACATTTTCTGAGCGACAGCCTTCACAATTGCTAGCACACGCCTACTGAGCTAGCGCTTTTATAGCGCCATCTGAAAGAATATAATGATAAATGTTTATTGAGGGAGTAAATATGTATACATTCATAACGGAAGACTTGTCAAAGAGCGGCAAGAATAAACTGCCTGTTATCATACTTGCCAGAAAATAGATACACTTGAACACTTTTCTGAGATATTGAAGGGTAATAGCTTGTAGTTCGAATGGATCTTATCAAAGAAGCAATTAGTCTTTGACATGGAATAAAGTTTGATTGGGTATTAGCTTTGAAACGCAGCATCAATGCTGGATATCGGAACCTTTCTATAAAGGAATCAATTCAGTGCGCAAGCGACTCGATCGCATTGCAATTGCTGCAACTTTTTTGTTGAGTGAATTCTCAAGAAGTCTTTGACCATAAAATATTGCAGTCGTAAGACATAAATAGGTACATAAAACCTAGATAATCTTAACTGCGAGACGTACTTGGCTGGCGATAGCTTCAAATTGGGACAGAAGCGTAGTTTTATGGACATGGCTTTCCGTGCTCCTAGCGTAGCCGTAGCGTGAGCTGTCATTAGGCCCCCAGTACAGAACCTGCCGTCCGATCCGCCTCACAAGTAAGGGGGAGGGACTTGTAATGTGGGCGATCGTGCGGCCTCGCGTCAATTGGCGTAAAAATAGAAAAGATTTGGCGACTGCTTCGTTTGACAGAATGTGAATATAAAAATATACATATATATTATGTCGTAGCACTGTCAAAGATATAGGAAAAGCAGGCGAAGTAATAAGTGCAAGTATTCGAGTTAATTTAATAACTTATCAATAAGACAATGAAAGTACTATTAATATAGGTAAACAGGTAATTAAATTGAGCGTTGCCTTTATATACCACTAAATCGATGTTCATTAAAACTTATCGTTAAAGCGAAGCAGTAAAAGTGCGTCTACCCATAAAAGTGAACTGTAATTTATTGCGGCTTATGTCCTGAACGCCCCTTATACGCCCCCTATAATGTCATGGCAACATTATGTTCCAACAATGACAAACATTAAACTATTTTCGTCAAATGAAATCAACGAATTTCCATATATATCTATTATAGGTTTCGATTAGAGCGGGTCGTCCTAACTAAAGCTTCTGCCCCGGGAAGTAGGGTTCCCATTCGACATTGAAATTGAACTTTATACATTGTTTGAATATTGCGGAAATAACCAACAGTATCCATCCATAAGATACCCTCTATGCAATGCTCCATAGCAAATGGAAACTGCTCTGTACCATTTCCGACTTCGAAAGGAGAGCTTATACACTAATAATTTTCTACCATAAATTTACAATAACAAAAATTAGTAAAACAAGTGATCAAATACTCTCACGCCAAGTAATTGTTAAGCTCATATATGCCCGGCAGCTTATGTAACAAAATAGGGTATACGACTTTAAGTGTAGTCGTACTTAACACAATCACACGTTGCGGAGAATGTCGGCGGCGAATCGAGTGGCGCAGTGAGGGTTAGTGTATCAGCCTTATACAGGTGAAACAGGTATGTATTTATTTATTTACTTTTTGGCTGTTACGAAATCTGAGCGACATTCATAATAGCAAAAATGGTCGGGCAAAATCTAACCAACGGATTTTACTCAATGCTTAAATTGTTGTGCTAATTTAGCAAGAATGCGGCTAATATCTGGCCTTACCTTTGGCTGAATTTGCAAGTGTGCAATGTTTTCGTTTCTGCCTCCGCCTCGTCTGCTGTCGGCATCGTTGGTCGATCGATTTTTCAGACACCCCGAGTCCAAGTCAATATGCAGTGTAACGGCTGCATTTAAAATGTGGTTGCCGCTTCGTTGTGATTTTTGTTGATTTCGCAATATAGAGCATGTTCACAAAAGTTCCTCAATTGATTAATTGCTTAAATACATTTTGTTATTGTTGTCAATGGGACGTGCATCGCGACTGAGATTTCTGCAATTTTTATCTTGATACATGATCATAAACGCGCGTGCAGATATGAACGCAGATAAAATAGTGACGATTTTGTGGTTTTATTTCACGGAACTACTCGTATTTGATTATGTACGCTTTATGTAAATTGTGTATTCATTTGGAACTTTCTTTTGACATATGGCGACAACTAGCAATTACTTTCGTCCGCTACTCGTAGAAGTATCTTACGGTGCGCTCTCACGACTGAGTCCTAAACTGAAACAGCTGTGTTGTTTAGAGCAAGAGACGTTAGGCAACACTTTCAAATCGCAGTGGGGTGACCGTATTAGCAAAAAAGTAACGACTGCAATGAAGCAGTTGCTTTTCAATTGTAGGCATAAAATATATCTCCGTTTTATTTAAGATGGTTAAGAACATTTGAATTGAAATTGAAGAATTTGTTTCAGAATTTAATATTTACGTTTAGAACTTTTGCACTTTTTTAATTGCTTCGGGAATCAAAATTATATTCAAGAAAATAATTTGTTTATAAACTAATAAACATAACACAATATTTATTTAATTACAAGTGTCATTTCCACTTGCAGCCCTGGTCAATTATCGACAGCAGTGTCGTCATATCGATACGATTAATCGATAGGCAAAGAAGTTCATTTAGATGTTAAATTGCAGCCTTGGTGTCGTTGCCTCGCACCAAACCAACATTTTATTCCAAAAATAATACGAACGCGCGTGAATCATACGCGACGTCTCGGCTCACGACTCGCAGAAAAAAATCGAGTGTACACAGTATAAATAATACAAAATATTCATTTATTGAATTTTTGTATTACACGTATACGCATCCAAATTTATTTAATAGCCCTGCCTGTGTCACTGTCGTCGTTGCAGTAATTGCGCCCCAACCTCTACCCCACAAGTCCCGTCTGTTCTCTCTGCGAGATTGTGTTACTAAATTTGTATTAAAAGTTGTGTTCCATCTGTGAGTGTATTGAGCCAAAATGTTCAGTTTTTTGAAGCGCGAAACAAAAACCCAAGAAGTGGTCGAGAACGTCATCGGCGAGCTGAAAAAAATATATAGAAGCAAACTGTTGCCGCTTGAAGAGCACTATCAGTTCCATGACTTTCACTCGCCCAAATTGGAGGATCCTGATTTCGATGCTAAACCAATGATATTGCTGGTGGGTCAGTATTCGACGGGTAAGACGACCTTCATTCGCTACCTTTTGGAGCGAGACTTTCCCGGCATACGGATTGGTCCAGAGCCCACAACAGACCGTTTCATCGCTGTCATGTATGATGATAAGGAGGGCGTTATACCAGGCAATGCTCTTGTGGTCGATCCTAAAAAACAGTTCCGCCCGCTCTCTAAGTATGGAAATGCGTTTCTGAATCGATTCCAATGCTCCAGCGTAGCGTCACCCGTTCTGAATGCCATATCTATTGTGGATACTCCCGGCATCTTATCCGGCGAGAAGCAGCGCATCGACCGTGGCTACGATTTTACCGGTGTGCTTGAATGGTTTGCAGAACGTGTCGATCGCATCATACTGCTCTTCGATGCTCACAAATTGGACATTTCTGACGAATTTCGACGATCGATTGAGGCGCTAAAGGGACACGATGATAAGATTCGTATCATTCTGAACAAGGCGGATATGATAGATCATCAACAGCTGATGCGGGTGTATGGTGCGCTGATGTGGTCGCTAGGCAAGGTGTTGCAAACGCCGGAGGTGGCGCGCGTTTATATTGGCAGTTTTTGGGATCAACCTCTGCGCTTTGATGCGAATCGTCGGCTGTTCGAGGACGAAGAGCAGGATCTGTTCCGTGACCTGCAATCGCTACCACGGAATGCAGCGTTGCGTAAGCTCAATGATCTAATTAAGCGAGCACGGTTGGCCAAGGTACATGCATTCATCATTGCTGAGCTTCGAAAGGATATGCCATCGGTATTTGGCAAAGACAGCAAAAAGAAGGACCTGATTAAGAATTTGGGCCAGATCTATGACCGCATTCAGCGAGAACACTCAATATCACCTGGCGATTTTCCTGACATTAAAAAGATGCAGGAGGTGCTACAGCATCAGGACTTTACAAAGTTCCATTCGTTGAAACCGCATTTGCTTGACATCGTAGACAACATGCTGGCCAAAGACATAGCACGTCTCATGGAAATGATTCCACAAGAGGAAATGACGCTTGTCCAGGAGCCAGTAGTTAAAGGTAAGTCCTGCTCTCCGTGATATCCATTTCATTAACTAATGATGAGACTTATTGTAATGTGCTCCTCCCTGACTATTCTCGTCCAGTAATTGAAGGTAATCACATGTCAAACACTTGGTCACCTTGTCGCATGCGCCACGCTGCATTTACTGCATTGAGTGCACTCTTTAAGTCGACCAGTACATATCGATATAAGCAATCGCTTTTAGCACAATCTGACTTGCACTCCCTTCAAAGAGCTTAATTCTTACTTTCGCGAGTTGCGAATTAGAGTGCGATAGATCGTGCAACCGTGTTTAGTAAAGACTTATCGATTATCAATAGACTTAACAACGGGAATCGAGCAGAAGAATATTTTAGGAGGTAATCTGAAAGATCGCACAATCCAGTTTCCTAATTTTTCACGGGTAATGGATTGTACAGTCATTCAGAGTGTTTATATTTTCTCTGCTTCTGTGCCACAATAATGAGAAGCGCACGCGCAAATGCTTTGCAAAAAAAATAAATTACAAACCAAGTTGACCCAGTTAGCAAATAGTCATGCCAAATTGTGAAAAACAAGTTTGATGCTGGCAACAAACACACATTCACAAACCCAGACATTGGTAAAGTACTGAATGTATCTAATGGATACAGCAATTACAATTTATCTGGTTAGCAGCGCGATGAAAGCTAGAGGAGCTGTATTGGGCATGAAAACTTGTCATATTTATGAGTAAATTGAAAACTACTTGGTAATCGCAAACATTTTAAGTTATGCTAAGTTCAAAGCAGATCTGTTTTCCTTTTCCAAACAATTTTGAACAATTTGGATTTTTGTGTATAATTTTCTTCACCTTCTAGTTATTTTTACTGGGCTGCTTCCTTTTTTGCAGTTATGTAATTTTCTCAGCATACGAATAGAATATATTTGCGGAATATGACTGTGGTCTACGTAAACAGTGCGATAAGAGCTACTCACTGATAACTGGCAAATAGGTCGTCCGCACAATATTGTCTGTGCCAGACGCACTTTTGGGCAAGAATTTATGTGCTATGATCCACAGTTGGTCAAATAGAATCAGCAAATACGTGGTAATATTCTGGTACACGCTTACCATATCTAGCTTAAACATTGTTAATATCGTCTGATAAGTTGCGAGCTTGTACATAGAAATGCGCGAGCAGATTTTTCGAATTGGGCGTGGTACTTAAGGATAAGCTACTTAGAAGCAAACTTGGCCACAGTCGTCATGTCCGAGTGATAAGGAGTATCGAGCCGCATTGTTTGTCATGATGTAAGCAGTGGAAGAACGTCAACGTATGACTCACTTATCGGGCATTTTCAACCGAAGTGAGGGTGCCCCGTCTAAGTGGTACAGTTGGCCATAGTGTATATAACACAACGAAGTATTTCGATATTTGTGCATATATACATTTTACAGTCGAGTGACCGGCAGATAGCTGGACCCAGACTGGGCCACCGACGCGTCCAGATTCGGGCAACCAACCGTGAAGAGGGGTACGCATTGAGCGCCAGATTAAACGGATTGAAGAGAAAACTAAACAGTTAATGGCACTTGCACTCTGCTCGACTATGAGATACCTCTGATACTGCGTGATTGAGAGAAAGTTAAAAAATGAAATACGTGAAGATTTTATGGATTGATATTTGCATTTTCTTGTTACTTTTATTTATATAATTAGAAACGATTAAGGGATTTCCGTCATTAAAGGTCGTCTTTGATCTTCCTAGAAATGAGTACCCTACTTCTTTCCAAGTACACTTAAGTGCAGCTGGAACTTGCTTCTCCCACTTGTCTTGTAATTACCTTGGCGCCATAACTAATTTATATATAGTATGTACCTAAAACGGATAATCGTCATTCTAACTACATTCTATGGTCTATTAGATGTGCGGCCTTTGAACCCAAACAATGTTAACAAATCGTGTGTGCGCTTCGACTTTGGTTGGGTGTTGGGTTTTGTTGGGTTCAAGGTCTTCCAGGTTGTTTGCTGTTCTACTTACACTTCGAGAGAATCTTACCACCTGTTCATTTCCCAGCTTATGAATGCTTTATTGCTTAACCTTCTGGTGTTAGATCTTGTTAGTTGTAGGCCAAGACAACTAATAGTTTTGTTTGTTATGGCTATCTGAGTAGGTCGCGTTGCCAGGTTCTTTTATAGATAGAGGTAGATAGATAAAGATCAATGTGAACGCTTATCAGGTGTATACATCTATACCCTCAAGAACTCTTTACATTTCACACTAAATTAAAAAAAGCGAACAAATTATTCAAGAGATGACGGCATTTGAATACTCTAATTACCGCCAATACACCAAAGCCAATGGAGATATTTATCTAAATATGTATATACTAGATATATTTAAATATCTAATATCTACCCATTATAGCGGAACATGTTTCATGGCAATGCTGATATACGTTTTGTGTAGTGTATACACACATTGCGATAGTGCGTGTCCCATGTTAGAGGCGTTGCCCGACCCTTGCTTAGCGCTGTTCTAATTCCCAACAACAAAGAAAACGCTCTGTTATCAAACCATATGAGCGAAAAGTAAATAGAATATTATTAAATAAATAGTGCTTTGCCATGCCACATGACAACTTTCGGTGCAGCTTCTGTCGATGGGACGCTTGCTTCTAAATAAAAAGTGTGACCAGCGGTGCTTTAAAATATAATATAAAATAGCCAAGTATACGTACCAGCTGTGTTGTGTGCCGAGTACACATACTACATAAATACATGTGTGAATGTGGATGTTCGATTGAAAATAATTATTACCTAATAAAATAGGCACGCGGGGCACACTAAATAAACAAAATAAACAAAAAATGCGAAAAAGCAATGCTTAAAGGCGAAAAGTTTATTTGCATTAATGATATATGATATTAAATACATGGAGATTCACAGCTCTGTTCTATCGCAATGCCCCGTTTAGGTTTATCGCTCTTAGTTGCAACAGCATCTATCTTATTTGAATAGCTCGAATGTATCTACACAATTCGCAAGTCCAGTTTTTAAGTGTGGCACAAGCCAAGTTTTCTGTCTGTTATCTTAATTGAATGGCAGTTTTTCAATCCAGCCAAGCCCCGACCATTTAGTTCCAATCCCATTTTGAATACCCTTTCACATTCAGTTCTCGTGCCTCGAGACTTGGGCGTGCAACCTGAGACCGCGTATCAATTTGTGGCTGTACGGCGCCGACTTGTCGCGTGTGTGTGGCATAAAGTGGCCCCATCCTATGCTCTAGAAATTCTAATTCTAATTCATATTCAAATTGAAATTGAGATCCGTCTCTAGGCGCTGCCACTGGCGATGAAAGAAAGAGGGAGAAAGAAAAACTGCCATTTAGAATGAACTTGCACTAAACGCAGGAAGAAAGCATTTATTTGATGATTTACTCGTACATACATATATTTGCCTAGAAATGATGCCACAAAGGCGTTTCAAAATTAGAGAACAGCTATGCTGAATGCCCACTTGACTGGCCTGCTAATTAAACAAATAGAGTATTTTGCCAGACCTCGCGAAAGTATTCACATATAATGCGCCAAAAATCCAATCCATCCCAAATTCAAAGCGATCCAATCTGATGTCATCTGATCGTTTTTCGTATGCGTCATGCCTGACCAAATATATCCCCTGACAACGTAGGGGCAATCAAATTACGTCGATCTGACACTCAATTTGCTGCATTTCGCAGCGACTGACTACATAATACTCGCTCAGACCGGGCTTCAGTATTATATGAATGAAAAACAAAATCAATTGAAAAACACCTTAAACATCGTATATAAACGAATATACCCTATCACTTTTGAAGAGTATAACAATATACAAGCTTGTCACAGGCAGGCAACAAGTGAATGAACTTGTCCCTTAAAATTATCCTACTGTGGAGGGAGGGGCGACAATGCCTAAAGATACACCCCGAAAGAATGCGCCGATAAAGTGTGAAAGCGGAGCGCTGAACAAAGTGGAAAATCAAAGTCAAGAACGCGTCGAAATTGTCGATACAGCAGCCAATTTCGTGTATCTTTAATTGAGTTGCTGCGTAATCGCCTCTCTTCGTCTCCCTATTTTTGTTTAGTTTTCTCAATTTGTTTGTGTTTGTTGCATCGGTTCTGGTGCATTTCCGTTTCGTTTGTATTTTCTTTTATTTTGTTTGAATGCGGGCAAATGACCTTTCAATGAGATTGTTCTTCTTTGAGCGGATTCATATCGGTAGGTTGTACTTTCAGCCAGGGAAGTTAACATATTTAATTTACACTTTATCTTAGATACAGTCGAAACCTTGATAGTTGATATGGCTAACAGAAATTTGTCAGAACGTGCCAGCATTTCATAAAAATTATTTGAACACACTCTAGAGCAGGTTTTTTTATTTTTTCTGTTATTTTACTTGCTTATCTTGGATCATAGTGTATATGAATGTATTTATACATAAATACACACACACATGCACTCCCATCTGTATATAAGTACGTATATCAGTGTGCATAAACTCATTCGCGATATCACAATGTTTAGCAATGTGTCGCTAAATAGTTTCAACCCACTCTGAGTAGAGAATTGCTCTTCTTCTTCATCTTTAGTTGGCCAATTCTTTTCATTTTGGCAAAGGCACACTAATTTTGTAGTTTCTGTAAATTTCCAAAATAATCGTCAGATGTTGTATATATGAATGCTTTGTCACGCTCCTGCACATAGCGATTCTTACCGTCAACCATTATTTGTTTGTGTTTCTGTGAAGCTAATTTCTTTTATGCATTTGTATCGCAGAGGATGAGGAGCAGGAGCTTGATGTGTCCGCGGAGGCGCAGGTTCTCACTCCGGGCACGCAGAGTGCTCAATTTGCGGAACGCTTCGATCGCTGGCTGCACAATCTGCGCCAGCAGCAGATCAGATTGTTCAGCAGCTGCACAAGTAGGGTAGGCCAAGTCGAGAACGATTCAGAATTAGATACAGACATCTCAAATGCAATTGAACCAGTCGCCACGCCCACAGTCCAACCCGATCCTAAACACGATTCCCAGCCAGAGTCAGAACCAGCCCCAGAGCCAGCTATTGATGTAAGCAAGTCTAACTGTTTAACAAACTCTTTCGCCGCACTTTGCATAAAGCCATTGCTGAAATAATCCGCAAAACAATTGAGCATCAATGCAAGGCATAGCATAGAAGCACTTAAGAGCAGTTTGTTTTTAGCGACCAAAGATTGAATACCCTTACACATGACTGCACTTGCAACATGATGCGGCGGCATGCTGGGAAACCTCAAGCTCATTGGCTATGCGCCAGGCTGGGCTGCCGGTCCCGTTGTTGTTATTGTTGCATTTGAAGTAGGTATTGCCCAAGTACGTACTTAAGACTGTCGCCTGACGTCCGGCCCTGGCCCGATACGGCGTCGGCGACGACGGCATCAATTGGAGCCTAAACGAACTGAAGGCTTTTAATTGCGCCCAATTGGATGTGTGCGTGTGTATGAATGTGCACCGTAATAACGCACGGCAAGCCAGTTAGATTATATGCTTTATTAACAAGCATCTGTTGGTTGACCCGAAAGGAACCAAATATTAGGGCATATAGATAGACTCGTTATCTATTGGCACTGATTGTCTGATATTTTGAATTTCGTTTTGCAGGAGGTGCCTTCGAGGGTGTCATCGACGACAATGTCTCACCATTCGGCTACATGAAGGGCGAGGGCATCGATGCAGGTTGTGGCGAGCACGAATGGATATGCAACAAGGATAAGCCGCGCACAGATGCCATCTTCAACGGGCTGGGACCGGTTGATGGTAAAATATCCGGCTCAAGTAAGTGCTGCGTAAATAAAACAACCCAAAAAGAGCAACGAATAGTACATTTGATTTTTTTTAATGCAGCTGCCAAGCAGGAGCTTATTAAATCAAAACTGCCCAATTCTGTGCTTAGCAAAATCTGGAAGCTGTCCGATATCGATTGTGATGGTTTTCTGGACAGTGATGAATTTGCGCTGGCTTTGCACTTAATCAATGTCAAGCTCGAAGGCTGTGAGCTGCCAACAACACTACCCGAGCACTTGGTACCACCGTCGAAGCGTTTTGCTTAATGCATTTCGCACACCCCTCGGACACACACATACACACGAACGGAATATAGACGACAAATCCGAGTCAATATAATAATACTGCACTCGAGTTTGTTATGTTTTGCTTCGCAGAAATTGTCTTTTTATATGTACTTTATTTGTCTACATAACAAGCATTTTGTTAAAGAAAATAATAAGAAACAATAAGCATACAGAAATTCAAAGAATTTACACAAATATTTTTGGATACAAATCAATTTTAAATTGTAAAGTGAGCAGGAATATTGAAGGAAGTAGCTAGAGGAATTATACACAAAAAAAAAACATTAAACTCCTTTTATGCGCCGCCTAGATATCTAAAGAAAAAACTCGACTTAAGATGAATTCACCGTTAATACTTGTCTAATGATTAAGGAAACGTTGAAGAGTATGTTGACGGCCCAAAACTGAACTAATTTTTATACACGTATTTGATATACCCGTATATAAACGTATATGCATATGTAGATATATACATTCACATTGAAGTTTGTTTAAAGTAACATATTTATTTGCAATAATTTCTAATTTAACCAAATGCTCGATGCATGCGATGAAAAATGTGCAATTGTTGGTTTAATAGAGCAAATTATTACGTTCGCCTTTTATTTAGTAAATTCTTGAATAATGCAATTGTGAAATAAAAATTGAATTGAGAACTTTGTAAATTACAAATAAAATTTGAAAGTTTGAAATTAATTTCTTATGCTTACATAAGAAAAACGTTATTTTTTAGTCTTTCTGGTCACATTTTGTGGGTTGCTAAGTTAGCAGTCTCCTTTATCGATAAGTACAAACGATAACTGATTCTGATATTCTTATCAATCGGCGTTGATTTGATAGTCTCAATTTTTGAGCACCGGCTTTTGTTCTAATAGTTTATATTTCTTATCTTAAAATGGCCAGCTACGAAGAAGTGAAGGACATGCCCAATCAACCCACCAAATATTTATTTGATGTCCGTAACAGGGCTGAAATTGAAGAGACTGGCGAAATACCTGCTAGTATTAACATTCCTTGTAAGTTTCTAAAGCCCCTACTTAACTAATCTAGAATTACCAAGCGTCATGCTTACGCATAAACATTAATTTATATTAGTGCCGGAATTAGAAAAAGCCTTCAACTTACCTGATAAGGATTTCGAAAAGTCATATGGTCGCCCAAAGCCCGCTATAGAGGCTGAGATGATATTTTCCTGCAAAGCTGGGGGAAGAGCTGCTCGAGCCGCCAACCTTGTGAAGACTTTGGGCTTCGTTAAGTAAGATCTCATATATAGAAACTAAGTCATATATACGAATGTATATTTATTTACAAAAACACTAATTTGCAGCGCCAAAGCCTATGCTGGCTCATGGACAGAATGGGCACAAAAACAGGGTCAATAGAACAAACTACTTCAACGCCCAAAAGAGAGCGAGAAAAAAATAAAAATTTGATGTAAAAATTAAAACATTGTAAAAATTTATAAAATTATACCTTAACTTCTTGCAGCTCACCCCAGCTGCGACCTATTTTCAGCTTAACCCTAAGCGGCACATTTAGTTTAACGCAATTCTCCATCGTCAGACTTAAAACTTTGGCTATTTTTTTCGCTTTATCCGTTGGCACCTCGAATATGAGTTCATCATGCAGATGCAATACCAAGTTAACAGCATTTTCAGCGAGGCCTAACTTTTCTCGATATCGGCCAATATTCTTCTCCATGCGCAGAATTGCGCTTTTAGCTATGTCAGCTGCAGACCCCTGAATAGTCGAATTGATAGCCTGACGCTCCGCTTGACCTGAAAGACAGTGAACGGTCAAACAGGGCTTCAGATTATATTTTCAAAGATACAGACTCTTTATTTGTTGTTCGCCACTATTTATGTGATCCAGGTAACGTCGGCGTCCAGTTATAGTCTCGACATAGCCATTATTGCGAGCAAATTTCACCACTTTCATCGTATAAGCTCTGGAAATATGCAACATATGCCAAAATAGAGTAGTTTTACACATTCCTAAAACTCACTTGATGCCTGCATAAGCTAAATGGAATTGTTCCGAAATCATTTGCGCTTCGTGTTCGGTGCATTTCAAGGATTCGGCCAAGCTACGTATGCCCATTCCATAGACAATCCCATAGCAAATCTGCTTAGTGCCATTGCGCAATTGTTCAGACACTTCGGACTCGGCTATCTTATTCCAATGCGCTGCAATGGACGTGAATAGGTCCTGCGATGAGTTCATCACCTTAAGAAGAGCCTTGTCCTGTGACAGATGCGCTAAAATACGCATTTCTAGCTGACAGAAGTCCGCTGAGATCAGACAACGTTTCTCATCCGTGGGTGCAAAGGCGCTGCGGCACGATATGGTGAGCTTTTCATTGCCCAATTCGATACGAAAATCCTTGGCTACATTTTGTAAATTCGGCTCCGACATGGATATACGACCAGTACTTGTGTACGTGATGCTCTGTCCATGCACACGATTCTCCTGACAACATTTGAGCAGTGGTTGCACACTCTTTGACAGCAACATACTCAGCTTACGATAGGATAATATTAGCTGTGAGATGGGTGAGTCTAGTTTCTCCAGAATTTGACGAGAAGTACTAACACGGCCAGTGGGCTTGCGATGCAGTCCCAAGACTTTGGCTACTGCCTGCGTGGCGCCCAAATTGAAACGGGAACCGTGTAGCTCGTAGATTTTTGATTCCAACCTCTTCATTGTGGCCACAATCTGCTGAAAGAGGCGCTGCAACCGGTGCTCCTTGGCTGGAAAGCCAATGCATTCCATGTTACACAGCGACATTTGGATGGGCATTTCTAATTCTGTGGATATATCTTGTTAAATAGTTGTCTTTAATAGGTCAATGCCAGAATGTTTTGAATACCTCTAAAGAACTTCAGCAACTGCCCAGTTCCAATGCGTTCCAGGTTCTCAATCTGTCTGTTGAGTATGTGGATGGTGACGCAGGCTTCGACTGAGGAACGCACCTTTGCCATAATGGCGCTACTGATATCCAAACCAATGCTGCTGTAGCCTCTTCCACTCCCACAGAGATTACACAACGCTGTGCATTCAGGGGCGAACTGCTGACACTACATCAGAATTATTGCGTTAATTGAGGATTAAGATCTATTCAATTGATTTGTACCATATTTGGAAAGCTAAGCGATCTGTCGGGCTGCAGAAGCCAGTTGCCCACTTTAGGATCCTCAAGCATCACATTTAGGCTCTTTAACTGTGGTAGAGCTTGGCGCAGTGTCTTTAACTGATCCTTACTATCGTGGATGAGGAGCGTCAGATCCTGGCGGTTCAGCATTCTGCATAACTGTTCTACCTTATCTTCGGTGTCAACCAAGTGAGTTTCGTCCTGCTGCATGTTCATATAATAGACAACGTTATCATTCAGACAGAAAGCGACTCCAGCCAGATATGAGCTGTCATCCACTTGAAAGAGTATATTTGTGCCTGTAGCTGCTTCCCGTTGTGCAGCCGCTGCGACCTGGTTTATCAGGAGGTTGGCACCAATCAAGGGCTTTCGCTTGCCAGCTTGGGCTTGAAGTCCGATGCTAAACCCGCAACGCGAAGCCTTTAGCAGCTCTTCCATTGCCAATTGGAAAAGTTGCTTATTGCCGCATATGTCTATGATGTCAATACTACTGAAGCTGGAGGCGTTGTCTTCCGCCTTGGAGCAACTAAGTATGTGTGAAGCATTTAACTGCAGAGGATGTTTTATTAGAGAATTTTCCAGGGACAGATTAGACAGTTCTATAGACGAAGGACCATTCGATGATGATTCTTGCTCAAGCTTAGTATCGCTGATTTTTTTGGCTGCCTGTGGCGGAGTTTCTAGCTTAGGACTTTGATTGCGCTGCGAGCGCAGCTGGTAAGACCTCATTAGACGTGAGGCATGTGGCGTAAGACCATTGCCGGTCCTTGGAGATTCCTTGGGCTGTGAGCTCGGTATTTCATCGGTATCTGCTGTTCGAGCTTTACTTTCTGCAGCCGTCAACGCTGCGGTTAGACAAGTGTTGAGCATAAAAGATTCATTTTTGTCAAACAGCTCCTGTTCCTCGCTTGTCGCTTTTTTTGGTTGGTCGCACTGATGGTTTCGTGGACTTCGTCTTGGCAACTGTGTTGGTGTGCTCTTCCTTCCACTGCTATTAGTCTTCATGCTCGACGCTGGTGTACTCTTGCACTCGCTATCGAACTTCGCCTTCTTGGATCGTGCGGGAGTCTTCTCTACACTGTTCGAGTTGGGTGTCTTGAATTCAATGGGCGAATTCTCCTTTCCGTTATCTCTTTTCATTGGTGGGGTGTTGCCAACCATTATATTGGCAGCAGTCTTTTGTGGCAGCCCGTGACGAATGTTTTCCATTTCGGCACGCCTCTTGTTAATTTTCATGATAGCCGCTTGGCGACGTTCCTCAATTTCTTTTTGAAGTAAGTCTTTACGGGATGCGGCACTAGTGCTTGGCTTCTCATCATCACAAAACTGCGATACTGCCTTAAAGTTCCGATTTTGGTTATGGTCAGTCAAGGCCTTTGGAGACCGAAAGGGAGGAGTTTTTACTCTTGGAGGACTTGGAATTTTAGTTATTTTTTCAAGTGGTGTTCGGGTTGCATTATGTGGATTTTCTGTCCTTGGAATACTATTGCTAATATTATTGGTAGGCTTATGCTGAAAAGTCATGAGAGAATCGGTCCCCAATGGCTTCTGCGGAGAAGATTTTTGATCGAAGTTTTGCTTTGTTGGTCGACTTTCTGCAGGCTCTCTCTGTAGAGTCGTGCCAGGATATCCCTCTTTAAGCTTAGGCATTTTCTGCGGCGAAGGCTTTTTCTTGATCTTTGCCTTTGTAGTTGATATACTCTCTACTGGCTTATGCAGGACATCCAAATCCGTCTGATCTGACTGTGGTAGCTTTTGCTCTATTTCTGCTCTACCCGGCTCAAGACTCACTCCAATTTCTTTTGAATCCGAATCCTCTACTGACATATGCAGCTGGTTAATTGTGGTTGATTTATTATTTGTGTCGGAGTTTTGTTGGGTCCATTTAATGTTGTCTACGCCGATTTCGTACTGCACAAACTGACGTGCCTCGTTGATAAGCAATTTGGCCGCCTCAGCAACAGTCATACCCGGCTTTCCAGTGATAAAGAAATTTCTTGCCGTGTTACGTTTCGCTGCCTCCTGTTCGTTCTCATGCTCATGCTGCTTGGCAGAGTCGAAGCTCAATGAATTGAATAATACTTGTTCTAGGGCAAGTACATTTGCCCCAGCCAACTCCACCAGGTTCGTGATGCCCGCATCATGCAAGGCACGTGCCCGCTTATGGCTCAGGTCGGGAAGACGCATCAAATCAATGAGATCCCTATGAATGCCAAAGTAAAGACGGTCCTTAAATTGTGAAACAACCAGAGACAGTGTCGACCACTGTAGCGAGTTGCAAAATGCAGTCACTATGCCAGCAAATGTAGACGCCATCTGTTGAAGTCCCTGCAGCATACCACGTTGACACTTGAATTTATGGGCTACCACATTGATAGGCGTTTCGTTGACCAGCTCCTGCAGTGCCAATGCTGTGTAAAACCTGTAAAGGATAATTTCAATAAAATAACCTAATACTGCGTCCAAGATGAATGTACCGCTTGTGTATTTGCATCAGTTTGTAGTCCAATTTGGCTTGACCACGCATGGCTCGCACTAAAAAAGCTTCTTTCACTCCGACTAATTCTCCTACTTTTTTCATGGCGGGACTTAGCTTTTCCCACATATCCAAATAAAGTAGCCAGTCCACATCTTGCAGTTGATAGCACACAGAGTAGGGAGTCACCAGATAAACTGCATGCAGCTCTGACTCTAGCACAAAGCAACGGCGAGACTTCTGCAGCTCGGCAAAGAGTATGAGGCCATCAGTAGGTGGCATAGAGGAAGCTAGGCAAGCAGCTCCGAGACGTGTGGCGACATATTTCTTCGTGTCCGTATCTTCATCTGTTTGTAATCGAATAAACTCGTACTCCACAAGGAAATCAAGCGCATCAGATATGTAATGCGATTCATCGTCTTCAACTTGCTCGACAGGTTTTTCTGGGTGCTCTACTGATGTAGTCAACGTTCTTTGAGCACTTAGCAGTGTGCAGTTAAAGAAACAATCAATATCCTCTCTGGTGCTTGCCACTCCGGATGAGATAACTTCAAGTAGCGCACGCTTGAGATGCGTCTAAAAAAAAATATTTGAAAAAAATTTAAGTCACACCGTGCCTTTGCTTACACTGCCATCCATGTCCAAACAGGATCTAATAGGTTTCAGGTCTGCTGTCACCAGTTCACGACCGATGCGAGCATTGTTCTCGGTGCAAATGAGTATGGACTCGCCGAGTGTATCTTTTCCTGTGCGACCAGCACGTCCAATCATTTGCCTGTAAGTTAAAGAGCTCATTTGCTTGCCGCCAAAAAGAGGTGATCGGATGAGAACACGACGGGCGGGTAGATTAACACCAGAGCTCAATGTGCTCGTAGCTACAATTATCTTCAGAGCTCCTGCCTTAAAGCTGGCCTCCACAATGTCGCGCTCCTCCGTGGTTAGTCCGGCATGATGAAAGGCACATCCGTAGGTAATGGCCTTCGACATGACCGCATCAAGACCTGCGTGCCATATAACAGTATAATACGAAGGAATAACATCCTAAATACATACCTGTGGGTATATCACGCAGCTGTTGCTTCACATCATCGATGGCAGCTCGATTAAGTTGTTGGCGGAGTCTTTTGGCCAAGTTACTATCGGATTTAAGTAGTCCATGCATTGTTGTGGCCAGCTGAACAGCCAGGTTCTCACACCAATCCTTGGAGGGACAAAAAACAACGACAGAACAACCTTCTAGAAGCGTTTCAATACAAAGCTGGGCCACATGGTCAGAGTCGTTCGGTATTATAGGAACTTCTGAAATTTGGGACACATCGCGTAAGAAACGCAATTGATTATCATAGATCTTAGTGCCCACTTTGATCATCTCCTGCAGCGCCACCGGACGGTAGTCCGTTATATACAGCTCTGCGTTTAGCCAATTCTGTAGCAACTGCACATTGGCCAGAGTTGCGGACATGGTGATTACTTGAATTTCCAGCGCATTCTTGCGGGACATATACAAGATCTTTGCGAGTAGTAGCTCCAAGATGTAGCCGCGGCCAGAGTCTGAGATAAGATGCACCTCATCCACAACTACGGTGCCGATTTCCTCGAGCTTGCGTTGCTCCAGCAGTTTGTTGACAATAGAGTTGGCTTTCTCAATGGTGCAGATAGCCACATGAATGCTCTCAAAGCCGCCGGGTGGTGTGTAACCCCCGAAGAAACCCTCCACACGATAGCCAGCCGGCGTCAGTAGATCTTGCAGGTAGAACATCTTTTCGCGTACCACCGAAATGAAGGGCAGTATCAGCAACACCTTTTTCCCTCGTTCGAGCACAGTCTTTAGGAGAAGAATTTCACTCACAAGGGTTTTGCCGGCGGATGTTGGCGCTGAGTATACTAGATTGCAATGCTCAAACAGCACCTTCGGCTTGCTGAGGCACTCGACTTGCCAGTCGAACATTTGGACAACGCCCTTTTTCTTGTACTCAGCTAGCACACTATGTGGTAAATTCCAAGCGGAGATTGATTTGAGTGCACTTATATCAACAGGCTGGGGGGTGGGCACGGCTGGTGTGTACTCAGCAACAGAACAGGTAGGGGACAAATGCAGCTGGTTGGGTGACATGCTGCTCAGATTTTGGGTTAATTTCTGAGTTTTGGGGAGATTCTGCTTGATAAATTCACAGCGACTACGCAAAAGATCCTCTTGTAATTGTTTCGATGCCTGTTCATTTCTAGCTGGTGGCAGAAAGCTGCTTTCATCTAGATTAGCTAGCCCATTTGGGGAGCTACATCTTCCGTTTTCCAGAGGCTCCGTTTCTATCTCTGATCCATATACATCCTCTGTGCAGATTTGTGCCTCAAAAATGGAAGTCGTGTTGACATTTTCGTTGCTATCGTCAAGTACTTCACTGCCTACACCCAGGCCAGCTTGTATTTGAGAGACCGGAATCAATGATTCATCTGCTGGTGTTGATTTAAACTTCTCTTGGCCTTCCTTCTCCTTGGATTTATTATATGAAAATTCATCTTTAAAGAACTGCGAATATTGCTCGCAGCTACCATTAATTGGCGTTGCGCGTGCCAATTTAGAGTCAGATCCGCTGCGCCGGAATCGGTGTGATATATTTGAACGATCTGTGGAGGACTGGGTGTACAGACGCTGAGACTTTATTTTATATTTTGGTGGTGATTCTTGTATCACTTCTAAGGCATTTGTGCCATGCTTCCTACAATTTTCCTTTTCAGGGGTTGGATCTTTCAATTCGTTCTCTAATTTCATAAACGTACTATCACCGAACTCAAAAGATTGCGAAAATGCCATAATTGCACTTAAAAATTATATTATATTATATTATTTTACATTTTAAAATCAACTATAAATAAAAAACAAAAATAATACAAATACCGCGTACTTAGAAGCGCGGCCTGCCAACTTATTCTAGAGTTATGTGATATTGATGATATTTATATCGATGACAACAAAAAGGATGTTGACGTCTTTAGTTACCTATAGTCGCAATTGTAGTTGGGCCACCACTTACAGTTACGTCACGTATAACAGCTGATGGACCCAGCTGCTTGCAGTCACCGCCGGAACTAATTCCTTGCAATAAATAATGAATTTCCTAAAAAAGGTAAATAAAACGAAGAATTTAATCAAATTCAGTAAATTTAATTTTCGTCCCAGGTACCCAAGCAAGCATTGGCAATAGTTGAAACGCAGATGAGCCACAACAGTAAATCGGCGTTGCACACAAGCGCGGTTTGTTGTCGCGTGCAGTCTGGACGTTACCGCATAACCGTAAAACGGGACAGGCCACTCACCTATGAAATGGCAAATCCACCACATTTTATTGGACATCGAAAGTCCTGGAATTCATGGAACACATGTAAGTTGTTGTAATATTTTGTTAACAAGTTAAACATAAATATATAAAAATATATATTTTTAGCAACAATGAAGGATGGCCTACGTCCATCTCAAACTGCCATTGAAGACGTTTTCATTCGAAAATTTATAACTGGTACCTGGCATGCCCTTGTGTGCTCTGAAATTATAATCAAGCGACAGCACAATATGATACGTATTGGCGCCATAATACGTCAGGCGATTAACGCACGTAAAATGTACTTCCTCATTGGATATACGGAGGAGTTGCTCTCCTATTGGATGCAATGTCCAGTAACTCTTGAGCTGCAGACAGTGGCGGATAAGAAGGATGTGGTATTTAAATATATTTAGTTCAAAATGCCTTTATGCTTCGTTTATTACATTTAAATTAAAATATCGTACAATGTGTAATGCAACTCAATGAACGTATTCGACTTCACTGTTATTGCTATGCCACGATTTTATAGCTTTATTTACAATGACGCCATCCTTGTCTTTGATCTGAAAGATGTATTGTCTTTATAGATAAGAAAACACAAACTTTTAACTTGAATATCTTACCGTTTCTACCAATGCTTTTAGGTCGTCCTGAGATCTCAAGTCAAATATAAAGGATTTGATGTCTTTCATTAGTTCCAAAAAAAGGAATACGACTATTTTCTTAGCTCCTCCACAAACCTTGTCCCAAATTTTGACTAACACAGTTTCACAAATCACTCCAGCAAAACATGTCGTGTACCAGTTTTCTAAGAGCTTTGAATTCACATCAAATAATTCCAATTCTTCTAAATGACTGAAAACACAATATTTGAATTATAATCGAAGTTTAAAATGAATCTCCTTACTAAAACAATGCAATATCTTCCCGCTTTAGAAGTGTTTGAGTCAGTTCTTTAAGCTTGCCACATTCCTTCTTCAGTTCTCTGGTGTACTGGTAAAACTCCTTGGCTATCCAGTACGTTTCCATTTCATTGTCAAATATTTGAAGTAGCGGGCGGACAATTTCAATGAAATGATTGTCGTCTGCTTGATCTCCAGCACGTACATTACTGTGCAACAATCGATTGTTTTCTAATAACCACATTTTGTGCAGAACAACATCTCTCGACTTGTCTGCGTCTACGAAACGCATTATCGTTACGGCGCGCAGTAAGTCGTCGTAGACTTCACGACGTTGCTCCCGTACGTATTCTGTATTGCTTTTATGAAGTGGCATTATACCCATTATAAGACTCCAGAGCAGGCTACGCTGTTGCGCTGGAACCGTGAACGTGTATACGAAGTGTTTCAACTTGGCTGGATTTCGTATATCATCTTGTAGAAGTTTGTTGAGGGATTTCTTTTCCTCAACACTGAAGCATCCGACTTTTTCATAGTAACTTGATCTAAAATTGCGTTCATCTGTTGTCATCCTTTATATTTAATTTGTACTTTAAGTTTGTTTACTTAGAAGAGTACAGTAAGTTAAGTCTGATGACGTCTTAGAATACAAAATGACAATTTTGTATTATATGTAAAAGACATAAGGTCTAGTGACTCTTCATCAGTATTAACAGTTGTCAAATTAATATTTGGTAAATAAAAATATCATTCACTTAGTTTAATTAAATTTGTAAAATGATTGTAAATTTTATGAAACTCAGCTGTTATTATTACTCGAATTCTGATCAGCTGGCACTAAAAGTTTCAATGCTAGGAGTCTATCATATGTTATGTTAACTCGATTGCGTTCACAGTTCGTATGGTTCTTTAACATTACGTTATATATACCTTTACGTCTCTGACTTTGCCATTACGTAGGTACGTAAGTACCGTTGTGCATTGCACTTCTCTGCAAAATGCCTAAATATTGTGTGAAAAGGTAAACAAAAGTATTTCAAAGTTGTGGTTCTTGAATCAAGAATATATAAATTTGGAAAATGTTTTCATTGTTAAATGAATAAAAGATGAAAGTGTTAGAAGTATGAGTTAATTAATCTAAATGCCTATGGAAATGTATTACACACTGTTGCTGCCTTCGCTGAGGCTGAAAATTAAAATCAATAATTCAATCAGAAAATCAAAACACGAATTTGAGCACTTGAAAGTACATTCACAGCGCTTATGATAATTTATGCAAATCTGTCACATTTGTAATGTTTCTTTTGTGGCTTTGCAGTTGCAGTTGATAAATTCAAATGTTATGCTTTACGTGTACATTCGTTGTTGTTGTTTTTACTGCCGTACACGTTGTCGGAGATTGGACAGGAAAAAATGGAACAGGAGATTGGCACCTGGGACTCCGTGCTTTTAGAAAACTTGTCCGAGGATAGCTTCATAAGCAACATACATCAGCGTTATAAGCGTGATCATATATATGTGAGTTTTCAAAATAATTCAAGTGGGTGCAAGTATTTATACTTCCGTTTTTAGACTTACATTGGAACTTCTGTTGTGGCTTTAAATCCATATCATCACATATCTGAGCACTCTTTGGAAAATATACGCAACTATGGCAATAAAGGCATTTTTCAACTGCCACCACACATGCAAGTGTCCTTATTTCATACATTCCCGAATTGACATTTAATTTTCATATAATATTCAACAGCTATGGGCTCACCAATTTGGCTTATCAGTCACTCAAAGATCAGAGTGAGGATCAGTGTGTGTTGCTCACTGGCGAAGGAGGCGCTGGCAAAACAGAGACCTTCAAAATGATTGTCAATTTTTTAACACACATTCAGGATCGAACATTATGCACGGGAACTCCAAATGCGTTACGTAAACAGTCCTCGAGTAGTTCAACCAGTGGTATGGTTGTGCATGCCCACAGACGTGCCTCGAGCAGTTGTTCGGGCACTACCAATTTTATCATTTGTAAAAACAGCGCAGCCACCGCTCCTAGCCAAGGCAGCGCGTGTAATTCACGCCGTCAGTCACCATCGCCGGGACCGGGGCCAAGCACATCGCAACGGTCACGTGCGCGTGCCGAAAGCATTGAGCGTCAAGTCCGACGCAATATGCGGGAGAAAATAGTTGAATTTGATTTTTCGCATCACAAGAGCACCGAAAATATAAGCACGCTCTTGGAGTCGGCCGCTGCACATGCCCATTTGCATCCAACGAAATCATGCTTCAAGCACCAACAGACACAAGTAAACACCTGCACTGCCACATATGGGCCTTCGAAAACGGGGCATTCCAGCACATCTCCAAAGTATTTGCAAGGTGGCTGTCGCCAGTGTGGCCACAGCAAATGCACACGCGCTCAGAGCTTGGAGAAAGAGGAGCGTGAAGCTGCTCTTATATTGCTGCGGGGCAGCAATAATCGCTTGCCTACCGCCCACCAGCTCCACCAGCCTCAGCGCGGCAGCTGCTCCAATTTAGTGCGACAGCACTCGACCGAAAGCCAATCAGATCGGCAAGTATCCATGGGTTCCACGCAACGTATATCTCTGTACGATGCACACAAGTTAAGTAAGGTGCTAGGCAGCAACACGGTCTCACCTACGCCCTCGGCTTGCTCCTCACTGCATAGACGGCGCAAGTCGCCAAATCAACGACTGCGTGAATGTGTTACATGTGCAGATGTCTTCCTTGAAGCGATGGGCAATGCCTGCACACTAAAGAATAATAACTCCAGCAGATACGTAAGTTTTTTTACCTCTCCAGCTCAGTTACTTATAACCACAACGGATTTTGGCCGCTTTCAGGGTAAACTCTTTGATATTGAAATTGACTTCAAGGGTGATCCTATGGGCGTTCATATAACCCATTGTAAGTAACTATTATTCCAGCCTAAATGTACATAAGTTAGATGATTTATGCTGTGCTTACTAAACATGTTCTTATATATGTTATAATTGCTTCCATGCCTAACAAAAGATATGCTGGAAAAGGTTTGAATCTGATCACACAACGCCATTTATAAATGTTTTCAAACTAACTAATATTGTTGTTTCCTTACAGACTCGTGTGACGGACACTACAATAGGGGAGCGCAATTTTCACATCTTTTACCAGTTGCTTTTGGGCGCAGATCTTCAGTTACTAAGTAAGTTTTGTAGTTTTAAATTTTGTGTTTCTTTTATTAACAATAATCGTCATTTAATTCAGAGTCCTTAAAGCTATTTCGCAATGTCGAAAAATACGAACTGCTTCGCAACACGAGCGGCATGGAAGAGGATAGGACCAATTTTCATTACACTAAGGTAGGATTAAACAATTTTAATGTCTCTAAAGTTAAATAATCTTTATCAATTGCTATGATTAGCGCTCTTTGGACGTCTTGGGTTTGAGCTGTGACGAGACGAATTCTATTTTTCGGGTTATCGCCGTTGTGTTAAAATTGGGCAATTTTATTTTTGTGCCTGTGACTAATATTGATGGGACAGAAGGCTGTCAAGTTTCCAATGTGTATGGTACGGTTCCCAAATATGATCAGAATATATGTGTATATAATTCTCTGTTGTTACTTACAGAGGTTCAAGAGACTGCACAGCTGCTCAATTTGGAAGCTCAAATTTTAATCAATTGCTTGACGAGAGCGAATAGCACGAGCAGCACCCAGGAAGATGTGGGCTGTGAAATGGACGCTCGGCAAGCAGCCAGCAACCGCAATACCCTCTGCCGTACTCTGTATAGTCGTCTATTTACCTGGCTGGTGAATAAGATCAATGAGACACTTAAATCAACGCAGCGGGAGAAGAATCTCGCTCTGCTGGATTTTTACGGCTTTGAGGTGTTAGATCATAATTCGTTTGAGCAATTCGCTATTAACTACAGTGCCGAGAAAATACATCAGGCAAGTAATATAGAGTTATTCAAACACCTGATTCGTTCTTATAAAGTTCTTTTAATTCCATGTCAGAACTTTGTGTTTAATGTAATGCGCTCAGAGCAAGAGCTTTACTTACGAGAAGGTCTGGAATGGTCACGCATTGATTACTTTGACAATGAGTCGATATGTGAGCTAATCGATAAGCCCAGCTATGGTATCCTAAGTCTAATTAACGAACCACATCTAAACAACAACGAAGCACTGCTTCTGCGTATACAACAATGCTGCGCAGGACATCCCAATTTCATGACAAGTGGCAGCAATTCCATGTGCTTTCAGTGAGTCTATTCCCATAATGGTAAATCGTAATACAAAAAATTACTTTTTTCTCCAAAGAATTCGACACTTTGCAAACGTTGTTAATTATTCCATTCATCGCTTTTTGGAGAAAAATTCTGATATGTTGCCGAAGTATATCAGCGCAGGCTTCTATCAGAGTCAACTGTCGCTGGTTCAGAGTTTGTTTCCAGAAGGAAATCCACGTCGGCAGGCTAGCAAAAAGCCAACAACTCTCAGCACCAATATACGTACCCAGCTGCAAACCTTGTTGGCAATTGTCAAGCATCGTCGTGCTCATTATGTGTTCTGCATTAAACCCAATGAGTGCAAACAATCGCATCATTTCGATATGGCGTTGGTGCAGCATCAGGTGCGATATATGTCGCTTATGCCGCTGGTGCATCTGTGCCGCACCGGACACTGCTACCATTTGCCGCATGTCAAGTTCTTTCAACGCTACAAGTTGCTCAACAGCTTGACTTGGCCGCACTTTCATGGCGGAAGTCAAGTGGAGGGTATAGCTCTGATCATCCGGAATTTACCCTTGCCTTCGGCTGAGTTTACGCTCGGTACCAAAAATGTGTTCGTGCGCAGTCCGCGTACCGTCTATGAGCTAGAACAGTTCCGCCGGATGCGTGTCTCCGAGCTGGCCGTGCTCATACAGAAGATGTTCCGTATGTACCGAGCTAGAAAGAGGTATCGACTCATGCGACACAGTCAAATGGTCATCTCGAGTGCGTGGCGCACGTGGCGTGTAAGTATGCACTGCACTGCGGCATTCGCATGCTAATTGTATAAATTTCTTGTAAATATTTCTATATGATTTTTATGGTTCCATTTTGTATGTTTTCTTAGGAGTGCCGTTTCGGCATTCCCTTTACGGGTCGTAGGCATTTGTGGAGTTTGTATCGAGTTGTAAGCATTGCATGAATATTTATTCCCACTTACGCCCATGTACAAACAAGAACCTGAACTAATGCTCCATTCACCTTTTACTTCTTAGGCACGCGAGGAGTACCGCACCTTAAAGTATAAACGTCAAGTGAAGTGGGCTGTCGATGTTATCGCACGGAACTATCATCAGTGGAAGATACGACAGTATTTGCTAACAATTCCCTTGCGTTTGCCTCCCAACACTCTGAGTCCACTGTCCGCTGAATGGCCAGCGGCGCCTGGTTTTTTGGCAGATGCATCGCGTCTGCTGCGCACTATCTACCATCGCTGGAAATGCAATATATATCGCAATTCCTTTGATCAGACCGCACGCAATCGCATGAGAGAAAAAGTAACGGCCAGCATTATATTCAAGGATCGCAAGGCTTCGTACGCGCGCAGGTTGGTTGATTTCGGCTCTCTGAAATGCTAAAATATTAATTACTCCATGAACTGTGTGAACAGTGTGGGCCATCCCTTTGTGGGCGACTATGTGCGACTACGGCATAATCAGCAGTGGAAGAAGATTTGTGCGGAAACCAATGATCAATATGTGGTCTTTGCTGACATTATCAACAAGATAGCACGCTCGAGTGGCAAGGTATTGTTAGGAACTTGGATGTATAGATAAATTAAAAATACTCACTTTTTTATATTTTTATCTGTGGCCAGTTTGTACCGATTTTGCTGGTGCTTTCGACCTCCTCGTTGCTCTTGCTCGACCAGCGAACGTTACAAATCAAGTACAGAGTGCCGGCATCGGAGATTTATCGCATGTCCCTGAGTCCCTATCTGGATGATATTGCTGTCTTTCATGTCAAAGCGGTAGAGTTATATGGTCGCTTAAAATTTTGAATTGCCTTAATGAAATTTATCCTCATTCCAGTCCGAATTCGGTCGTAAGAAGGGAGATTTTGTGTTTCAAACGGGCCATGTCATAGAAATCGTAACCAAAATGTTTCTGGTCATACAAAATGCAACGGGCAAACCGCCCGAGATACACATAAGCACAGAGTACGTGTTGGCAATCCGTTGTTGATAATTAATACGTCAATTGAAATTTACTTATTTATGTGCAGATTTGAAGCAAATTTTGGGCAACAGACGGTCATCTTCTCATTCAAATATGGCGGCTTATCAGACTTGGCACAAGGGCCGCCAAAAGTCACGCGCAAGGCGAATCGCATGGAAATAATTGTGTGATGATTACGTGTGCCACACCGTCTTTGGCATAATCCGGACTCGGTCGGTTGGGAGGAACTCAACTTTTTACAAATATTGTTATTTTCAAACAATCCGCAAGTACTTTTTAGGTCTCTTGACTTGGTCCCAGGGACAAAAAAAAAAAAAAAATCGAAAAAAAAGAAATCTGCACTTTTTAGCAATTTTCATATACAACCAAATTCTCACACACCAACACAAAAATGTTATAATTTTGCTCACAACTGACAATCAGTCTCACGAAAATCGATGTCAAAATTGTGCCAAAATAAGAAAGAGAAAATATTGCAGTTTTAGCTAATTTTTAAAATCACCATTCCTTTGATACACTTAAGTACTAACTAACGAAATGAACAACTGAATTTATTTAACTAATTTCTCGAACTAGGTTTAATTGTAAGTCAAGCACCAAGTCGATTAACATTGCAACAAACAACTACGTTAGGAACGTGGCACACTGGAGCGTTAGACAATTTACACAAGAACAAAAATCTATATATGTACTTATTTGGATACGATAATTCCGTTATAGAAACCAAGGCATTTCTCTTACATTTAAGGTTTCATACACAATAATTAGTGAACTAATGCTAGAGAACTCAGAAAAGCATATAGATCTATATTTACCAAAACACAATATAATTCTGCGCCTCAGAAAACCAGTGAAAAGAAATACAAAAATAAGACAACTTTTTCCAAAATTGTTAATTAGGAAACTATTTACAAGCAAACCAGAACAAGGTAGTTAAATATTAACAAAAAAATATATATATATACATATTAAATAATATACTATATTGAATAATACAATTATACATAAATGAGAAAAGGAAACCCAGACCCGAAACTGAAACCGAAACCGAAAACAATATGAAACCAATTGAAAGTAAATTGAAATTATACGAATGTTTGTTACAAGAGTTGATCGTACTTATATATACAATGAATGATGATATAGTCTGTATGTAGTTGTTTATAAAAGTAACTTGTTATTGATAGCTCAGACGTACTTCGAATGTAACGAACACGTCGCTATATAGTTGAATTTCATTAATTGCATGATGCCATTATATCGAATCCAAAACTTTGTGTACATTACCGACTAATTAGTAGGTAGTAACACGATGCCGAATAAGCGTGTATGTATTTATATGGAAATAGTTTTTATTTAGATTTAAAATACATACAAATCTTTCAAAACGCCAAATGCAGACAAGTACATATATATAATATATATATATATACACAACACATTTCATCCAGTTAGTATTTTCTATCAAATAATAAGGAAACAATAAGTTCAAAGCTTAGTAATAGTAAATCAAATGTTTGGAAAAGCTCTTCTTTTTGTACAATATGCTAATTGTTAATGGCCTTTAGGCCTTTACAACTTCGATTTTTGCTTCTTGAGCATATCGCGCAGGACACGACGCAATATCTTGCCACTAGGGTTTTTGGGTATTTCGTTCACAAATACAACGCCTCCGCGCAGGCGTTTGGCCGGAGAGGCACGATCGTTCACAAATTTTATAACATCTTCCTCTGTTAGCTGAGCATTGCCCTGCTTTACTACGAAAGCCATTGGTAGCTCGCCAGCCTCTTCATCAGGCTTTCCGATAACGGCAGCATCCTTGATCAGTTCATGTGTTAGCAATAGCGCTTCGATTTCGGCCGGCGGAACCTGGAAGCCCTTGTATTTAATCAGCTCCTTAATCCGATCCACAATAAAGAATTCGAGAGCTTCGTCGTAATAGCCAATATCACCAGTGTGCAACCAGCCGTCCTTAATTGCGGCTTTTGTTGACTTTTCATCGCCAATGTAGCCCTTCATTATTCCATCTCCCTTGAAACAGAGTTCACCACGCTCGTTTGGCCCAAGGATTTTTCCAGTGTCCGGGTCAACCACTTTGGCATAGATACCCACTTTGAGAACGCCAACGCTGCCCGGCTTGCAAAAGTCATCAGTTTGGACCAAGACACTCAACGTTGACTCACTGAGGCCATATCCCTGTCGAATGAAAGGTACTCCAATTCGTTCCTTAATTTGATCTTCGGTTTCCCTACTCAAAGGTGCAGCGCCAGAGAGTAGAATCATTAGTGACGACAGATCATACTTGTCCACAATCGGATGCTTGGCTAAGAAGACCATAAGTGGCGGCACCATAAAAGCCATCATGACGCGGTATTTCTGAAAAAGTTCAATTGTATTTGGAGCGTCTAATTTGATATAAATTCAAGCTACCTCAATGGCAGAGAGGAATAGATGCTCTTCAAATTTGGGCAGATAAACGAGACGTGTGCCCATGGTGGCTGTAGTAATAAGCGTCAAGCAGCCGAAAGCATGGAACCACGGAATGACCGTCAACAGCGTGATCTCGGAGAATGGAATCATAGTTGGTTGACTATGCATATGAAAATAAGACTAAGCAATGAGTCTGCGATGCATTTAAAGTAATATTATGGTTACTCACATTTGGGAGTCGAGCGTGGCCAATAGATTAAACTGTGTCAGTTGAACACCCTTGGGCAGACCAGTGGTGCCTGAGGAGCAAACAATTAAGGCCACATCCTCGGTTTTGTTTGCGACAGGTGATTTAAAATCGGGATTTGTTTTAAATTTATCATTATTCATTAGTTCCGAGAAGGAATGCACATTAGGAAGATTATTGGTTTTGCCGCCTAAAGCAATAATAGCTTTTACAAATTTATTCTTCTTGGCTACTTTAGCAATACGGTCAAGTGTAATCGATGAGGCGAAAATAATTTTAGGGTGCGACAAATTGATAGCATGATCCACTTCACGATCGGAATAGGTGACATTTAATGGTGCAACAGTTGCTCCCACTGCAAATCCTGCAAACATAGACACGGCAAAGCCCACACTATTCTCGCTGGACAGCCCAATCACATCGTTTTGCTTGACACCGAGTTTCTGCAGAATTTGGGCAAGTCTGACAATCGACTCATACATGAACTTGGCGCTATATTCTGTGCCTGATACAGCGTCAATCATAACCGTTTGGTCGCCAAAACTTTTGTACTTGTCTAGCATATACTGGCCCAACGAGTTGTATTCCTGTGCAACACACACAGGTATTGGACCGCCGTACACAATATTACCGGGCAGCAGCTCCGAAGTCATGTTAACTGCAAAAGAAAAACACGAATTTAGATAAAATCGATGGCTATTCAAGGGTGGCTTCAGCCACCCCACCGATAAAAAAAACTTCCGTTTCCTGTTTATTTTTATTCAATAATTTTTTTTTTTTTTTTTTTTTTGAAGAGAATACTTTGAACTTGATTAATCTTATCGAAGATGCAAAGGTTTAAAAAAAAAAGTTGCTTAAGAAAAAAATTTTAAACTTTGCTATCAATAGTAAGCAACGATGTATGCATATTCCAGATTGCAAACCGCTCCAAAGGTCAATGCTTAACCCCTGGGCATAGTTCGCAAATATATTACCTTCTGGTTTATTCACTTTCAGTAAGCTTACTTAATGGGCGTTTAAATTATTTAAATAAATATCATTTATTAACTTACCCAAAAAGGGATTAAAAGGTGATTAATAGAAGATAGAATTGGCACACACCGTTGCAGTCCGGGTTCCACAACCAACTGTTCTGCTTCTGTTCTTAATGGCTAGCTTTTACGCTTAGATTAGATTAATTTGATTCTGACAAGCTTTTGAGATAATGCGCAAGCGCTTTAGTAAAATCCACTATGGTGTTAATTAAAACAAATCCACTTTCATAAATATATCTAATATATCTAATTCGCTTATCGACATGAATTACAAATATTTATTTTCTTGAGACAAAAAGCTTTCAGAGAGCTGCCCCCTGTTATATTTCAGTTATGTTTACACTGATATCAGCTGTTTGAATTTTTATCGCTTTGGCAACGCCAACTATAGTAGCTGTCATTATTCAATATATCGATATATCGATTGTCTAATATATTATTGTCTTGCTTAATCAAAATTTTTGACAACAACGAATATTTTGTGCGCTTCGGTTATGTTCAGAACTAGTTTAGACTATCTGAAATAGACATCATGACGTAGTTATGACTAAAAGGTTTTTCATAGAGAACATACAACATGTTACAATTTATCATATGCATATCAACAAAGCTGTAGCGCATTTCCAATTCGTCGTTGAGTTCAAATGAGAATGATATGACTTGTGATGAGTGTATCAATCACTAACGCTAGCAATATGCTTCCAAAGTTTGGTAATGACAGTTGGTTCGTAGATTTTTAGTAGTTACTGAGTAACAAAGATAAGGCTAATCAGCTTCAGGCTTGTATTGCGCAAATACTTTAAATAATTTCAAAATAAGTGTCTGTAAAATGAAAAAATTTTACAAATTAGATATTAATCGAACTGAATGGGAAGTACCAGAAATATATCAACAGTTGCAGCCGGTGGGATCTGGTGCATACGGACAAGTATGCAAGGCCAGGGTTCGTGACACTAACACGTTTGTCGCCATTAAGAAGTTATCACGACCCTTCCAATCAACGGTGCATGCCAAACGGGCGTATCGAGAGCTGATGTTATTAAAGCATATGGATCACGACAATGTTATTGGTTTGCTGGATATTTTCCATCCACATCCTGCGAACACGTCACTGCAAGACTTCCAACAAGTCTACCTAGTTACCCATCTGATGGGTGCAGATCTGAACAACATCTTAAAGATGCAGAATCTATCCGATGATCATGTGCAATTCCTGGTCTACCAAATATTGCGTGGTTTAAAATACATACACAGCGCTGGCATTATTCATCGTGATCTGAAGCCAAGTAATATTGCAGTTAATGAAGACTGCGAGTTGCGTATTCTGGACTTTGGCCTGGCGAGGCCAACTGAGTTCGAGATGACTGGCTATGTAGCCACTCGCTGGTATCGCGCTCCTGAAATTATGCTCAATTGGATGCACTATAGCCAGACGGTCGATATTTGGTCAGTGGGTTGTATAATGGCAGAACTGATCACGGGACGTACACTCTTTCCCGGAACAGATCACATACACCAGTTGAATTTAATAATGGAAATGCTAGGGACGCCTCCGGATGATTTTATGCAGAAAATAACTTCTGAGAGTGCACGCAACTATATCAAATCGCTTCCGCCAACGAAACGAAAGAACTTTAAAGTTGTATTCAAAAATGCCAATCCTCTTGCTATCGATTTGCTAGAGAAGATGCTGGAGCTGGATGCTGATAAAAGGATAACGGCCGAAGATGCGCTTTCACACCCGTACGTGGAAAAGTATGCTGACCCAAGTGACGAACTAACTTGCCGTCCGTATGATGAAAGCTTTGAGGAGAAGGATTTTTCGTTGGAAAAATGGAAGGAACTCATCTACAAGGAAGTTGTAAATTTCAAGCCTCCTCCTTCATTTGCCAATCTCCTGGAAAGCAATAAGTGATACCTGGCAAATCATCTGGACAGTATTATCCACAAGCAATTATTTTTGACGTAATTGAAATTTAACTAACAATCAGTATGTCTAATTTTTATATATTTTATATACTGTTTTTATAAAAAAATCTATTATACGAACAAGCGTATCTATTCACTCTCTTTTCTCTCTGATATGTAATTGATACGAACACAGGGTGTATTTCAATTTCAGTTATTTGTTTCTCTAAATATTAACTAGATGACGCCACTCAATATAAGACTTGAGGCTTAACAAAGTTTCCTAAGTTATTATGAAACTGTGTAATACTTTTATAACATGAACATGCCTTCAATATTGCTGTTGTCGAAAGGATATTAAAATTAATGGGAAATATAAAATAGACTTATTTTCATGAGTATTTATTATAATCAACATGTTATGGTACAGACAGCACTGTTAGCAGTATTTTAATATACTACAAATCCAACAGCTGACGGAGCCAGCTGAAGTGAAACAGCTGATCAGTTTTGAATTAGTTTATTGTCAAACAAGAGCAAAGTAAAGTTAGTTCTCTATGTTAAGGCTACGCAGTGTTAGAAGGCAATACCTCTTTTTGAATCGATACATATCAGCGCTCTACATAACTGGGGATAAGGCAAATGAGAATTATGTGACACTGCAACCACATCTTGATTTTGGCGGCACATTCCGCGACAGGGTGTCCCTAAAACATAGCATTGTTAATCGTGGTTTGAATATCGATCTAGACTCTGTGATTAGGAAGTACGCAAATTATCGCCAACAACATGAACAGTTACAACAGGTGGAGGACGAACGTGAGCTAATTTCCAAGGAACTGAAATCGCTTACAAAATCGAACGGTCCAGCCGAACTGCTGGAAAAATTAAAAGCGCGTGGCAAAGAGTTGCGCAACGATGCGAAGGCGTTAAAGCAAAAGCTGTATCCCATCGAAGATGATTTCATACATGACTTTTTGCACCTACCCAATAACCTGCATAGCCATTGCCCTAACCCGGGAGTGGAGAAGCTTATTTATAGGCTGAAAGCACCACCAAACGATGCGTCAACAGGTTCGCATTTGGAACGCCAAGATCTTGTGCATTTCATTGATCAAAATCGCTACTATATGATGGAGGAGGCTGCATATTTTGATGTGAATGCCATGCAGGCGCTGGCACGCTACTTTGTCAGTCGCGGCAACTTTGTACAGCTATCCAATCCAGATTTTGTGCGCTGTGTTCTGTTGGAGGCTAACACAACGCCCTTGAGCCAATATCATATGGTGCGAGAGGAACATTTGCTGAATAAGCTAAATACCGCTTACCTCACTGGTGGTGGGGCATTCGAAAGCGTTTTGGGCGCCATGACTAAACTTTGCGTGTACCCATCGGTGCTGCCGCTGCGCTACGTCTCTTGCGGCCGCAGCTACAATCGTGAGGAAGCCATCTGCAATGGACCCACGCCCAGTCTATACACAGCGACGCAGACAAACGCGGTGCAAAGTTTTGTGGCTACGCAAACAGCGGTCGAGGCAGATGCAGAGCTGGAAAATGTGCTTAATCTGTCTATTGATTTCTACAAATCCCTGGATGTACCATTTCGCGTTGTATATGTCGGAGCAGACAGCCTAACCCCAGCGGAGAGCTTACGTGCCAACATTGAGGTCTATGCACCATCACTGAAGCGTTACATATGCGTGGGACGCATTAGCAACTATGGCGACTTTGTGTCGAAGCGGATCCTCTTCAGCATGCGACGCGACAAGCACTACGACTTCTTGCATATTGTCGGCGGTCCAGTGCTGTACACAACAAGGCTCATTGCGGCACTCATTGAGTTGGGCATCAAGCTGGAGGCGGACAAATTGCCCGGCGCACTGAAGCTGGGACCCAGCATGGAGGCGTTGAGTCAACATGAGCGTGATTTACAAGAGTTCAAAGATCTTTTTAAATAAATATGATTGCTTTACGCGAAACATTTATTGTTATTGGCATCCTTAACGTTAACAATCAGTAAAAAAAAGTTAGGTCCGTACATACAAATATTTACAAGCTAGCTTTTAATCTCATGGTCTGCACATTGTCAGACGCCATCGCAGCAAAGGCTCCTCTCTGCGAGGCCAAGTTAATCGTTGCATTTGATTTGCATCTTGGGAAAACGATTGCGAAAGCTTTCACACTTCGGCGTTGTAAATGTGATTGAGTTCCTGGTGTCCTCCAGCACGGAGTTACGACTGGTTCGGATCGGTTTGAGCATGTAACTTGTATTGTATTTCAATTTGCTGAACTCCAGCGAATCTTTCTGCAAGAAGTTAAAAATTCAGTTATGGACTACTATAGGTATGAGTAAGCCTATGCAGAACAATCTACTTTCAATAATAATTACAAAGAATCCAAGGCGAATCAATTAAATTCATTCGCGAACCTATTTCGTTCATCAAAGCATTTTCAAATTCTTGTTTCTTTGTATTTGCTTTGCTGCCTGCCCATGATTATGGGTATCAATTGTAATTCTACCTCCTCAGATGAAATATGTACGTCATTGGACTATTGGCAAAATGGCCTTTGGCTCGAACCACGTCCATGGCGCCCGATTGGAAAACGTGTTTCACGTGTCAAGCAGCAATGAAATGAAATTGAACCCGCAAAAGCAACCCAAATCCAATTGACCAAATGACAAATGAATTGTGTGGAGCGGCACGAACCTAGCTCGTGGCATATGCCTTATTGTACTTACTTTAACGCGGAACGCGCTGAACTCTCGCTGTTCGCAGTTGGTTTCTTGGGGGCACAGCTCGTACACCCTGAAATCGAATAAAAATAATATAATTTCCAAAATTGTTTATAAACAATCAAATAACATGAATAACATGTGTATAACACGCTAAATGGCAACAGGGGGGAGCGGAGGGTGCTCGAAAATATTACACTTACTTCTCTCTGTACGATTGTAATCCCAAAATTTGCACAATCATGCCAAATTTCCGGTTCAAGCGGAAACGCACGTCATAGGAGGGCCTGCCCAGTTCCAACGGGGCCAGCGTCGCACGCGCCACTTGGTTTGTGCTTGCGGCCGGCGTGGAGCTGATCTCCGCTACGGAACTATGATGGTATTTATGCCTGATGTGGTGCGCGCTGCAGTCGAGCGGTGCCGCAGATGGCTCGTGTGTCTCCAGCGTGGTATTGAACAGAAGCGATTTTTTGTCCGACTTCAGGCGCTTCGAGCCGCTTATGGACATGGCCTGCACTTGTATGTAATACGAGGAGTTCATTTTAAGATGGCTAATCTCGAACTGATTTGTCTGCGAATCAATCAAAAATTTAGTTCGCTCTCCGATTCGAGTGAAATCTTAGTCTGCTCACATCCTTGACGTAGGCATAGTCCGTCTCGAGCGCTCCCCCGTCGCTGTTCACATAGAGCGACCAGATTATCTTATACTTTTCGACGGGTAAATTCGACTTGGACGGACACCACACTAGCCGGACGCTCATGGAGTGGCCGTCGTACTTCCTGGAAACGATCCGCAGGTCATTGGGCGCCCTGGGCGGTTTTGGATCTAGAGATTAAACATTATTCAGCTAAGCATTAGAGTCTCCAATGGGAACCTACTGCTGGGCAGTGTGAAGGCCTGCGATGGCTGAGAGTAGCCGCGGAATCCGAATGCATTAACTGCTGCCACGCGAACTTGATACCAGCGTCCCGGTCGTATGTTGAAGAAGATCTCCATGCTATGATCAGGCGCATGTTATATTTGAGGCTGTGATATAAATATGGGTTGAGTACCTACAATTTGTGGCGTCCGTCCGTCGTCTCGAGTATTTTCTCGACCTGCTGTGACTGCCAAATGCCCAGCTTGCGGGCCGCAAATATGCGGCCAATGTGCGAACGCACCTCCACGTGGAAGTAGAAGGGCAGCAGTGAGGACTCAATGGTCAGCTCCACCTTGTGATTGCGTGGCGGCTTGTGGCGCAGGATCTTTGGTATGGGCGGCAGCTGGCTGGCGTTGCGCACGCCCAGCGGCTCGGCACAGAATGCGCCGCACACGGAGACACAGCACTTTTGCACCTCGGCGCAGTCGTAGTCGTAGCCGCAATTATCCAGGCATGAGAGGCGGCCCTGGCGGGCCAGCAGTGCGCCGCTGGGGCAGGTGCCAGGTCTGGGCGCACGCAACAGCTTCAATTTGCAGTCGTCGAGACAGCGCTGCGGCTGGGTGCTATTCTCGCAGCGGGCCAGGCACTGCAGCTCCAAGATCTTGTCCTTGATGTCCGTGCTGTCGCGCTGACGTTGATGCATGGAAATGGTGGCGTTTGTGCAACGGCTGCCCAGCAGGGCCAGCGCCAGTGCCAACATGATCATCATCTTGATCTCTCTCTCGCTCTCTCTCTCCCTCTGTCTATCTCTCACACTCTCTCTGTCACTGGGGTGGCTTGATCACTTGATGGCAATCTGCAATAAATGCTTTCCAGTTTATCATCTCTCCTGCTACATTTGCTGCTCCCGGCTCGCTTCTTGCTCAAACTTAACGCATTCCGTGCATTCATAATTAACAGCATTTATGTGTGTTGATTATGCTGAAGGATCGGCGGAACCGGTTTATCCCATTTCGCCTGACCAACTAACTAATCATTCTTTGAATTTGCGTCCCTCTTGCCATCGCCCCACTCCAAGTGGAAGCAATGAAAATGCAAAAATACATAAATGTATCTCAAGCTCTTGACAGGACTTCAAAGCGCGCATCTCGGTGCGTGCCATGAACGCATTGGACAGATAGACAAACTGGACGATTCTCTAAATTCCACTCCACTGACTACACTGATACCCTAATCGAACGAGGTCTATATGCAATCTAAGATATCATGGAATATATATCCTACTATATTCAAATCAAGGGATGTTGAAGAATAGTTCTGAAAAACCGATTTAATCTGTCCCAATGAAAGAGTTTTGTTTAAGTTACATTTGTGCTGAGATATAGTTAATATAATGCCAAGAGGAATCTAGTCGAATTGATGTTGTTGCCTGTCGTTCCTGGTACTGGAGATCAGGCCATTCATCGGTACGGCTAAACGGCATTCCTCTGCGATCTGCCAATTGCTTTGAATTGGCTGTTTAGCCAACCTTTTTAAATTGGCATGCAGCTTGCGATCCACATAGGGTATTTAGCACGCAAATGGGAAACTAATGTTTTATGGTTTGCTCGATGAGGCCCCATCCGAGAGTGCATAAGTGTGTGTGTGTGCGTGTGTGTGTGTGATGTTGCGTGTGAATGTGCAGCAAAGAGAATAAAATCATGAAAACTGTGGCCACGATGAA
>JABVZY010000278.1:2897605-2909144 GCA_020883555.1 Drosophila nannoptera | reverse complement strand
TCTTGGTCTTGTTTTTTGTTTTTGCTACGCTGCGTGTGCTTTTTGCTCTCTTCGTCGTCGTTGTTGTCAACTGATATACAAAATTTTGCATCACATTTTTGGCAATCGTAATTAAGCAGTCTGTTTCATTTGCGATTGTAAAAGTTACACTCACCTCTAGTTTCATTTTTTTCACATGTTTTCTTAAAAAGGTTATTTCGTATTTTTCTACATTGGTTTAGCTGTAATGCTCATCTTTTCCATGTTCTTCCAGTGGAGCCCACTTTGACTTCGTGATATTTTGATTTATCGTAGGTACTACAAATATCGGAACTAAAAGTGAATTATCGATATTAAACGGCTGATACGTGACACGAAAACAGCTGTTCATAACATGCTGTGTTAACATATGGGGATATTTATTTTGCGCTTTCAGCTGATAGCGCTATCGTGCTACATAAATTTTATCCTAACAGTCATATGTAGTTTGAAGTGGATCATTGTATTGCTCACAATCTTCTATTGCAGACTTGTCTCCATTATCTTCTTGGCATCAGCTGTTGTTGTGATTTAATTTTGTATAATACGATAGAGGGAATATCTCTTATTGGTTCTTAGCAATCTCTCTGGCGCTCAGCTGTTGATATTATCAAGTCTCTCAGCCGGTAATGGAGATCATATAATGGGAAGTTATATGCTTGTGCGTCGACTAGTAACACAGCCGAAATTGGCCAATGTAACTAAGCGGTAGTGTATGATTACTTAATAAGTTTTAAAGTCCTATTAAAGCCTTTTCCATATGCAGAAAATGGAAGAGCGTTATTGGCCTGGAAGTGCATGCACAAATATCAAGTGCCTCCAAATTATTCTCCGGCAGTGGGACGGCCTTTGGATCACCTCTTAATACAGCTGTGGCGTACTTCGATGCTTCTATACCGGGAACCTTGCCTGTGCGTTGAACTTCATGCTGCTCATATTTGACTAATGTTGAGTTTAAATTCTTTTAGGTGCTCAACAGAAAATGTGTGGAGTCTGGAATAAAAACTGCTTTGGCACTTGGCTGCCGGGTGAACGAAGTGTCCATGTTTGACCGGAAACACTATTTTTATGCTGATTTACCAGTATGCTATCATAAGTTACTAAATTAGTCGAGCTATACATCATTAAAATTTCCTAGAACGGATATCAAATTACACAACAACGGGCTGCTCTGGCGAATAATGGGCTCATGACATTTCCAGTCATCACGCCGGGGAAAAAGGTTTATTATAAATCGGCTAAGTTGCTTCAATTGCAATTGGAACAGGACAGTGGAAAGTCGCTGCATGACGAAAAACTAAAGAGAAGCTTGGTTGATTTAAATCGCGCCGGTCTGCCGCTAATGGAATTGGTATTTGCGCCGGATTTGGAAACCGGAGAGGAGGCTGCTTCTTTAGTGAAAGAACTAATGCTTATTTTAAGACGACTTCAAACATGTAGCTGTAAAATGGAAGGTAAGGTACCTTCGGCGTTTTTTAACATTATGTCGCAAAAATGTTATAACGTAATTCCATATATTTCTCAGAGGGCGCACTACGTGTAGATGCTAATATATCAATACACCAAGAGGGAGATCCTCTAGGTGTGCGTACGGAAGTTAAAAATATTGGATCTGTCCGCAGTATATCTCAGGCGATTTCTTATGAAATCAATCGACAGTTGCAACTTGTTGCCGATGGCGGTGTGGTGACCAATGAAACGCGATCTTGGGATGCAGAGCAGAGAAGGACCGTTGCGATGCGTGATAAGGAAGTATTGCAAGATTATCGCTTTATGCCAGAGCCCAATTTGCCGCCATTGCATGTAAATCTGAGTCCGGGCTCACGTTCTACTGAAGACCTGATTTCCGTTGTAGCTTTAAGTGAAGAACTTCCCGAATTACCAGAAAAAACACGTCAACGGCTTGTAGAGCATTACAAACTTAATGCAGAGATCGCCATTATATTAGTGGTAAGGTCTACCATTTCTATTCAATTTAAATATTTACATAATTTTAACTCAATTTTCCTATCAGAATGAGCCCATTCTCTTGGATCATTTCGTTGCAATTACGAAGAATCTACCAGATATTCCTACCAAAATCGTGACAAATTTTCTTATTAATGACTTAATGGCATACTGCAACAAACTTAATTTGGACATCGAGGAATGGTATATACGATTTTACTAAAAAAAAAAGGTCCTGTAATGTTTTTCCTTTTTGTATCAGCGCCATCTCCGCGGATGCCTTGACAGAAGTGCTCAAATCGTTGCATTCTGATCACATCAATCTACAAGCAGCTCGGCAGCTCATAAAACTTTTACATGAGAATCCAGATAGCGACGTCAGCCAAGTGAGAAAGGAACTTCATCTTCGAAATTCATCAGTTCAAATAATTGATTATTTTTGTATTCTAGCTCATTGAAGAACACAAGATGCAACAGATTTCGGAATTAAGCATTATTGAGGCATTTTGCCGCCAGGCTATTGAAAATCAACCAAAAACCGTTCAACAATACCAAAAGGGTAAGACGAAAGCTCTCTTCGCTCTAGTCGGCGACGTTGCAAAGCTTTCATCTCAAAAGGCGAACATGAAACTTGTTGTGGAGTGTCTGGAAAAGATGCTTAAGAAATAAAAGAAATCCATTTTTAAAGAGTGTTATTGGACGTGTTTATTTTTGTATATAGTTTATAAAATATGCTGTAAGTTCTTGAACACAATTTGTATTTGGAATATAAGTTTGTTAAAAGTTGGATGTGTTGTTGTTGTGCCGCCTATGTGTCCATGCTTGGATGCATGAATTGATGATAGTAATTATTATGTGATCAGGGTGTAGCTAATATATGATTTGTTTATATGTAGTTCTGTGCTCTCCTACCTCAACGAGGAGAAGCGGAACTGTGACCCTTTAATGTACTCATTTGATATGTTTAATATCCTATGCTGGATAACCGATTTCAGATGCGAGATAATGGAACGCACTATATTCGATTGTCTACAAGGCAGACAATGAACAGCTAGAATTGTACTTGAAGCTCTTCAAGGGTTATGAATGCAAATTGCTGAACTAAATAATAGTCTTTACTGATGTTTTTTAGGTAAGTATCTAAAGCGTTTGCATCAAAATAAATGCATCTAATAGCCACATTCTGGCAGTTAACGTTACGTCTTGGCGGGATTCTGTTACCAGAGGACAACGCGATTGCACACTCCTTTAATCACGATCGTAATCGCGACACGTCGACGGCGGCAGACTCATGGAGACCGCAGAGTCCAATCTGCAAGAGACAACCGAATGGATCTAGCTGAAAGTCGGATAATAATTATTCCCTATTGTACCCACCGTCTACTCTCGCTTTCCAATAAGTGGGCATCTACTGGATGCTGGGAGACGTTTCGCAGGGAATCACCCAATGTGCTGCGCAATTGCTGCATCTCTCGGTTAGCCTTCGAGCTACGCAGTATATACTGCTGTCGCCGTTTGGCCTCTTGAGCAAGCTGCTCCCGCAGCATTGAGATCTGTTGTCAAAGTGAAACTTAGTCATCAGACAATTCCAATCAAAGAACCGTCCTACACTCACCTGGTTTTCGAGGCGCAACACCTGCTGCTTGTGGGACTGCTCGCGTGCATCGAGCAACTTCTCGGCATGCATTTGGGCGTTGCGATACCGATCCGCGTCCATGCCATCCATACACTTAGAACTCTCATGCATGCGGGCCTTGCAGCGTGCCAGCTCGGACTCCTTTTCGGCCAGCAGAGTCTCCAGGCGGCGCACTTTAAGGCGCAAGTCGCGCGTCTCCTGCTCGATAACGCTGTGATCGAGACCACAACTATAGGAGCCGCCAGCGCCGCCAGCATCATAACGATTGGAATCGTATTCGCCGGCATCGCCACCATAATAGGAGTTAGCCTTCTCAGAGCGATCGTAGGCATTGCCGCCAGCGAATTTGCTCTTTCGATCAGACTCCAGTTGCTTCACCTTGTCCTGCAGCGCTTGGAGTTTGCTGCGCAGCTCGGATTTTTCGCGTTGTGATGACTTCAGCTGGCGACTGAGCTCCTCCTCCTCGCGGCTGCCAGCGCCGCCATTATCATGGCCGCCATTCTTATCGCCATTTTCTTGATTCCACTTCGCAATACGCAGCTGTGACTCCAGGGCCGAGCGCTGTACTTCGAGATCCGTAACCTGTTCCTGCAGCCGCTGATTGCCGTCGAGCTGTGCCTGCTGACTGCGTCGCAGCTCATTGAGATTGGCCTGGGCACTGTCGAGACGCTCCGTTAATATACGTTTCTCGTTCTCAGTAGTTTGAAGTGATTTCTGGAGCAACTTCAGCTTGTCCTCGTTGGCCTGCGAGCAGTGGCCCTGCTCGGATAGCTCCTTTTGGAGTGTCTTGATATCGCCGCGCAGTTGAGTCTCTGTGACAGCGCTCTTCTGCAAACGTTCCTTGAGCTGATCGACAGTGGACTTGAGCGAAGTGCAGCGATCTTCTAGTTGGGCCATGGCGCGATTCTGGTTTTCTAATCTTTCCGACACCTGCCTAATGTTGCAATCCTTCTCCTGCAGTGCCATTTGCAGGCGCGTCAAATCTCCTTCTAGAGCGACACGCTGAAGATCAAGCTTGCTGGCGCGTCCCTCCACCTTTGCCAGCTCCTCTTGGAGCACACGCTTCTCGTTCTCCAGCTTGCCGCATAGCTGACGACTCTTCTCGAGGCGCTCCTCGTTTTGGCCATTCTCCTCGGATGTGGCGGCCAGTTGCATCTCGGTCTGGGCAATGCGTTCGCGTAGCACTTGACACTCGTCAGTGCGCTGCTTCAGCTTTTCCTCGAGTGCATTCAATGCCGAGATCTTCATCTTCCGATCCGTCTCCAGATTGCTCTTCTCCTCCAGCAAATTGCGTTGTATGGCTTGAAGCTTGCCCAGCTTGGCATCGCAGCGCAGCTGCTGTTCAGCGGCATCTTGTAGCTGTTTCCTGGCCGCGCCCAGCTGCGACTTGTAGTCATCCTTTTCGCGCTCCAACTGGGCGACTTGGTGCATCAGATTGCGGACGCCTTTGCGAACTAGATCCGGATCGATATCAACAGGAGCATCCGGGCATTGGGATGTGCTGCGGGTGTCATATTCGCCAACACTACGTGAAGGACTAAACCGACGCGATGGACTCAACAAGCGATGCGACAAATTGACGCTGCCGTCCACTTGGATGCCCGCAATGCGACGCAGCGTGTGGACTACGGAGCACAGTTTCTGTTCCGTGTTCCGTTTGTGCAGCTCCACACAGGCGAGTTGCTCGTCCAATGCCCTGATGCGACCCTCGGCGCCACCCAGGCGGGCCTTCAGCTCCTGTATCTGCTGTGTGGCATCGGCCAGGCAAACTTCCAGATTGTGCTTCTGGTCCTCCAGCCGTTTCTCCCGTCCCCGCGCCTCTTCCATACGGGTAGCTAACTCCTGTTCGCGTGCATGGAAGCGATGCTCCTCCTGGTTGTTGTGACAGCGTGCTCGACCCAGTTCCTGGCGAGTGGCGCACAAGTTCGCCTCCAGATCGGACAGTTGCTTTTTGATCTGACACAGCTCCTGCTGGGCGCGCTCCTTAAGCTCGATTTCGGCAGCTAGCTTATTCTGCAGCTCCTTGCCGCCCTCGTCCTTCTGGGCGAACTCCATTTGGGTCTTCTGCAGCGCGGACTTTGTTGCATTCAACTCCTGCGTGGTCTTTGTGAAATTATTCTCCGTCTCCTTGAGAATGGTGCTCAAGCGGGTTCGTTCGATTTCCAGTGAGTTCTTGGCTTCCTCCAGATTGTTGATCTTCTGCAGTGCCTCCTCGATAGCACGCGCCTGCTCCCGCTTGGCACTCTCCACGCGCTTCACATGATCGCGCAGCTCCTTGTTGCTGGCAGAGTACTTGTCGCGCTCAATATTGCTATCGGCTAGTTGCCGCCGGCTGTCGGTGAGCTCCTTGCGCAGGCTCTCAATGTAGCCCTCACCTGGAAGAGTCGGAACCGTATTCCCATCAGATTCAACTATGCTTAAGATATTTATGCTAAAGCTCACCTTCCTTGGCCTTGCGCAGCGCATCCTGCAGCTCGTTGTTGGTGGCCTCCATCTTGTCCTCTTTGAGCCGTATTTCCATCTTCAGCTCCTCGCTCACCCGGCAAAGCGTATCTCGCTCCTCGCGCAAGCTATTCAACTGCAGCTCCTGCTTTCGTATGCACTCCTCCAACTTGATTCTGAGCGGAACACGAACGGTTAATATGGATCTTATAAGGGAAGTCTTACACGCCACTTACTTGTGCTCCTCATCCTTGGTACGCATGTGCACTAGCTCGTCCTTGAGCTGAGCTATGGCATTGCGCTGCTTCTCGTCGCGAGCATTCGCTTCACGTTTGCTGCGATCAAGCGACTCCTGTTCGGTCTTCAGATCACGAGAAACTGCTTCCAAGCGTTCGGCTACCGCCTGCTTGTCCCGATGGGCCATGAGCAGCGCCTGCTGCTTCTCGTTCTCGGCGCGTATCAGCGTCTCCTCGTACTGCTGCACCAGGCTCTCGATTTGTGCCTGAAGTGCGGCTATGCGCTCCTGAAGTTTCTCGATCTCATCGTCCTTCGCCGTCTGCAAGGCCTGTAACGCCTGCTGCATACGCTTCTCCAAAGCGCTGCGCAGCTGCAACACCTCGTCGCCATGACGCTTGGACGCATCCTCGGCGGCTGCCTGTAGACTGGCAATCTTCTGGTTGAAGTCGCTTTCAGCTGCGCGAGCTGCGTTCACCAGTTGCGTCTTCGTCTCCTGCGCCTTGCGCTGACACACCTCAAGGTCTTTCTGCAAGCGAGCCACATGATTTTTCAGCGACTCCTCACGTACCAGCGCCTCCTGGAGATCGCGTTCCAGTTGGCTGCGCTTCTCTTCTACAGCCTCGAGGGTGGTATTGGTATCGAATAGCACTGTCTCCAGGGACTCCTTCTCAGAACGCAGTGCGGCCAAAAGTTCGTTTAGCCGATGCGTATCCTTCTCGTGCAGATCAATGACCACCTGCTTCTCCTCCACATCCTTGACCATATCCTCTATGTTGCGATTCAGGCGATTATTAGTCTCAGACGTTTGCTCCAGGCGCTGGCGCGTCCGCATCAGCTCCTCGTTGAGCGCCTCCTTCTTGCGGCACATGGCGGTCAGCTGGTTGTGAATATCGCATTTCTCGCGCGTCATGCAGGCCAAGTCCTGGAGGATTTTCTCCTTTTCGAGCTGCAAGCACTTGAGCTTCTCGCTGTACGAGAGATTATCCGTCTCCAGTTCAAGCCGTGCTTTCTCGAGCACGGACAGCTCCTTCTTCAGTTCGCCAATTTCATTGCCCTGATCCGCGGTCTGTAGCCGGAGCTTCTTGCGCTCCTCCTGCGCTTCCATCAGACAGTTCTGCACGGACTTTAGCTCATCGCTCGTGGAACAATTGTTGTTGGACAATTTTTCGTGCTTTTCCTGCAGGTCACATTTCTCCAGAAGCAGCTTGTCCAGATCGTATTCCAGATCGCACTTTTGCTTCTCCAGCAAATTGATCAAGTTGTCCGATTCGATGCGCTGCTGCTCCAACAGATCCCGATTGAGGCTCACGCGGTTCAGCTCCTCCCGCAGCGAGATGGTCTCCTCCCGCAAACGACTGCTGCGATCCTCCTCAGATCTGAAGAATGCCCAGACGACTTAAGAACATTTCTTTCTATATGGAGAACGGCTTACCTCAAATTCAATTCGGTTATATTCTTGTCTTTGAGTATGCGCTGAATTTCCAGCTCCACGGCCTTCTTATCCTCCTCCATGGAATCGATACGCTTCTGCAGTTTGCCATAATTCAATTGCAACTTCTCGAAGTCTCCACTCAAATTCTCGAACTGATTGAACGGATGTTAAATAATCAGTTATTATTTTACATTTTACAATACATATTAGGCTAGTTTCTATATAATAGATTTCGATTAATATACATTCAGGACTCTAACCCGGATCCTCTCTCTGATCAGCTGTATTATAGTCACCCCCATTGATAATCCAACCATGCGGAACGGCTCAACATTAAAAAAATAAATGTAATGGATTTTTGTCTAGACGGAAAAAATTAATTTTATAATCTAGTCAGCCGACTTTACCCAGCAACTGCATACAGATTATTCGAACTGCACCTATATATATTTTATATATTTTATATATAAATATATAAAAGAGTTCAAAAGTAAAAATTATAATACACCTATTTACGAAAATATATGCACGTGCAAACGCCTTGTGCCAAATCGGTGCAGAGACATTATATAGAAATAATTTCTTAGGATTTTCTTATATACCTCATCACTTTATAGAGAATTCTTCACTATATACATGTTCTAAAAGACCTAGTACCAAGGACTCGATGTCCCATCTGCACTAAATACTGAGCATGTTCTAAAAACAATATATATGCTAAATCGTAACACAAATAGGATCTAAATGATCTAAATTCAAATATACTAAAATGTATTACAATTGTAATACATGTACTAAATCTTTAAAATGTACTAATCGTAAGAAAACGGACTAAACTTTGTAATAATGGTACTAAAAGTGTAGTAATTATATAATGGGTTGTCTGTGCCCCAGATTTGCTTGGAGATGTCAACTCACTCACCGCATTATTGAGATCCGCCCGACTAATTTCCGACTGCTGCTTCTGGACTCTCACTTCATCTAGCGACTTCTGGAGACTCTCGCGCTCCTGCAGGAGTTCGGATAGCTTTGAGTTGCTAGCATCCAGCTTCTCGGTCAGCTGCTGCATTTTGCTGGTCAGAAGCTGTTTGGTGCCCTCGCTGGTGTCCAGCTGGGTGCGAGTGCTGCGCAGCGTTTCGCTGCTCTGCTGGAACTTGACCTGCATGTCGTGCAGGGCCAGCTGGTATTTGTGCAGGGCCGCCTGCACCGCCGAAATGGTGCCCTCGGCGAAGGCTTGAGAGGCGCGCGTCGAATTGCGTCGCGGCGATTTGCCACCACCGCCGGCTACAGCCCCAGCACCGGCAGAACCACCCGCAACAGATGCGGAATCACGCGTCAGATGCATGTGCTGCATGGCACTGTTGACCTCGGCGTCTGCCTCGCGATCGGCGATCTCGGCATCTTGTACAACAGCTTGCGCGATCTCGCGCATGGAATTGTTCAGACGTTCGATTTCGTCATTGTAACGATTTGCCAATGCCGCCTGCGACTCGGCCTGAGCGCAACGATCTTCCAGCTTCTTGAGTTGATTCATCAGCTCCAGAAGACGCTGATCACGCTCCATGATCTCGTGGCGTGCGCTCTCGTATTGCACCTTAAGCGTGGCCAGCTGTGCCTGCAGCTCATCATTGGTGCGCCGCGATTGCTTCAGCTCCTCGTCGGCGGCACGCTTTGCCTGCTGCACATTGAAGGCCATCGAGGAGTTGGTGCTATTGATGTCCTTGCTGACGCCATTGATTTCCTGTCCCATCTTGGCCACCTCGGCCTTCATGGCGCTCTGCATGTCCTTGAAGGCGCGCTTGACAGCAACCACCTCGCGCCACATCTTCAGCAAGCGATTGTGCTCGCTGTTGTAGTAGTCCTTGAAGGCCTGCTCCTCCTCCTTGAACTCGTCCTCCTTCATCAGAAGCTCATCGCGCATGGCGCCCCAGTCGTTGGTCAGCTTCTGCAAATCGTTAGTCAACGCCTCGTTGGTCCGATTCGACTCCTCCAGCTGTTGCCGCAGCGCATTATTCTGCGCCAGCAGCTGCTCGCAGCGATTGTGCTCGTCCTCCAGCTTACGGCACAGCTCGCTGTTGGCATCGTCATGCAAGTAATCACGTCCGCAGCTTGGCGGTGGTGAGTCCAGCGATGAGCTGCACGGCAGACTGCTCTGGCCAAGGGTCAGCGAGGTCGAGCACTATGCAAAATGATAATAGGAGATACAACTTGACATAGATAGAAGGGGCAGAGGAGAGACAGCTATATCATCCTTGATCTGATGATCACTCACCAGCACCTGGCTCGCAGTTGGTCCCGTCGTCAGCTTGGGCGCACAGGGCGCTGTTGTCGTGGGCGGCTTGATGGTTTCTTGCATACGCTCCTCGAGATCGCTGCAGCGTTGCCTGTACTGCTGGATCTTCGACTGGAGACGGCTGACCAGATTTGCCTGATTGTGCTGCGCCTGCTTGTAGGTGTCCAAGCGCTTGCGATAGCTGTTCGACTCGTCGGCCAGTCGCTGGCGCAACTCCTGGTTCTGGCGCAGCAGCGCATTGGTGGAGCAATCCGCTGCCGCCGGTCCGGATGCCGGGCTCATCATTCTGGGAGTAATCCCTCCGGCGTTGTTGTTGTTGTTGTTATTGCTGTTCGTGTTGGTGTTGTTGATTGTATTGCTGGTCGTGGGATCGCCACGCCCACGATTACGGGAGAACGGCAAACGTGTGGAGGATGCGGTCGCTGGCGCTGGCGCTGGCAGGTCGACGGCCGAAGGGCAAGGCGTTTGCTTGAAGTTATCGCGATACGCTTGCATCTGCGTGCAGGAAGAGTGCAAGAGGAAGCTCGAATGTTAAAGTCGGTCCATCAAATTGTTTGCGGTTCGCGTGTGAGCAAAACTTTTGCAGAACTTTGCCGCCTACGCTTACGCCTACAGCCACGCCTCTACTCCTATAAATGCTCGATAACTTTGTCCAAATTGATTTATTAACTCAGCTCGGCGCCGACAGCATATGTGCGGGGGCGCCATATCCGGTCGCCATGACAGCTTACACTTGCGGGCGGACAAATTATTATTTTTTTTTTTTTCTGTTCCTTTTTATGCTTAGACCTCATAAATAAACAAGCTCCCCTTTTGCACATCTAATCAATGATATTTCTATGCGAAACGTCGCCCACTTGACAATACAATTCTCAGGGCCGCCCATAGTCTAGGCTGACACGGTTTGTCACCAGGACAGCAGGTACGACGCTACCCCCTTCACCCGATCTAAGTTTGTACCCAGCAACAACATGCATTATAATTTCCTTGTCCCCGTATTTATATTAATAAACAAATATAGTTTTTTTCTGATTTGTTGTTGTTGTTGTTTTTTTTTTTTGTGAACCTCGTTGTTGAAACTTCTTTCGACACGAACCAATTCTTCCTACTTTTCGTCCTCGGATGCTCCTTATGCTTTGCGGACTTCATTTATGGGAACAACAACAACAAGAATTAATAGATTTTTTTATTGCGAGACTATGCTTGAGCATGCAATCCACCTATAGGCCTATTAAGCAGGAGACTTTAGCTCTTATTGCCTTGAGGTTGAACTTTCTATTTTCGTACTTCCCATTTTATGTCCCAGATTGAGGTCGACATAGAGAAATACTCATAAATCTGTCGTAAATCTATCCGATATAGATTCACTACGAGCGCAAATATTTTAGTTGTGAGTTCTTACTTCTATAGGTTGACAAATGAAAGCTTATAAGAATATAATATATATCTATAAAATGAAAAAGCAAAAATCATTTTTAGCGGTTCAAAAGTGAAGAATATGTGTATATATTTATAAGTTATAGGGAAAGTTCAG
>JABVZY010000278.1:2880407-2892218 GCA_020883555.1 Drosophila nannoptera | reverse complement strand
TGATGCGCACGCTTCCATTGGGGTTCAACATCTATCTAAGAAGATTAGGCTAGCATAAAGCGCAACCGAGGTGTGTTAGAAATATGTCCGTGGGTCCTCGAATCGAATTATTCAATTTGCCCAGATACAAACAGAAAGCCTTATCGATTTCAATGTTGACGTACTTTTCAGGCAGCCCTCGCATCACTACATATATACATATTGTTTTATGCGTAGAAGCACTTTGATCGATCACTATCGCGTAAATAGGCCCATAAGTTTTAGTTTTTAAATTTTGCATAATAAAGTTTATAATTTATATTAATTACCCATTGTGGTTTGATTATTCAATTCAATTTACAGCGCCGAGTTCATTTCGTTTTATTTGGTAAACGGAATAAGACTGAACTGACCACCACCGTCATCCTGTTAATATATTCTTAACGGTGGTTGTTTTATTTGTTTTGCCTATTGCTTTTATGTTTGGTTTTCATTTTCATTTGCCTTAACGTTGGTGTGTCTAACCTTGTTGCTTGGTAACGGCTCTAGGTCAGTTTATTATGGTTAATGGAGGAGTTAAGCGAGCCATATGCATTATGCTTTTTAATCTAACTCCCTCAAATGGAACAAGGCGTTTTTTTTATACTCTGGAACAACGGAACAAAATCCTGCGAATGAAATCATATCAGTTATGGTAAAAATATAGAAAAGGATCATTTAACACAAAATATATTTTGATTATGGAAGGGTTTGGGCAATATTCCGCTTGCTTTTCAATTGCAAGGTTTTTCAATTTTCTTTTTACATTCGACATTCAAAATACCCTTTCAAAAACATTAAAAACAAATAAATCAAATTTAAAAAAATTATAGTGCTAATTTGCACTCAAAAATAGTATGATTAACGGTCAGAAAAGTATAGTTGTTCCAAGCTAATTGCATCGTCACCACGTGAATGTCTACGTTTACAAGAGACTGGCAGTCACTCGGCTCGCGTACATACAAAACAAAAAAATTTACTATTTTGCAAAGTAAATAAGTTGATAACAGGGTTTTTTTTGCCACGCAATGAACAACGGCGCGAACGATGGTGCATCTTCACACCGTGGTCGAGGTATTAACCAGCCAGACAGGGGCGCCACTGGCGTATCCATACACATCGACAGCGATGGTGAAGACAATGAGTCAACTACCGCGGAGCACGATTACTTACTCCCCTCGCCGACGCTGCCTTTATCTCAGGTGACCTCGGCACAGCCGATAAGCGGTCCAAATACAAGCACAGCCATTAATCTGGAGCATGTCAACCCGCAGCCAACACGGAGCAGCAGCCTTAGTGTTGGCCGACCCAGTGGAAGTAACATTCTATCATCGCTCCTGGCAAGACAACGCTCGTTTACACCTGTCACCAGCACTCCCACACGTGTCACCACACAGATGAATCGGCGTTTACAACAGTCGCGTAGCGTGGGCGCGAATGGAGGAACCTTGGAGGAGACGCCACCACCAGCAGCAACATCCGCCTCGTCGCCTGCAAACGTTCGTCAACTAGGCTTTTGGCGAGTAAACCTCAACGAAATGTTCTCTCTGTCAACGGCGCCTTCCACAGAGGCGCTGCGTTCCTTTATTGCACATTCCAACTTTCGATACCAGCCGACAACTGGTAGCGCTGGCACACCACCTGCGGCCGTTGCGACCGGTGACAATACAAACATTTTGTTAAGCCAAAATATTCCAGCTAATCAGAACGGATCAGAGGCCAGTACCAGCGCATCCATACCCACGCGAATGGGCGGCTATAACAACTTTGGGATGGGCAGAAGTATTTCGCTGCGTGAGGGTGAAATGCAGCCAATACGACAGAACCTAACAGGTCGACATAATGCAAGTGTAATAGGTTTGTCTACGCCGGCAACGGTAAGCCCAAATCCTCCTGCATATGATGGCACACCGTCTGATGTGGCTGCTGCAGACGCCGCTACAAATACGATATCGGATGGTGCAGGTAGCACCAATGGTAATGCCCGTCAAGCTATTCAAGAGAATAACATTGATGATGATCATATTATAACGGACATGGTGGTACAAGTGCTCAGTCACTTTGTCCGCTATTTACCCATAATATGCATACTGCTAATCAAATTCCTACACGACCATCTGTTGGGCATACTCGATTTGCTGTTACTACAGACCATTATGTACAATCTAAATCGTTCGGTTCGTAACCAAGTCGCACGACTTGCGCAAAAGAACTATGTGATCCTGCTGCGAGATGCATTTTTGGTGATCGGTGTGGTCTCCCTACGTTTGTTCGTAGCACCCGCACCACCGGATCCCTTTGGTTTGATTGTGCCACCGCCAAACGATTACGTGGCTGGTGCCGCCACTTCGGAAATTAAATCACAGAAGACTCACATTAATTGGCTTCTTCAAAGTCCTTCCCCTTCTCCCAGTGGTGAACACCCTAAAATTACAGCAGACGAAACTACTGGGTCAAAGGTCATTCCACTGGGAATTCTTCTCTACTATGTAGCCGTCAGTGATCTCCTTTTGAAGCTCCTCACCATTTTGGTCAAGATCTGCATAACATTTTTGCCCATTCGTATAATACGACTGAAAGCTCGCGTAAGTATATAATATATATTATATGTTAAATTTGTTCATTTAAGATAATTCTGTTATTGCAGGCTCGTCTTTATGTATTGGTTGAATACATGTCGCAGTTCTATCGGTCACTGGCTCCCATCACCCAATGGTTTCTGTTCCTTTACGAGTCCTATTCGGGCTTGGAGGTTATTTCAGGTGGTCTGTTCTCCTCACTGTACATTGGGGCAAAAATATTCGAGCTTTTGGAGCGTGGCAAATCTCTTAAAAACGCTATTACTACATTTAGGCGCAACATTGTAGGTATTTTAATTAGAAAACTTTAAAGTGAAATGCAAGGAAATAGATTATAAGTCACAGTGAACGTAATATGGATAAAGCATTCAATTGAGCATTCTCTGTTAACAATCTTTTGTAGGAATCAGAGCGCCCACCTACGAAGGACGAACTCGATGCTGCGGGCACTATCTGTCCCATTTGCCATGACATGTACAACTCGCCAATTATATTAGAATGCGGGCATATATTCTGTGATGAATGCGTACAGACCTGGTTTAAACGCGAACAAACATGTCCGATGTGTCGCGCTAAGGTTAGCGATGATCCTGCTTGGCAGGATGGTAGCACAACATTTTTCCATCAACTTTGCTAAGATCAATTTAAAAAGACCTTATCAAACTATTCTATCTATCTGTGTGTATATAATTTATATTTTTCGCAATGCTGCACAATTGTTTATTTAGATTAACAGTTATTAATTATTAAATATACACTATTGTATTTGTATATTAGGAAGTCTTCACTTTTGGGTGCGACGTCTTGCGGCTGCAAAGGATTGGGCCTCAAAGAAATCGCCATCCCCGCTGGTAGCTTTCTTGTTGATTTCAGAATGCCGCTGCTTACACACTATTTCCTCCAATATTTCGCTGTCGCCCTTAATGAGGCGAGTGCGTCCTGTCACTGGATCCGTTTCGCGACGTATTTGACTTTGACGGCGTTGATACTCCTCCGGGGTTTCCGGCGCGTGGGATTTGCTGTTCATAAGCGCTTAAATGTGTGCAAAATATAAACATATTTCAGAAAGGTTTGTTAAGGTCCTAGTGATGGCTCTGACCGACCTATTGGAATAGCAAAATCTTCGTCGCTACTAGCGTCAACCGGTGCAGAAGCAGCTTTAGATTGCACACCATCAATCTCAAATTGTGGCGTACTGCCCATCTCTTTTTTTAATTTTGCTTCATTCTTACTCTTCTTACTTTTGCTCTTGTATTTCTCCTTGTGCTCTTTGCGTTTATGCTTGTGCTTTTTCTTTGATTTTTTTTCGGACTTACCCATCTGACCCAGCTGAATTGTTGACAGATGAAAATCTAAACAGATGAGAACAACCCTTCTAACTGTAAAAAAGCAGACAAAATGAATTTTAAGTGTTGTCAACACTACAACTATGAGTGCTAAAACATCTGTGCTGGTATTGTTTACAAGTCAACAAAATATCAGAAGCTGATAATCCTGAATTAATATTGAAAAATAGGGAATATTAAATGAAATACAGAAGATGTAATGTATTAAAGTTTAACATTATTGATAAATAACTATTCGACTGACAAAGACAATAATGTCAGCGAATTATTAAAAAATAAATAAAATAATGAACTCAAACTTTTAAAAATCGACGTGATTATTGAATTTTAACTAATTTTAAGCACTCATCTAATATTTTGGAAAACTCTATTTTGCATAGCTCTGGCCACTCTGTTTTTGTGTTTGGGTTTTGTATGGAATATCGGTCTTTTTATCATTTACATAAATGAAACAAAATTATATATTTAATAAACTGATAGACAAATAATATATTAACCTTCCGAGGATCGTGTTGTACATGAAACAATTAAGTACCTTTTTATAATATAAAAATTACTTCTTCAAAGGACCATTCGCCCCGAAAAAAGTCTGGTGTTGAAAAATACAACGACTCAAACACATTTTACAGCACTAAATAATTTACGTAGCACGCCGATAAAAACCATTAAAATCAAAAAGAGCCAAACATCTTGTCAACTGTTTACCAATTGAATGCATTAATCGACAATAGCTGGTTACGCATCTTATAAATTCAACCACCCGCTCCGAATCAGCGGTCAATTTGCCAAGCGCGACCGTTTCGTGTTGTGGACAACATACACACACGCACACCCACAAACAAAATCAACGACCACGCAAGAAGCAAAAGGAGCTGCATTTTAAAGAATTACAACAACAAATTTTAATTTGGCAACCAGACAAGTACAACAACGACATCGGACAAAAACTGCAACGTGCACGCCAAAAACGAGTAGAATAAGAATTCTACGCAAACAGCGCCAAAGGCCAGAGAGTCGTACAAATCGCCTAACTGCTAGCCGCGATTCCAACACAACAGAGCAAAAAGAATTGAAGTACTGTATAAATCGTCTACGCGTTCAGCAATAGACATACCATCAATATAAATATACACACGTCCAGGGAACCGCCACAGTTAAGGTCCATAACATGGAGAAGATTGCAAACAAGCAATATGAATCGTAAGTAGAAACCAAATTGGAGCAATATCTTCGCTAGCTTTTGTTAGGTTATGTTCTAGTGATGTCTCAATGTCCCAAAAACAATTAATTTGAGACATAGTTTCTTCCCATAGTCTTCCACTAAAACATGGGCTTTCTCTGATTTTCCAACACTACTTATCAATTTTTGATCATCTTTCTTATTCATTTTATAGTCCTAAACTGAATGGGTAACAATGCCTTCATTTAATATTTGCCGGATATTTGACCTAGTTTACTTTATTTGTAAAAATTTCGAAAATATATCGCTAACGGCTTAAAACCTGCCCACATACTTGAAAACAGTCCGTTACATCGGTCGATCATTCATATCAAAATAAAATATTGCGATATGGTTACCCTTTCGTTTATGCAATATATATTTGAAAATTTGAAAATTAAAAGAAGTTTCGTCTTAATTAGTTGTCCTCCTCGTCGGTTTGACGAAAAAGTACATCTGCTGTTAACTCCTCGTTCTTGTCGCAAGCCAGGTAAATTGGAATAACCGCATCACGTTCAAAGCCGAGCGCCATTAGTCGTTCGACAGCAGCCTCCTCTTCGGCACTTAGAGGGGTTTCTACGTCGGTTGCCTCGAATGCGTTCGGATCACTCTCCGGTAGATTAGCCATCATCAGCTCAAGCAACTCAGGATTTTCACGAATTAAATCGCGCATACGTGCAAAGCGAGAATCAGTTGATAAATAATGAAGGTTCTCGGTTAATGCCTCATTTGAGGCTTCCATGTTGTTGTTAACGGTATTGGTACCGGGGCTAGCCAACTGTGTTGCAACTGTATTAGAGGGTATGCCAGTTATAAGATACTCTATTGCACGCTCTGGATGGTTATAGCTGGCGCGCAAGGCAGAACGTACGTCATCTTCTTCATAGCCCATAAGCATAAGGTCACGTACACGCTGCTCATCGGGCGTAGTTGAAGGTCGTGGTAGTTCCGGGGATTGTACACTATTCTGTTCCTGGCCTTGGTCTTGGGTTTCATTTTGTGGTGCAGTTTCGTTCACGTTCCTTGTCCTTTTGGTCATGAGCACTATAAATCTATCTCCACTTATATTATAATCGGCTATCGGTAGATCGTCCTGCATAATGCGGCCGGCGTAGATTAATTCCAAATTATCTACAGGTTGGGTTACCTCGGGTAGTTCCACAAGACGTTGCTTTACCTGCAACACTTTCTGCTTGTCATCCTTCACATCAAGAACGATCTTCTTTTGGTCAAGAGTGCGTATTAACAGCTTCATGTTGCTTTAAGTGAGTCCAAAGCGAAACACATTCATATACATATTATGTACATATATAAAAATATGTAGACAAAATATATGTATATAATTCTGTATGAATTGAAATTTTTGAATTTTAGATTGCTGCGATTTGCTAATAGAATTGTTGGATTCAGCTGGGATCATAGGCTTATATTTGAACGAAGAATGATCAGAAAGAGTCATTCGGTACACTAATCAAAACTGAAATGCCATCACATTTGCGTTACAGGAAAATCTGGCCAGACATTGTCGACAGCGACGACAGCGATATGGAAAACGAAATAGACGTTGACAAATTGCCGCCCCTCGAGGTTGGGCCCAATGAGAATCGCCTGCAGCACACATATTGCCTGTGGTTCTCGCGCAAGGGTACACAGCGAGCGGCGACGGACTATAGTAAATCGCTGCATGTGGCAGGACGGTGTGCAAGTGTGCAGCAATGGTGGTCACTCTACTCGCATCTGATAAGGCCAACAGCGCTGAATCCTTACCGAGAGCTTAGTCTATTCAAACAGGGAATTAAGCCAATGTGGGAAGATCCGGCGAATAGTAAAGGAGGCCAATGGGTCATACGATTGCGAAAGAATAAAATCGATCGTGCTTGGGAGAACGTTTGTATGGCCATGCTTGGTGAGCAATTTCTAGTTGGTGATGAAATATGCGGAATTGTACTGCAAACGAAGAATCCGGTAAGTGCGATACTTGTTTACCTTTTAAATACACTCGAATTAAAAGCCTGGAAGCCAAATATACGTAGCGATCTATTCAAAACAGCTCAATCAGTGCTGTATAACACCAAAATGTGCATATCGATATGTTATCGCGATACAATAGTGCAATCTGTTTACGTGCGTTCGCGTTCTTTATATTTTATGTTACTGAAGCAAGAATCCGTTATTGGATCGTTATTGGTCACGTGCTTATGTTTTCCTACTGCTGCAGTTATAATTACATTAATTTTGCCGGTTGCCATTCATAAAAGTGCGCACGTCACTCATTGAGATTGAGCGGGCAAGGTAAACAGTGCACAAATTGAGTTCCACAAACAAACCGGTGACGGGTCTCGTGTTCATGGTTGCTGTTGTTGTTGTTGAGTGTAGCAGCATTTGGTCGCTGACGTAACGTAAATGCCCTAGGTATTTTTTGGTACATTTCTGTTGGCATTGGTATTTTTTTAGGCGTCGTGTCGCAACAAAAGTGAAAACACGAAAACTAATGTAAAGGAAAACGTTAAATAATATGAATTTGATGCATTTAGCAATAGCCTAACTATTGTGCAATCCACATGAGCGTAAAAATATACAAATTTAGCAGAGAAGTGAACGTTTGGAGTAAATAGCTTTACATTAAAATTATAGCTCAGAGAACTTTGCCGCATCACCGTGTATATTTCGCATTTCTATATCAGAGAGAGAGAGTGATAGAGAGAAGCTGTCAACAAAAGGCAAATACTACAACCAAATGTAATAGTAAAGCGAACGAATGCTCGTAATTCTGCTGGGAGCTCTAGCGCAATCGCACTCCGCACATATTCCACATATAATAGCTGAGCGTCGTTTCGGCTTTGCTTGCACCGGAAGACAACGCGTGTTTCAGATTGACGATAGCCAGCAACGCGTCAAGTGTGCTTTTTAGCGATGTGCGCGTAAAACAATAGGCGACAGTGACATACATAACTACAAAAAGCGAACAGTAGTGAAGAGAGAGTGAGAGAGGAGTTGGGAGAGCAAATAAATGTTTGCCACCCACATTTGTAGCGTTGAGAAAGTTATAGTGCTTGTGTGAAGTGCCCGCCGACTAACTCACTCACACATATACATACAAATTCACACTCTCGCACGCCAAATAACACAAAACAGAGCGTGGAGAGAAAAACGCCCACCGTACAGACATCCCCCCTACGTTTGCCGCTAGCTTGTCTTGCCGTTGCCAAAAGCAACCATCACGTCACAGTACCCCATATCGGCTGAAGAAGAGAACCGCCGTTGGAACCCTGCGCAGAAATCGATTTTTTTTTGGCAATTTTCGTACGTGTTTCGCTTACGAAGTCAACCTCAACCGTAATTCGTTTAAAACAGATGTATGCAAACGAGGGTTAAGTGCTGCAAATGCACTGCAATTACGTATTCGTGTGAATAGGTATAACCGACTACGTTAACTGCAACGCGATCGATCGAAGGAGCCGATGCCGAAAACGAAAACGACTCACGTTGCTGCCCCACCCACCCTCGCGCCTTGAATAATTGTGAATGCGTGCGCAAAAGCAACGGCGATCGGTAGCGAACGCAAGCTGTTTATCGAAAAAGTGTACAATAAAAACTGCCCGAAAAAAGCTTATAAGAAAATGGGAAGAAGATAAAAATTGTGCAAAAAGTTTTTCGGGCATAAATCCTATATATTGTTAAAAATTATCTGTACAGAGGAAGTAACAAAATATTATATTTAATTTGTATATATACATGTGTAATTTCGTGTTGCTGTTGCTTAAGAAATCGCCGTGAGTCATAATTTAACGTTTTTGTTGTCGCTGCTCACCACTTGACTTGGCTGCCTGGCATTGAGGTGCTTTGGCTGGTAGTGCTGCTGCCCCTGTCTATCGTCTCTCTCTTGGCGAGCTCTCTTGAACGCAAAGCCTCGCGACGTTAACGAAAAAGCAAAAAAGAGAAGCGATACATACAAAAATACATAAGTATAAGTATTTACTTATATATGTGCATGTGTAAACGAAAGACGAGGTGCGTGCAACAAACAAAATAACAGAAAGAATACGAACTACTACGAGACGCCAACAAACAAACTGAAGGCAAGTGTTAAAAAGAATTCTTATTTATTTAGGGCGTGCGAAAAAAACATTTAGCGGCCACATAATCTACGAAAAATCAATAAGCATTCTGTGAGCGCGGCATCGAAATAACATTAGCAAAACGCTAGCAAACAAGTTAAGCAACAAACGTCAAAAAAGTTGGCAGTTAACTGCTAAGCGAGCGAAACCCAGTCACAACAATAACAAAGCTTCTGTAAAAAATTCGAGTGAAACGGTAAATGCAACTACAACTGCAACTGAAATTGTAATTTACAATCTGCCATTAGCTAAATACGAAAAGAAAATAGTAACTCAACGAATTAGGCCGTAAAAAACACAAAAAAAAAAAAAAAAAAAACGAAAATAATAAGTTTAAAACAAGAAATATAAAACCAATAAAAATCAACTAGTTCTGCTTCCTTGTGCAGCGGAGTCAAAAACACCATGACGAAAGACAGATTAGCCGCCTTACATGCCGCCCAGTCGGACGATGAGGAGTCGGAAGATGTGGCCGTCAATGTGGATGGCCACGATTCGTATATGGATGATTTCTTTGCCCAGGTGGAGGAGATACGAGGCATGATTGATAAGGTGCAAGATAATGTGGAGGAGGTGAAAAAGAAACATTCAGCCATATTGTCTGCACCGCAATCGGACGAAAAGACCAAACAGGAGCTGGAGGACCTCATGGCCGACATTAAGAAGAATGCAAATCGTGTCCGCGGCAAACTCAAGGGCATCGAACAGAATATTGAACAGGAGGAGCAGCAGAATAAATCATCAGCCGATTTGCGTATACGCAAAACTCAACATTCGACCCTGTCACGTAAATTTGTCGAGGTCATGACCGAATACAATCGGACCCAGACCGATTATCGGGAGCGCTGCAAGGGTAGAATACAGCGTCAGTTGGAGATAACGGGACGTGCGACTACAAATGAAGAGCTCGAGGATATGTTAGAGCAGGGAAATCCAGCTGTATTTACCCAAGGCATTATTATGGAGACACAGCAAGCTAAACAAACGCTTGCCGATATCGAGGCCAGGCACGCGGACATCATGAAGCTGGAGACGTCAATCAAGGAGCTGCACGACATGTTCATGGACATGGCTATGCTGGTGGAGTCGCAGGGCGAGATGATCGACCGCATTGAGTATCATGTGGAGCACGCTATGGACTATGTGCAGACAGCAACTCAGGATACCAAAAAGGCGCTCAAATATCAAAGCAAAGCGCGACGAAAGAAGATCATGATACTGATATGCTTGACTGTGTTGGGTATCTTAGCGGCTGCATATGTTAGCAGTTATTTCATGTAAATTGATGCAATTACTTAAACATACACACACACACACATACACGGCATTCTCGAACACACATACACGCATAAATAGATGGAGAGGGAACATATATACTCTCAGATACATACAGTCGATGTCTGTTTAGGATGTTGTGCAACCCACCCCGATATGATTCAGTATGTGTTATTAAACAGTTAGGCGGCCCTTGCCAGTGAGTTAACACAACCACACACACACACACACACGAACTTACACACACTTGATACTTTAGGCATTATATACTATAGCTAATTCATACGATTAGTTTAGACACCTCGAGATTCTAGCGGCAAGTGCTGCCTGAGCGCAGGATGTGCTTATCATCATGCTCAACTCGAACAGCATGTCACATTCACGGAGGAGGAAGTATAAGTATATCTATATATATATATAATATATGATATATTGATATACAACTGGCCCAATCATAATTGAAATCGTTTGGTTAGCCAGCCTCAACTTGAAGCAGACTTAAACACAGAGCCGATAAAACACAACTAAAAGCAATTATTATATTAGTCTACATAACAAATATAGACAAACTTAAATATATGATCAAAATTGCTATTGAAACTATATACACTATATATATATATATACAGTAAAGGAGAATACAAAAGCGAAGAAAAAGTAATTGCAAAAGCAACATGAAATTCTATTGATTATTGTTATAATGCGAAGCAACATGAACTTTCAATTTCGCAACAAAATACTATAATTATTTATTTTTTCTTTTTGTAGTATTTGCATTGCACACACGAAAAAATAAGCAAAAAACAAAAACATATGAAATGCATCTTGTTAATTCTTTGTTAATCTCTTGTCTTTATTTCCTGGAAATGCATTTAGTTTTGTTATTAAATCTTCTTCAAATTTTGATTGCTAATCCTTGTAGGTTCTCTGCCTCTCTCTCTCTCTGTCTCTCGAAATTTAATCGATAACAAGAAAGAAAACGAAACGAAATTTCAATAAGAACTAACTAAAAAAATCTCTCAGAACGCAAATCTCATGCAATTGCTATAAATATATTAAACTCTAGTTAACTTCTTGAATATTTATTAAACGATTATATACATATGTATATACTTATATATATACATATATATATAGAGATATAATAACTATACTGACTATTTACCTATGCTATTTACCCAATCGTGTTCATATGTATTGAATGCACATTACAAAGATTATATACAACTATTTAGAGAATTACCCAAGTTATGTAT
>JABVZY010000278.1:2828551-2851363 GCA_020883555.1 Drosophila nannoptera | reverse complement strand
CCACACATCCAACACCATAACCACGACAACAACGAGGACAACAGCCACCACGACACCAGCACAAAAGAACACAAAAACGGCATTCGCTGTTGATAACTAGTGCCGCCAGATGATGATGACGATGATGTTGATAATAATGATGCTTACAAGTACGACAAAGACTTAAATCCCACACTCGCCCATTATCCACGCAAAGAAATTCTAGACCCGCAAGACCGTTTAATATTTAAGCATCAATCATACAAATCCTTGTATAATTCATCCAGTTTACAGGATCTATTGTATATATAAAACGACAGGAATATTTTAGTTTGTATGTATAAAGTTTACATTAGCCATTCCCAATTTAATTGAAATCAAAATCCAAAACCTTAAACAGAATACTTAAAAGCCTTTAAGCCCTCTAATGGTTATTTAATTCATTTTTTGTATGTTTTGTATGCTGTGTAATATCGAATAACTATTTACAATCCTTAAACTTATTATCCCAATCATTAACCCCCCACGCACCCTTTATTCAAAATCACACATACACAATAAATGGGCTACTGCGAATAGTTACAGCTTGTTAAGAGAGAGAGTGCAGTACAAGCCTTTTCAAAACTTGGCTATTAGCCATGATTATGATCATGTAACCATATATATATATATATATATATATATATATACTAAAAGCTGGCACCACAGCTAGGATTTACTATATTTATCTGTTTGAAATGATTATTTTCATATTATGAAAACCGAATAATCCAATTGTTTGTTTTTGTTCATCAGAAATGGAAGTTTTTTACATGAAGAAAAAAGAAAACTGAAAAGTAAATATTGAAACGAAAAGAAAACCCAGTTGTTTTTCATGTATCTATAGATATACACCATACATACGTATGCGACACAGACACGCACATACATATACCAAATGCACCTGCCAATTGTCAACGCCTTTTTGAGTGCCGTTGAAACAATCAACAAACCAAGAGATGTCTAATAAATGAATTAATTAAAGTTATAGAAATTCCTTTGCAATTACAATGAATATTGTACGATGGAGCAACATTTATGATTGGGAGGAGATCGTTGGTCCCTTAATTAAAGTAAGTTGGTTCAAAAATACTAGTAAGGACGAGATTCGCGACTATTTACTTTGTGTTGGACTCATTCCCGAGCTGGCCGATGGGTGGATGACGAAAATTATATAATGTACTTATAACTACATAAAATGGTTGTTTATTTCAATACTAGAGATGTTATCTGCCCTTTTAATTATAAATAAAATCTTATGCTATGCTCTGGTAGAAAATGCCACCTCATTTATCCTCGTAGCAGGTCAGATCAATTATGTAAACATTTGATATGAGACAATCTCCTTCCTGTAAAATAAAAATCTCTATTAATATAACTGTTGAAATAGCGAATATACGACCGAGATTACATACCGCTGGTGTGATGCCGATCAACGCATCAGCATGACCATAGAACTCCTCTTTTAAGGATATAACAATTGTCTGCAAGTTGGTCGTGTGATCTCGAATATACGAGGCGACTTTTCCAATGTTTGTGTTATCCAACGCAGCATCAATTTCGTCAAGCACAAAAAACGGGGCTGGATGATAGCTGAGAATATGTAAATTGTTATTTATTCACCATGTTCAACTTATTTTGTGCATATCTGCTTCACCTGTGGGTGGAAAAGAGTAATGCGAGCGCAGCAATAGTCTTTTCACCGCCACTTAAGTTGCTCATGGGCTGAAAACGTTTGCCGGGTGCGACGCAGTTGTAATTTATGCCATCCAGGTATGGTTCTTCTGGATTATCTGGACCAATGTATGCTTGTGCGGCCTCATTGCGAGCCAGCTTTTTGTATATACCATCGATAGCATCTGAAATGTGCTGACAGCACTGCACGAATCGTGATGAACGTTCATTTTTAACTTTTTCGAACGCAGCTTTTGCTTTCTTAGCCTTTCGTCTCGCGTTCTCAAATTCCTCGTTTGTGGATTGCACCTTCTCCGTGACGAGGTCAAGCTTTTGCATTGCTTTCATATTCGGAGTCTGTATGCGCTCCAAGACATCCAGTTTACTTTGCAGATCCTTCTGCAACTGTTCATTCATTTTCTTGAAGGCAGCATCATCCTTAAGCTTGCAAAGTTCTCGGCTTAGCGATCGATAGTCCACTTCAATCCTGGTGTGGTGTGCATTTTTTAATTTCAAATATATTTGCAACATAGAAAATATTTAAGAAACTTACAGATTATCATTCAACGCTGATGTCGATGGTTCTACGCTATCAGCATCACTTTGTCGCACAGCGTCATCCAGTGTACCACGCAATAAAGGTACCGCAATGCAATCAGTCTGTGAAAAGAGAAATATTGTTACTCGAAGTGTGAATAACTCGGTACCCTCATTTGTACTTTAGCCTGCAGTAATATATTTTGCCTCTCGTTTTTCTTAGCTTCGATTTTCGACTCAACCGACGATATTTGGCTGCCAATATTGTGAATTTCTTTAGCCAGATTCGCAACATCTCTGCGTGCTTTTGAAATATCCTCCTCCATATCATCAACTGCCTGTTTCTTGGCTTGCTTCTCCTGCTTGAACTTTTCCATTTTCTCCTTTTCCTCGTCCATTTCTTTTAAATACCGTGCCTCAGCGGTTTTCAGGCCTTCCAATGCATCTTCCTCATCCTGCACGCTACGCTCCCATCGCTCAACATTTTCTATATAATTATGGAATAAATTATTTCACATCAAGAGGGTTTTTCATCGCCATCAACTCACTTCGCGTATCCTTTTGCTTTTCAAAGTCGAGCTGACTATTAATGGCATCAATCTGCTGCTCGAACTCTGCACGTTTACGTGCTCTTTCCTGTTGCATGACCAGCTCACGCTCTTCATACTGTCGAATGTTCTTCACACCGAGTCGCCGGCAAAAATCAGCAAATACCTTGTCTTCTACGTTATTCATATTTTCTTTGATCTCTTGTATGTGTTCTTCACGATTTTGCATGCGACGTTCGATTTCACTAATCTTAGGCTATTAATGATAAAAAAAAAAAGAAAACTTGAAAAATACTTTGAATTTATTTGAATTTTCAGTAGACTTACTCCGAAATCATCTAATTGCGTTTGAACTTGACTCAATTGGTTATCGTATTGACTAATAGACTTCTTCGATGACTCCAAATCAACCATGCTGTATTTCAGACGATTCTCAAGCCCCTTAATCTGCGATTCAACTGTTGCAAGTTCACTTTGCTTTCGTGATTTTTTAACGAGTTCCTTCAACTCCTCATTTAAACGCTCCTTTTGCATCTTAAGTTGCGCCATGTGCTTTTCATCCCATCGTTTCGCCTTACGAGCCAAATCATGACTGCCACCAGAAATGAGACCAGACTTTTGGTAAAAAGTACCATCCAGTGCGAGTGCATCAAACCGTGAGCGATCTATTTCATATGCCACCTTCATAGCATCCTCCGGAGTTTCGCACACCAGTGCATTGCCAGTGGCAAATAGAACAGCACGTTCAATTTCTTGTGGCTCGAACTTAAGCACATCGAAAACCAATCGCACATTACGTGGCTCACTAATATTACGCAAACGTTCCTTTAACGGCTTAACTTGCAGATAATCCAGGGGTAAAAAGGTCTCCACTTCCAGCATTTGCTCTTTCAAGATCTGTAAACAAGGCTCCTTTAACTTCAAATACATATTGCGATGATTTCAGGTGACAACTAACCTGAATACAATGTCGCGCAGTTTTCTCTGTATCCACAATAATGGCTTCCATGAACTTGCCCAAGACCTTGGTAACCGCAACATTGTAGCGTTTGTGAGTTGGCTGACACATATTTATCATGCGATCATAAACTCCGGGAACCTGCTTCTTGAAGAGCTCAACTACCTCCTGTTTCTTCTTACGACGGGCATCCTCGTGTTTGTCGCTCTTTGCATCACCCAATTGATCGCGAACATTCTCTAATTCACGTTGCTTTTCGGCTATTTTTTCCTTTGAGCTGCCCACATCACGCCGTAGTTCGTCCTTTATTCTATTCTGCTCTTCCAGTGCCGCTTGCGACGATTTGATGTGATCCATCAATTTGTCTCTGCGCTTAACAGCTTCTTCACGCTGTAACGAAAGCTTTTTGTATGTCTCTTCTACAGACGCACGGCGATTCGTTTCTCCGTCAAGCATGTCCTGTTCCGACTTTTGTTCACGATTAACAGAATCCAGCTCGGAGCGATATTGTGTAGCAGTCGCTTCGGCTTCTTGTTTTAGACGGTCATATTCTTGAACCAATCCTTCTTCCATGTTGACGCTTTTACCTCGTCTGTTGGACTCGTTTTCGATGTCATCCTCAAACCGCTTCTTTAACGCCTCTACGTCACTAAGTTGCTTTTCGAGCTTTTGGATGTCTTGCTGATGTGCGTTATCCGCCTCTCGAGCTGTTTCCAAGGTCTTTTGAAGAGATATCAACTTTTTTTTACAATGTGCAACCTTTTCTTTAGCTTTAATATACAGTGGGCGTCTCTTGTTCAGCTGTGTCTCAAATTCTCGAATCTCCTGATCAATCTTAGCTAAATCACGTGTTATTTTACCAGCTTCTTTTTTCTTTTCGCGCAGAACCTCATCGGCAGCTTCCTTGCGCTGTTCGACAGCCTTTAATTCTTGTTGCTTAACTTCCAGATCTGCATTGTACTTCTGTATATCTTTCTCTACGTGGAATAGCCGAAATAATTGATACTCAACTTGTTTTTCATTCTGCAATTAAATATCAATATCAAAATATCTTTGTTGATTAAGTACAACAATGGAGTAAACGGCAGCATACATATTCATCTTGTAATCGTGTGTAGCGTTCTGCCTCCATTTTTTCATGCTTCGCTTCTTTTCGCTCCGCAGCTATACCCTTTTTCTTTTGATACGTGAACTGAGTCTCCTCTTCAGCAACTATCATTTCCTGTTTTAACCTATTGTAGTCATCTTTCAGCAGACCCGATCTACCAAAAAGAAGTAATTGTAATCTGCGAAGCATTCAAACTTTGTTCTTGACTCACCCGCTTATTTCTTCGAAAAGTGCAGTTCGCTCTTTTGGTGTCTTCATAGCAATGTTTTCTACTGCGCCTTGGAATACTAAAAAGTTTTTCGCCTTCACGTTGATTCCCAGTTTTTCCAGTTTATTTAGGTATGTATTGCTGGAAACGCTCTAAAATATGTAATGATTAATCATTTATCAACTTTACATATTTTACAAACACGCACTTCACCATTTATTCTATATTCCGAAGATCCACTTATTACGGCTCGCTGGAAGTCCATATGTTTTTCCCCATCCAGAATAAATTTAGCTGTCACATAGCAGCTACGCGCCACTGGTTTACCAATGGATGATCCGTGTATTAAGTCGTTTAACCGCTTTACACGCAGGCTCGAAGTTTTTTCACCCATAACAAAACTAATTGCGTCCATAAAGTTTGATTTGCCAGAGCCATTGGGTCCAATAACGGCATTGAATTGTTTTAAAGGACCAACAACGATGTGGCCACGGTAAGACTTAAAATTTTCCATTTCAATAAATTGCAGAAACGCCGTTTCCTCTTCGGGTTTGCGTGCTGCTGTAGCCGATACTCTGTGGCTGATTTCTTCATCCTCTTCAGCCATATTGCGAACTAAAATCTTTAATTTGCCGCCAAAAAGCAATAATATTTTTTTTTTTACAACAATCTCTTGAGCTAAGAAGCTTCTCTTTTATATGCCATTCACAACAATTTACGTACGGTGCTGTAAAACATAAAAACATCGACATAAAAATATCGAAACAGAGTCTTGACATCGATGAACTATCGGTAACTGGCATATTCATCATTTTGTTATCAGTGAACTTCGGAAAGCTGTAAGTGCACAAAACCAACCCAACCACGAATTTGAATGGATTGTGACTTTCGGTAAATTTTTATTAATTGGTGTTGATATCGGAGCGAAAAAGATTACTATAACAATAATACCATAATATTTATTAACAGAGATTCCTTGTGAACTACTATCACTTTCTAAGCGGTGTCTTCCAGTGTAGAAGATCCACCATGACTTCCGTTCTGCTGTGCTAACCTGATACAATTTTGTCATGATATGGCTATACAATTTAGGTAATTTGTGTAGCATGTATTCATACTCATACTTCTCAGCTGTTAGCTGGACAGCAAAATGAAAGGTATGGTAGAGGTCCTACAGTTAAGGAATTGGATTAGAAACATGGATGTGTTAACATTATTGTTTTATATATGAGATCTCACTACCAAAGATAATTTAAATACATTCATTAAGTTTTATTTATGTTGATTTGTATTCAAAAATAAGAACTATACATTCTTTTCGAGTATTTATTTGGGTAGCCCTTCGTGCTCAGCCCAGTCCATCCATGAGCCCTCGTAGTTTTTAACATTTGTGAATCCCAGAGCTACGGCAGCTTCCGCAGCCTTTAAGCTGCGTACTCCACTTTTGCAATGGAAAACTAGTTCCGAATCAAGCTGAGGCTTGTCCCTTGCATATTTCGACTTGAAGAGCTTCTCACAGGACGATAATTCTTGACTTACTATACCTAGTGGAATATTGATGCTGAATGGGATTTGTCCAGTTTCCTTTAATTCCTTTGGCTCCCGCACATCGATAAGAAATTTTTGTGAATCACTTGCCATTTTCTTTACTGCCGCATAGTCCACAACACAAATGGGACTTCCAGCACTGTAGAGACGAGATGTGAAGGGAAATGAATTACATTGATTACTTGTAGGCTTCACACTGAATTTCCCAATTTCCTTTGTTGATAAATGATTTATCGCCCGACTCGTTCTTAGTACTCTGGGGCAATATTGTAAAATCATGTTTGCCATTGTCTTGCTTCTTTAGCAATAAATATTATGTAAATTTTGAATGGTTGTGGCAACGGGTGACTGCTACGCCGGTTCTCAGCTGTTCGTGGATAGCGTTGCCAGATAGAGTTTAAATTCAATTGAGTTGAGCAAAGAGTTTGAAATTTGCAAACTGTCAGATCTGTCGTATTTTTATGTATATGTATGTATTTAAATTGTTACCAAGCGCTTACACTATCACTCTATGATTGCGTGAAGAAAAAAGGTCAAGGCAAAGGCTCAGTCAAGTTCACATGATAATGCGAAACCCCCAGCCATTTTTACTGCTGCTCTAGTCTGTTGTATTATTAATTCAATTAAACATTATATAGAATAACGAACCCGGATTCAATTACAATTTCCCAGACATCAGCTAATTGACGCTCATGTGATATAAACGGCACTATTCATTCATAAAATTTGGTTGAATGTGTTTATTTCTTTTAAATGAATGCAGATAAATGTGAACAGTTAAGCTTATAAACATATTTCTGCACATATGCAAACATCTCAATGATTTTTAAAAGCAGCAATGTAAAACATCGTTTTTTTTTAGCTTTTTAAGGTGACGAAATTGTGTCTTCATAGTTTCTGATTGCGGAGTCGCCATCACTATTGTTTACGTCGAGGTAATTGCAGAAAATGTTCAATTTAAATTTGAAACATGAATATGGATCAGAATTGTTTTTCCCATAGACTGCTAACACCGTTTTACCTGATAAGAATCCACATATGTATGTATGTGTATAATATACATACATAAGCGTTGTGAGCACTTTCCTGTATGAATAGGTCATGTACGTCACAAGACGGCGCGTGCCACATTAGCCGCTATGAACCGGATGGGGTTTGATTAATCCAACTTAATTTAGTTGTAAACAAGTCATTTAACTTGAAAGCTAGAGTATTGGAAACATTGTCTCCTGTCTTCAGCATTTTAAAAATCTTTACATATTGAATTGAGTTTTTCATTATGCATACTTTATTAGTCAAAATAGGAATACAAACATGAATCTTACTACTAATGAAATCGCACTTAACTAGCCTAGGATGTGCGTTAAAAACTATAGGAAACTAAATACAATTAGGTAGATAATGCTTGCTCATAATGCTTACATAAGATTTAGAACATTGTTCATAATAACAATAAAGTATTACATTCTTCAATTGGGTGTACACATTAGTTCTTAGGATGCATCTGTTAATATAGACTTTCACAATTATTGCCTCTTTCAGATCATAGTATGACATTTAATTTCGGTCAACGAAGTGTCCTAGGGATTGGCCGACGCTTATCTTTTGACCTGCCTCAATATCAAATATAAAGTTCTTTGGTGCTTCGAAGAGTAGCACAATGGTACTGCCCATGTTGAACTGGCCGATGAGGTCACCTTTGGAGAACTTTTGACCCGGCTGGTCTGCCTTTTTCGCATCTAGTAGCAGTTCATCATATTCGTAGGTACTTGGTGGATGTGCGCCCACATTGAAGCCCGTCCAGCGATTAGTTTTCAAATCTGAATCCATGTATATCTCCACAGAACCAACATTGGTAGCACCCACCGCTGTGTAGCTAAAGAAACCATGCTTCCATTTTCCCATATAGAGCACACGCTCATTCAGACAGAAGAGGCCTGGCAGCCAATTAGCAACTTTGGGACTAACCGAGAGCAATTCGCCAGAAAAGTGACGTCGAACTGTTGGTTCCCAAGCAGCGGGTGAATGAAATCGGTGATAATCGCCCGGCGCCAGATAGATAACGCACTGATAGAGCTCAGTCGAACCGTCGCGCTTCTTTTTTAAGGCCTCAGCGTAACTTACAGCTTCATTCGATTGCTCAACCGTCTGCAGCGGTCCCAGGAAATCCTCGATGCTGTAGTTAACGCCTTTCACCTGTTCGATAAGGGAATCAGACGCGCTGCCAAAGTGTAGAACCTTGCCATCGGCTGGTGATACTAGTGGCGATTTGTCATCAATCATCCGAACACCGTCCTTCAAAGGCCTTGTAAAGAATTCCGCCAGACTGTTGTAATGATTGTAATCCGGAAATAAAGCCTCATCGATGTTTACATTAAACATGTTTGAGTACCAACCATATATATAAGGACGCAGAGTATTGGGCATATAACACGAGGCTAGCCAGCCCCAGCAGCGACTCATAATGCGTAATGGTAAAGAACAGTAGACCTTCGACTGGAACTCGGACGCAGTGCGTGGCGAGCCGTCGCGTCCACACCGAAATTTGTGTAACTGCCATTCGATTGCGCCAAAGACGCACAGGCCCATGGGTGCCCAACGCAACAGAAACCCGGTCCAACGTGACAATACATTGCGTCGTAGCTGTAGCTGCGTCTGTTGCTTTACGGCTTGGGGCTTTTGCTTGGAAACAGTCGACTGGTTGGAGGATGCATTTGTGGGTAGTTGTTGAAAATGCCTAAGAACAGGCCAATTTCCATTCTGTTGTGAATGTTTTGACGGTAGCGGTTGCTGTTCCTGAATTGCTTTCCTGATATTGCCCGCCTTAAGCAAAAACGTCCTCGCGGCACAAAGTATGAAACCATTTTAATTCAAAATGTCTTAGTGTCAAAATCTGTAGTTTCTCGTTCTTTCTGTCCTCAGCAACCGCTGTTGTTGCGACCACGCCGCCGCAGTCGCTGCTGATTATGTATTACGTATTTATTAGCTGTTGTGCGTGCGCTCGTTTTGCTCAGTTAGAAAAAGGCGCGATTCAAATTTTAAAGTGGGATATGGTCTGTTATAAAATAAATTATATACCTTTTGCCTTCACTTGCAATTTTAATTTCCTGAAGCTGTAAACATATGCATATATCTGCAGCTAGTAGAATTTATGTCAGAAATCTCTGTTCTGAATTAAAAGAAAGATGCGAGGGCGAAAAATACTTCCGTAATGTAAGACGGCCTGGCGACAACTGAAAGATCGAAAAAAGCGGATAATATGTAGAAGACTGTGGATGTATGTAGGCGCCATAATGACTACGTCGTATGTGCTCACCAAAACAAACCCTCTCTTTTCGAGAGCGATAATGGCTTCAGTTTGTTTATCAATTTGATTTCGTGTTGTTTGTAACATCAACAATCGTTATTCAAGGTTGCATGGCGTATTATTGTTATACATTTTAAACAGGTTTTTGCTTTTTTTATTTGTAAGTTTGAGACTCGTTTATTTTGGTCTACATGTGGGCTGAGAATTCTTTTATGAGTTTTTATAAAATTACGCCGCAGCGTTGTATGAAGGGGTGGCAACTCTACAATCATCACAACAGCTGATGTCTTATATTTTCCTTTCTATTGAAAGTATATACAAATTAAAATAAATGCACTGAAAAACTATCCTGATCATCGAAATAATCATGACTGAGACAGAAAAACAGCCGGTCTCATTTGCTTGCCAGCGCTGTCTGCAACCAATAGTACTGGATGAGAATTTGGAAAAAATAAGCGTACATGCTATGGCTGAACTTTCATGTAAGTTTTAACAAACTAAAAACGTGATAATTAATCCGATTGAGAGACCTTTTTCAGTGCCCATTTACGGTGGCAATGTGAACACCATCGATCCGCAGGAAGCTAATAATTTCGACCACTTTGTGCCACCGTTTAGACTGACTGACTCAATCAATGGAACTGGCTTTACTCTGGTGTCGGATGGACGCGATAATAAAAAGCTTAGTTCGGCATTTAAGCTTAAAGCAGAACTCTTCGACTGCTTATCCTCGAACTCTGAAATTGATCATCCCCTCTGCGAAGAGTGTGCGGACTCAATGCTGGAGATTATGGACCGAGAACTGCGGATTGCCGAAGAGGAGTGGCATGTTTACAAAACTTATCTCAATGAATTGGAACAGCAGCAAGAAGTACCAAATGTGGATGCTCTCGACAAAGAATTGGAAGAACTGAAGCAAAGTGAGCAAGAGTTACTAAAGGAATTGTCAAATTTGAAGGCCGAGGAAAAAGTATTGAATGACGCCATAGAGCAAGAGGAATTAGTAAAAGAAAAGCTGCACGAACAGGAGGAAAGTTATTGGCGCGAGTACACCAAACATCGTCGAGAATTAATGCTAACTGAAGACGACAAGCGAAGTCTGGAGTGTCAGATAGCCTACTCAAAGCAGCAACTTGACAAACTTCGGGATACAAACATATTTAACATAACATTTCATATCTGGCATGCCGGTCACTTTGGTACGATAAATAACTTTCGGTTGGGACGTCTTCCGTCCGTTTCCGTGGATTGGTCTGAGATAAATGCTGCCTGGGGGCAGACAGTTTTGCTGCTTTCAGCGCTAGCTCGTAAAATTGGTTTAACATTCGAGCGTTATCGCGTTGTTCCCTTCGGGAATCATTCCTATGTTGAGGTTCTGGGCGACAATCGAGAGCTACCACTCTATGGCAGCGGGGGCTTTAAATTCTTTTGGGACACAAAATTTGATGCGGCTATGGTGGCGTTTTTAGACTGCCTAACACAGTTTCAAAAAGAGGTGGAAAAACGCGACACTGATTTCCTGTTACCTTATAAAATGGAAAAGGGAAAAATTATTGATTCCTCCACTGGAAATTCCTACTCTATCAAGTAAGTGAACTATGTGTACTTATAGTATGAAATATAAATATTAATTTCCCACAGAATACAATTCAATTCCGAGGAGCAATGGACAAAGGCGTTAAAATTCATGCTAACAAATCTAAAATGGGGTCTGGCTTGGGTCTCATCCCAGTTTGTCACGCAATAATGATCTTCATTGTGATTATTTTAATTATGTATACACTTAGTGCTTATAATTAAACTTTTTAACATTTAATGGACTTCTTGGCCTCAGTTTCAATATCGCTATCGTCGGTATCTGAATCGCTACCCGATATACTGTCATCAATCCAAAGCGCCCCCTTTTTTTTGATAACCTTATTTCCAACACTATCATTTTTCCGTTTAATGGCTTTTTTCTTTGATGTGCAGGATGAGTTTGGCGTATCTTCGTCTACATCAGTTTCCACTCCTTCAGTCAGCTTAGCTTCTTCGGATTGTTTTAGTCCCTCCTCAAATGCGTCATTTACTTTTTCTGTCAATTTCGCTCTTGCTTCTTCATAGTCGTCGTCTTTGAACTCGTGTTTGGGGACTGCTAAGAGTTTCTCGATTTTACGCTTTTTACGCTCTTCAGCTTCACGTTCACGTTCACCTTGCTTTTCTAACCATGCCCGAACACGTTTCTCTTCGTTAATGTCACGCAATCGACGTCCACTCAAATCACGGCATGCTTCTCTGTTAGTGGTCTTTTCGATCTGCGCGCCAATCGCTCGTAGCATCGAGCCAAATCCTCCTTTACCGCCCACATGGCGGAGGATGCACTGAATAGTTCTAGTTTCATTTTGGTCATCAATATCGTTTGTCAAACGTTTGCCATTACAAGTCAGGTAATAATCGTCGGGTTGCAAGTGCTGTAAACATATTTAGCATTAACAATTGAACATATGCGTACTATATTTACTTACTGTTCTTTCCTTGATCTGATCAAATATATCCTCAACTTTTATTTTTGTAGTATTGACAGCAATTAACTGTTTGCTGTTTATTAAAATGTTAATCACCATTTTATTTTTCTCTCTTTTGTTTTTTTTTTTTTCAATTCTCTTTTCTTTTATACACTGGGTCCCAAAACCTGCGTTAGAAAGAGCAAGCAGTGATGCATGCGATTATCAGTGTATCTAGTGTTGCCATATTAAAATTCGTTGAGTAAGATTACTAAAAATCTCCTAAAATTTCTTTGATTTTCATTAAAAAGCTTTGTGATCGATAGAAATTAAACCATATTTATTTATTCCAAATAAATACTATTGAGTATAATATAACAGCATGATTCATCCCCTTGCCGCCATTGAAAGGAAAGAATTTGACCAGGTTGGCAGCACTCACTCGCATACAAAGTGCTCATTTAATTAGTTCGCATTTTAGACGACGAAAGGTAAAAATTTAACGACGCGTTCGTAGAACTGTGTAACCAATTTAATACAGCAATTTAAACTCAAATTTATTAAAAGCCGGTAGCGGTATATATCAATTGATAAATAATACATTTTAAGAGAACGTAGACAAAGTGAAAAGCGGTAAATTTACAAGCGCAGCCACGTCACTGGACGTATTAAAATAAGACAATTTTGGATGCAAAATCAGAAATTTTGAGTCGAAATGATGCCAGCCATTAACAATGGACAGTGTACGCCGTCGGCTGCAGCGGTGGTAGTTGTGTTAATGATAATTCTTGCGTTTTGAGTCGGTTTCGTATAGGAGGGGTAAAACAGCAAATGGAACAACGCTTAGCATAAAAGATGGCAGCAGCAAAGTGAACAAGATACACACATATACATACATTCGATTGTTCATTATGCATACTTGCATGTGTATGCATAAATAATTTCTAACTAATAAAAGTTATCGCGAAAAAAAGTGCACATGAGCGGGACAAATGAAATGTAATTTATACTAAGTAATACATTATATTGAGTTGTAAGGATAGCAAAGGCGAAAAAAGTTGCAACCCATGCGAAAAGTAACCAAAAACGCAAACAAAAAGACAAACGCGACGCATTCTCCATTTTTCGCCGCCTATTCTGTAACTTTGCCAACTTTGTGCACTATAAAACCTGAAAAATAAGAGGCATTTTCAAACATTATGTATGATATAAAATGTACCAAATGTTGGAATATTCCTAAACAAATTTAACCGTATGCATTTTTTTTGCGGGCCGGTTTCGGTTTTCGCAAATTTTCTTTTCTCTATGTTCTCCTCCGTTGTGTATTTTGTTATCGACGGTCATTCATCTCCTAGTTGATTTTCGTTCATTCTTCCTCCCTCTTTTTCTATGCGCGCGTGTGTATATGTGAGAGTTTGTTCATACTCTATAATTATTTTTGCTAAACAAATTTTACGTGATGCGGGAAAGTTGTGTTTATTTAATTCTCCAAATACAGCGTTATTTCTAGTCCAATGCATATAAAATAAGCAGCCGTTTTGTTTTTTTATATCAATATCTATTGATGAGACTATTGCGATTTTTGCTTTACATTGTGATTTGAGAGAGTGTCCCGTACGGGCGCGAGAGTTTTTGTATGTGTGCGTTTGTCTGCAATGCTTTCGGTTGTCCGATGCCTTTGTTTCATATTCGTACTCGCGCTCGCACAACATTATCCATATCAAATGCTCGCTTAGTTCTCTATAGCAATAATTCGATCATGTGTTGCTTGCTTGTATTGTGGATAGTGGACTTTAAATAATTAATGGATCCATATTATTGATGAAAACCAAAATAACAAGTAGAATAAATCCAACTCATTCTTTTGTATTGCCATCACTAATAAAAATCAGTTTACTTCTATTTGTATTTCAGTGATTCCAGTCTTCAACTTCGAATCGAACCAATAATTTGGCGAACTTTCACTGAAGCAAACGTTTATATAAGAAATACATAGATTTTTGTACAAGAAATGAGTGGAAAATTAGTAGATGCAAACAGAAATTACCAACAGTACTGAAAGATCAAAAATTTTCGACTACTATTTGTAAAAAGCAATAATAATAGAAATCAAAAAATAGCATTAAGCTGGAGTTAATGTACAACTCTCAAGGAGCATGTACTACCAGATAAAAACACTACCGACAACTACTGGAGTCAAATAAGCTAAAGAGCACATCGATATATTCCAATACACTCCATTAGCGCGTAGTTAGAATATATTTAAAAGAAATTTATCAAGAATAACAGCAGCCGAAACAGAAACAACAACAGCGAAAGCAAAAGCAATAAACGACGAACCTCAGCGATAAGCATAAAGATTTACTAGCATATATCTTGAGTTATACACAGATATAATAATAATAAAAAAAAAAAAAAGAATCGGAAGTATTCAAAATTACAAAATATATGTTTAACGGTTTTCGTTGTTAGTCATTATCAATTTGAATGATATGCATAATATAATACAACATACATTACGTATATGATTGTGAGCGTGCGTGCATTGCATTTTTATAACAAAATAATTAGGTAGAAGTCACAGGCATCTAGTTTTCCTAATAAGTGTTTTTGTATTCATGTGGACATTAGTTGTAGAATAGTTAATACAACAACCAGTGGACCCTGCAGCAGCGGTAGAAACAGAAATATAAGGGATAGTTAGAACCAGATTAATATATATAAATATATATCAGTAGGTTTTGATCTGGTTAAAAATAAAAATCAAGTAAAATGGACGAATCACAACCTAAAACGTTGTATGTTGGTAATCTGGATGTTTCGGTTTCGGAGGACCTGCTGATTGCGCTCTTTAGCAAAATGGGACCAGTTAAAAGTTGTAAAATCATACGGGAACCAGGCAATGATCCATATGCCTTCATCGAATATTCCAACTATCAGGCGGCGAGTACCGCTTTGACGGCCATGAACAAACGGGTTTTTCTAGACAAAGAGATCAAGGTGTGTTCGCAAGTATAATAAAAGTGTGAATGCTAAATTTGACTTTAAAAAATTGTCTATTTACAGGTCAATTGGGCCACTAGTCCGGGTAATACACCCAAGACAGACATCAGCTCGCACCATCATATATTTGTTGGTGACCTTAGTCCAGAGATTGAGACAGAGACACTCCGAGAGGCATTCGCACCGTTTGGTGAGATATCAAACTGTCGCATTGTGCGTGATGCACAGACAATGAAATCCAAAGGCTATGCCTTTGTTTCGTTTGTGAAAAAGGCCGAAGCTGAGCATGCAATTCAGGTAATGAATGGCCAATTGATTGGTTCCCGTTGTATACGGACGAATTGGTCAACACGCAAATTGCCGCCTCCGCGGGAATCCTCCAAGTCTGGTGGCCAAGGTGGTGGTATGGGTGGCATGGGTGGAGGAGGAAACGCTGGAAATGGCATCAAGAATAACCAACGACACACTTTCGAAGAGGTGTACAATCAATCAAGTCCCACAAACACCACCGTTTACTGTGGCGGCTTTCCGCCAAACGTTATTAGCGATGAGTTAATGCATAAACATTTTATGCAATTCGGCCCGATACAGGATGTTCGTGTTTTTAAGGATAAAGGATTCGCGTTCATCAAGTTCGTTACAAAAGAGGCAGCGGCACGTGCCATTGAGCATACGCACAACAGCGAAGTGCACGGAAATCATGTAAAGTGCTTCTGGGGTAAGGAGAACGGCGGCGATAATTCAGCCAATAATGTCAACGCGGCTGTTGCGGCAGCTGCTTCTGCCAACGTGGCCGCCGTTGCAGCAGCCAATGCAGCCGCTGCTGCTAGTGCTGGCATGCCTAGCCAAATGATGACCCAGCAACAGATAGCCGCAGCTACTGGGACTGCGATACCCGGACAAATGATGACACCCCAACAGATAGCAGCTGCTACGGCGGCAGCGCAGGCCCAGTATCCCTATGCGGCATACCAACAAATGAGCTATTGGTATCCACCGGCGGTGAGTTCTTGGGTTACTATAAGATTCGATTAATTTTATTTGTCAAATGATATTTTTTTTTTAATTCATAGAGTTATCCGGCCCAGATGCAGACGCAGTATATGCAACAGGGCTATTATCCTTACGCCTACGCCACTAGTGCTCAACAGGCAGGAGGTGTACGTACGTATTCCACCAATTGGGCGACACACATTGATCATGTTGATCAGTATTTCAATAATATATGTAATTCACTTTCCAGCTGCTGGGTACCGTGTGATGCCACCAAATATGGCATGGGGCGTTCCTGGAGCAACTGTGGTACCAGGCGTAACAGCCGCTGCCAGTGCAGCTGCTGCCGCCAACGGTTCACTTGCCCCGCAAATGATGTATAGCGCTGCGATGCCACAATATCAAACCCAATGAGCAGAGACGTGACGCCTGCTTCGACGCCGTCTGCAATATTCAGGCAGCCAACGGCCGAATCCGCTTCAACGTCCGCATCATTTACGACAGACCAAAAAAGTGTTCGAGTCTGAAAGCATTGGCACCGATGACAACAATAATAACGACAGAAGCAGCAACGCAAAAAGCGACAAAAATTAAAAAAAAAAAAAAAAAAAAAAAAAAAACCGAAAACGCTTAAAACATACCTTAATCTTTCTTCAATTCCTATAAAATCAAGCGTTCAGTTGAGCTGTGTTGAAATTCTAGTACGTTACGTTGGTTTAAAAATGACGTTAGTTAACGTTCCAAACCGTGTCATCATGTCATCATTGTTCTGCGGGTGTTTCTGCGTTCGTTCGTCTGTTTTTCTGTAAAAGCTAAAACATAGTTGGTCGAAGCAAAGCGTTGAACTAAAAGTTGAATCGCGCGCCGCGGCAGCGCTCTGAAGCTCTGGGCAACGGGCGGGTAGCTGTAACAATCTAATCCAATCTAAGTACATGTTAAAATAATTTAATGATTTGTAATTTAAGGCAGAAATAGGCATATACGAGAAACGGAAAGAAAACCATTTAAGTTTAGACATCAACAATTGAATTAAATAAAACAACAACAATCGATCGTGACAAATTAAATTGTAATTGTTGTGGACTTAAAACTGCGCTGAATGTGTGTCCTAGGATGCAAAGAAAAATTCACAATAATGGGCCGAAAATATAAACATAAACAAATTTAGCTATTAAGCGGGTGTAAATGCGAACATATATTCATAAATGCGATGTGTGGATCTTGTGTGTAAAATGTAAAATAAAGAAACAAAAAAATATATGAAACTGACCATTTAATCATGCTTGTCTCGCCAAAGAAAAATTTGAAAAATTGCGTTTTCGGTTCGAATTTCTCGGGGAACTCAAAATTAATGTTATTTATTTTTCTAGATGATTTTTAGAACTGCGCTGTGCTAAATGAGGAAGATAACATTTTCAGATCGATATTTGTTGCTAATCGCTTATAAGAAATAATATTACATTCACTGAATAGGTTGTTTATTTAAATTTAAATTATTTTTGCAAAAAAAGTTAGGTATATAAAAACGACATTCTTACATATTTCAAGATGAAAGATATAGTATTAATAATGGTAAAACTGTATTTTCCTTTTATATGCAGTGCGGTCACACTGCTCACATCGCGCGTTAGTTTTTTAATATTTTCTTAGCGTCGGTGTCGTCTCTGGTCCGGTGGAGTCTATTGAGTTTAAATTTAGAGGTTTAATGATTTAAAAGTTATTTTTGTGCTACATATATTTAAAGGTTTGTTTTATTTGTATTTATTATATTTACAAATTATACATGCATATATATATATATATATAATCAGGTACAAAGCAGATAACTGGTAGTGAAATAGTAATTTTGTGTTGCGGTAGGATTAGAGTCGGGTGGCTACGATGTGCACAGTTGCCGGGCTTCGATTGTATAGTTCAAAAGATTGCAAATTATGTGGAATATACAATGGAGAAATATAATAAGGCTTGAAATATGTTGGTGACTGATATGCGTATAAATGTACACAGTACATTTGTACATATGCGTGTAATGCATATGCATGAGTATATATACTCTTGATATTCGTTGCTGCAGCTTCCGCCATTTTTAAAAACAAACCCCGTTAATTGAGCCTATATGGTACAGTGGTGGCAAAGCATTATTTTAATTTTAAAAGATATCGTAGTTTTATTAGAATCTGTTTTTTTTTTTATTTTAAAATATATGAAGTTAGAGCTATATGCATTTATATAGAAATTTTTGCAGTTTAAATATAAGTAGACAAAGACAGTGACTAATAATTTGGAAACCAGTGTAAACCGTTTTTTATAGCGAGTGTTATACTGATACAATAGGTGATACAAATATATTTGTCTTTGGACGGTTTTTTTTTATGAATTAAGTATTAATAAAACATAATAATTTTTAATAATAATAATAACATTGAAGGGTATAACACCCATATGTATATGCGCTCCCATACAATTATGCTACAACATATATGTATGTAGCGTGCAGTTGGGTTTAATAAACTCTGCTCCACCAAAACAAAAAGCAAAAAAAAAAAAAAGAAAAAAAAAAAGGGGCAAGGGTTTGTAACTGCATACAATTGGTATGTATGTATAGAGCCAAGCCTGTTTAGTTGTGTTTGTGTGTTGATTGTAGTCTGACTTTTTCGCTTTGCAGCAGCATCGAGCATTTCTTTGTGTATAACTATGTTCACTTCTCTCGTTTTCGCCTCCTGCACTTTCTAAAAAAAAAAACTGCAACATATTTGCTGCTCATTGCAGTTCCTAAACAACTACTGCAGACGAGACCCCTTGTGTCTCTAATCCAAGCAAAACTTGTTTGTTATTTATTTTTTACTTTTTTTGACCTGGGCAGAACAAAAATATACCTAGTAATCATTTTATATCGCCATTCCTTGCATTTGTCTTCAATTTTAAGTTTCTGTTTCATATTTTTATTATAATATGGAATACTTGTCCTATTTACTTTCTTTACATTTGTAGTCAATGTGTAATGGTATACTGTGCTCTATTACCAAGTCTCTTATTAACTTTACTTTTAACGGCATGTTTAGCGGAAGCCAGCAAAGAGTTCGCGTGGGAGCATAAGCTATTAAAGTGGACCGATGTCGCTTACTTGCGCTGTTGCTGTTGCAAATGAATCTTGCCTGTTGCCAGTAATTACATCTCAGCCGTGACGGTCTTAATATGCAAATATACCATAAATATTACAAATATTTTGCTCAGATGCTGGCAATATAAGCTAATCACTGGCGATCACACTGCAGATGTTGCCCATAAACCCAATAGCAGCTGCTTATCTGCAGGTAGTTGGTTTCGGGCGGCTCTGGATTCTGCTGCTGTATCTGAAAAATCTCTGTCTACCTGTGATTGCTGTCTCTGGCTACTTAAATACTGTGTAACACTTTTGGCCAAGCATTACAAAAACATTACTCTCAGCTATTAACACGGGCGCAACAGAAAAGAATAATAAAAAAAAAACGCAAAGCGTTTGAAATAAAGTAAAAAGTAAAAAATTTTGTATTGACGTGTAGATATCGAATAGTACAGACTGAAGCTGTGATAGAAAACTGCAAAGCAAAAACAACGATTGGAACTGTGGTAAGTGGGCTATAGCCGCAAAGCCAGTTCTGACAAGCAATGCGAGGGCACTGCTGTTCTGGGTGTATTCAACAATAGCGATTTGTTGTTTAGGTTTTGGAGTAAACGGAGTAGCGTGTGCATGCGTCTTTAAATTTCATTGCATTTGAAGTGTGAAACGGCAACAAGATATCTGAAGCCGTGTTGGGAAAATGCAGCTAAAAATTGACAACAAGAATGTGTTTTGTGATTGTAATTTTTTAAGTTCTCATTTTCTGATATATTCCAGAATTGTCGTGAGACACGAATATAAAGACATCTGTCTAATGCTTAGCAAAATGGCCCAACCAAATAATGTGGGAGGAGGCGGCGGATCTACATCAACTGCTGGAGGACGACGTATACAGATGTCTTTGTCTGGATCAGTGTCCGGCAGCGGCGCTTCAGCTTCACGCTCACAACAATCAGCCGCTAGCAACGGAAGCTCAAAGGCTCAACAGCCTAGCAATACGATAAAGAAGAACGAGTTAAACACTAGTGGAGCTGCATTTGTATCTATCAAGAAGTTAAGCTCCAACCAGCAGCGATCCCATAGCAATAGTTCTGCGTCGAGTTTTACGGCTACCTCTGTTTCTAAGGAAGATGAAAGAAAAACTCAAAATAGTAAAACGTCAAACGGCAATCAAAAATCGTCTCAAAATGGCAGCTCTAACGCTCCTGCTAAGGAGCAACAGAAGCTCAAGGAGAAACAGTTTGAAAAAAGGGAGACAGATACATCACAAGTTAGTGAAGAAATTAAAACCAATAATATCGATATTAAAGCATCTGTCGAAACCGCAATACAAGCTATTGAAGCTAAGAAGTCTGAGGTTGCTTCTACAGAAATCATCGATTTGGTTGACGATTGTGAAATTACAACTGCAGTGCCCCGAACCCCGACAACAGAGAGGAAGTCATCACGTAGAGCAGGGGCTACCAGCCAAGAAAAGTTGCCGATAAAGCCAGAGCAACGGGATCCGCCGCCTGAGAAAAAACAGGAGGAAGAGCCGCAGGAAAATGCTGAAGTAGCTGCTGATGTTGAAATGGAAACGCTCAAAGTGGATGCGTCACCCGTACGAATCGTACCTACTGTACAGCCTGCAGCCACTTCTACGCCGGGACGTAACCTCTTCGAATACCTTGGCAACAACAAGCAGACCACCGCAGCAGAGCTGGCCACGCAGCTGTCTAGTTCACCATCAATTAAGCCGGCCCGCAGCTATGCTCAGATTAGTGGTCGGCGCAGCATACGCCCAGCTGAATCGCTAACACCTGGAAAATTGGGTAACTATAGATGTGTAACCAATGATTTAGACACATCAAACTGCACGAACACGAGCATGAACGCAACCGTGGGCTCGGATATACCCAATAGCTCATCGTTTTCATTTTCGTTCTTTGGACGAGGACGAAAGCGTGAGCGGACGCCGCCGCTACTAGCTGGCAGTCAATCTGACAATGGTCTCGCCCAGGATTTGGAAATGTCGCCGCCAAAGAGAGCACGTTTTGATCTTTTTAGCCTAAACTTGGCATCTCCATTTACTATGTTGCGCACACGCTTTTCTAAGGCGACTATTAGTACACCGACATCGCGTCAAATTCGAGAGGCTACTCCTGCCGCTAGTGATGAGGATGGCGGAAAGGTGCAAAATGTTTCGGGAATTATTACGCAAGAGGAAGAACGAGAGCTGAACAAATCGTCAACCAATAATGAAGTCTCTGTCGGCCAGGAGGCATGCCAGGACACACCCAAAAAGAGTTGCACTCTACTAAAGGATACAAATAAGGATGAAAAGGATGAGGAGCAAGGCGAGGATGCGGTGGCCAATCTTCCTTCAGAGAATGCCGAGTCGGGAGCCGAATCCAATGGTCCGAATAGATCACGTTGCGCCATAATGTGAACGAAACTCACCAACAAATGTTTCAATCATCAACCTTTCCCATTTTCCTGTTAGTCCTAGCAGTTGAGATTAATGTCATTCTTCTTTGTAACGTTCTGTTAGCCTCTTTTGTAATTTTTGTGCCCTTTTCGAAAATTACATATAAATAGCATAGAATACGCCAGAAGTGGGCTTAATCCCAGGCCTACGAGTGCTGGCTTCAGTTTTCAAAAGTTGTCATGTAAAGGGGCACATTCATGGCCGTGCCCATCGAAGATTTCTTGCTGCATAGCTGTGCCCATGCGTCCAATCTTGGTTTGGGTTTACACAGCTAGACACCGACAAATCTTTTTTATGTAAAACAATATATTCGGGTACCTTTACGACAATAGGTACAAAAAGAAAAATATGTAGACACACCATTAAAGTCGATCATACATAATATATATGTAGATTAATATGTTTGTATTTTAAGATTCTTGTATTCATTTTATTTGTCTTCACAATTTGTATTAAAATAAAAACGCAGCTGTAGAGTTGTGAGAGAATAAATTTGCATATTTCGAATAAGTTTTCCTTATGCTATAAGTGGGTAGACAGAGTTTCGAGGAACGCCAAGATTAATTTTAATGTCTGGTTTACCACGTGAAGGTAGTTTAACCAAACGGACTTAAAATTTAAAATAAGGAATAATTTGAAATCAGTTCTTTTTCAGTTCACTGTGAACAACGTTCCGTTCCGAGAACGAATAAACTGCAATTTAGTAATCGATTATTGTGGGACTTAATCGTTTTTGATTACTGTACGTAATCCGTTGCACTGTGTTTCAAGAAATACTAAATTCATATATCAGTCATAGTTAGCCACGTCTTTATAAAAACGCTCCATATAAAGTCTCATTAAAATAAAATCTTAAAGTA
>JABVZY010000278.1:2806762-2827654 GCA_020883555.1 Drosophila nannoptera | reverse complement strand
TATAAACTTCATTTTATGTTGCAGGCCTTCCCAACGTTTGAACGGCAACGTAAATGCCCAGGGCTGCTAAAAGAAACAGCCCTGTAACTTCATAGTTATTTATCTAACACCATTATAAGAAATATAAATCGACGCGCTGTTTAAATTCTTGCTTCAGAATATTAATATTTTATTTTTTTGTTGTTGAAAGTAATGAATAACATTTGTAATAAAAGCTCCAAATATATAAATATGGCCGTGACTCTGCGGTTTTAAAATTTTTCGCCACAAATACTTTACGCGGGAAAGGAATCTAGCGAGGCAAATAAAAGTAAATTAAAATAGGAATTAGAGAATAACATGGAAAACTCAGATCCAGTGGTAGTGCAAACCGACCTCCACGTGGACTATAAAACGCCAAAAAAGACAAGTTTAAGTATTGAGAACGAGGAACTGTTGAATAAAATAAACATATTAACAACAAGGCCTGAAAATCAGTCGCAAAATGCAAAGGTAAAAGAGAGCGTATACAGTTATAATATAAACTCATACACCGCTAAACTATAGGCGTATATATAATGTGAATAGCTATGCCGTTATTTTTCGATCACCCATATAACAACACACAAAAACCCAAACGTAAATAGTCCATACTGATAAACATACATCTTTATTGCTGCAGCTCCCCACCATTAAGGATTTTGTCATCATCAAACCTATTAGCCGAGGCGCGTTTGGTAAGGTATTCCTTGGCTACAAGCATAACGATCCAAATAAACTGTTTGCCATCAAGGTGATGCGCAAGTCGGAGATGATCAATAAAAATATGGTTTCCCAAGTGATAACGGAACGCAACGCTTTGGCTCTTTCGCGTTCCCCATTCTGTGTGAATTTATTCTATTCGTTGCAATCGGTGTCTTCCGTTTATCTGGTCATGGAGTATATGGTGGGCGGTGATCTTAAATCTTTGTTGGCCATGTACGGATACTTTGACGAGTCGACTGCACGCTTTTACGTTGCCGAGATGGTAATGGCATTGCAATATCTTCACCAACATGGGATTGTACATCGGGATATAAAGCCTGATAATATGCTGATCTCATCTACCGGCCACGTAAAATTGACTGATTTCGGCTTGAGTAAAATTGAATTACGACGCGATCTAGAGATATCAGATCTTATCAACTGCTCACCTAATCTCAATGCCCGTACACCGGGACAATTGTTGTCCCTAACCTCGCATTTGTCTTTTGGGTCTGAGAAAAAGTTACCAGACTGTGTGGCCATAAACTCTGGACAAATTCCTGTCACTGGTACGGGCACCTCACATCTTATGCAAGCTATGAACAAGCATATGATTATGGAGTCTTCGGACAGCGAGGCGGATACATCGCTAAATGATGCAGAGAAGACGAGCGATAGCAAGATCTCTGGAGTCTCGCCCTTTTTTTCCGCCGAAGAGGTTAACGTTTCTGTTTCGCATACCTGCACTACCAATACTAATGTAAGTAAAACCACACTCGTAAAATTGTCACAATATCAATTGAACACTTTTCGATTGCAGTTCCTGGACAGTAGCTCGTCTTCCTACCACACCTGTACATCGGCTGACATCAGCAAGAGTTCGCCGCCCTTAGAGGTTGCAGTAACGGGCGGGGCTCCGGCGACCTCAAAACGACGTGTAGAATTTGTCTTGGATAGCGTTAAGAATGATTCCAGTTCCAATGCAAGTGGTCGGGTCAACTGTCAGGTGAGAAATCGATTGATTAGGTGCTTCCCAAGTACCATTCAAACATACTTAATGGTTAATTCAATCAAAGGGTTGCAAATTAGCGGAGCAGGATAAAAGTAGCAATGCTGCTGACGGCATCACCAGTAAAATTGTTGCCAAGTTGGAAACTACAAACGATGCTTCGTTTGAGTTTTCTATGGTACGCAGGCGATCGATCGATGAGGTGCGTCATATCCTGTGTTCTCTTCTCTGTGTATTTGTGGCGTTTTGTCGGCTAATCTGGTTTTTGTTTTGTTGGAATTGTCTGATTTGTTCCTGCAGTAGTCGAGTGTTAGTATATTATCTAATATAATTATACATAAATGGTTTCGTAACTTATATTAATGAACGCGGTTCCTTTGTAAATTATATGTTTTATGCAGCGCAATCGCAACTCGAAGATGCAGGAGGATTCAGGAGTGTCTAGTCGTAAAGGTGATGATAACTCCAGCTGCCATCTGAATCTAAACTGCGAGAGCACCGCATCCTCTATAGACAAGAACATAGATACCAATCTCAGTCAATCGAAGGAAGAGTATAGCTGTTCGGACTATTCCCGAAGGTAGAAAGCATTTGATTGCATTTAAATAAATCATTTAAATTGGAGTGGATCTAATCTATAACTCATTTCAGCTACAATTTGACAAATAATGCTAACGAGCTGAGTGGCATACGCATGAGTTCGCCATTTCGAAACCTTTCCAAGCATTTCAAGCGACCAGATTTTCTGCGAGGAATGAAACGAAAAATAAATTTGGTCAATCGATCGGAAAACATGTCATGCATGGATGTGGATGCGTCAAGTAATGCTAGCTCAAACACTGGTCTCACCCAAGAAATCGAGATTCTTAACATTGGCAGTAGCACGCCAAAAAAGCGTAAATCAAGATCCTCACCCATACGGAGTGTACTTAAGGTGCGATCTCTATCAGATGAGGAGTTACCCATGCAACATCTACTTGGTCCAGAGGCCAGCGTGGCCAATGTAGTATTCTCGACGCCTGTCTCGTCACAAAAACTTCCACGTCGTGATGGTGGACTGCTGGGCAAGTTAAAGACGACACGCTTTGCCTTGCCGCTTTCGATTGATAATAAAAAACGTGACCACAAGAGTGTAGAGAAGTTATCCGCTGTACAGTATCATATAAAGCTTGCCGATGATCCGACTATGTCGCCTATTAACCATGGCGGTTCCACTGTGCCTAAGACTCCAAAGAATAACATGAATGTAAATACTCCATTTCGAACGCCCAAGTCTGTACGGCGTGGAATGCGCGTCTCCAACGAACGTATACTTGGGACACCTGATTACTTGGCTCCGGAGCTGCTGCTGAAACAAGGACATGGACCGGCCGTCGACTGGTGGGCACTGGGTGTGTGCTTTTATGAATTCATGACGGGCATACCTCCGTTCAACGATGAAACGCCTCAAAAAGTTTTTGACAACATTCTAAATAAGAGTAGGTCAACTTTATAATATCAGATTGAGCCGGAGATCCTATTATAAATGCTTGTTTTACAGACATTGAATGGCCTGAAGGTGATGAGGCATTATCGGCGGATGCAATGGAGGCTGTGGAGCTAATGTTGACCATGGAGCCCGCGGAGCGTCCGGCTGCCAAAGAAGTGCAGCAAATGCGGCATTTTGCTGGCATAGATTGGGAGAATATTGGCCACATGGAGCCACCGTTTATCCCTGCACCAGACAATCCAACAGATACCGGCTACTTTGAGGCCCGCAATAATTTGCAACATTTGCAGTTATCCAACTTTGCGGTTGATGACTAAAGAAAAGTCCACTTGTATATCTAGTTTTATGAAGCTTAAGTGTTATTTATGTATGTTCTGTAGAATTTTGTAATGTCAATATTATTTTTATATATATTTTTTATAGTTATTACCGTTAGGTTGATGTTTATGATAACACTTAAATATCTGAATTGTATTCAACTTTAAAATGTTCGAAATATCGCATTATCGTTATAACATGCCATATGTTCATCGCTCGATTTCAGCTTCTTTGCTGTAGCCAAGCTTAAGCATATAGCTTCAACTAGCCACGCTTGTAACTGAGTAAACAATTTTGCTGTCTCCAAAATGTACACATTAAAGCTAAACTCGTATATGATCTAATCCAAACCAAAATCGCGTAAGAAGTCTCTTTATTCATTCATATATGTAGTATATGTTGTATATATAAAATCTATATTTCGTAGAAAATTTAACACAATTGGCTGTTCCAAGGAGTAAACTACTTCGAATTCAGCTTGTAATCACAATCCCATATCTCCGGAATGGTAGATAGATAGTTTTCCTCATAAAACATATCGATTAAGCGGCATATTAAATGGGGAATAGAACGTAGATCCGGCAACGGCTGTTCTTTCAAAATGTTTACAGCCCTGACTATCAGCGGTTTGACGTCTGTGAACTTTTTGTTGGCTAACAGCATGGCCATTTCCCGCATAGCGCTCTCGTACGCCTCGCAAGGTAATCGAAGCTCCTGATTAGCCGGGAAGAGAGAGTAGATTATGCAGGCAAGGCAACGAGTGAGAACTTTGCGTCTGAAAAGAAATCCAATTAAGTACTACAATTAACATATAGACCTAAATATGCATATATACTTATTAGTGATGGTCTCGGATTTTAAACCTATAGCGCCCAGCAGCCCATCGCTCCATCCCTCCGCCTTTGTCGAGGCCATTTGCAACTGACGTGCCAGCATATAGAGAGGTTTTTTAACTAGCTGCGACTGGTGCAGGAGTTTACAGCCACGTGATATGATTAAGCCCCAAACAAGCGCCATGCGAGGCTCGGTTTGTGGTGTAGTTTTCACATCTTCTAGCAATTGCGTCAGGTCCTGCATGAAAGTCACTTTCTCGCCCACTGTTTCGATCTCCTCAAATTTGAAGAGCACAAAAATGTGCAGTGAAAATAAATAGACATCGCGCATTATCGGCATCAACTCTAGTTTGGGAAGCGACATTTGCAGAGCTTCCAGAAGGCCCTTCCAGCTGGGCACATGCCAAGGAGCCTGCTCTGGCGATCTGCGGAAATAGCACTCAATGCTAGATTCCAGAAGCGTGTAGATGCAAGCAATATAAGTGTTGAGATGACCGATAGCAGGCAGAGTCGCACACATGACCGGATTAGCTGGAGCAGATTTGTGTTGCCATCGCACCAGTGTTTGGATGTGGAGACTGGAGTGAACCGAATAGAGTTTGATATTCGTTTTGTTTTGTTTCCTATGCATTCTTAAAATGTTTTTTAACTCACTTGGATACTTCCACGCTTTGGGATTGGGTGGGTGCCACAAGCTCTAGCATCAGGTTGTGTGCCTCGCGACGCTGCTCCTCCGGCGTTCTATATGCGCCGCTACCGCTAATAGCCTGGTCGATGGAATCCAAGAGCTTTTCGAAAGCAGCGGTAAAAGCACGCTTACCCTCCTTTGTGGCCATCAGTTTATTGTGCTTCACCGCGCAGGCGCGCTGCATACTGACCATTGAGCGCGTGTACAGAATTCGCTTTGCCGTTGGTTGCACCATTCCACCCTGCACATCACTCTCTGGCCGCATTGCGCAGGCGACGTAGAAGAGTCTGTAACGAAATTATAAAATTTCGGATTAATCGATTACATCGTTTTTTGTTATTTAGTAACCTACTCTAGTACGGCTCGATCAGCATAGTTGCTCTCAGTGGGAAGCTTCAGAACAATGGCCGGATCAACATGAGCCACAAACCATTTGAGTACCTGTTCCAGATCGTTGTATTCGACAAGATACCAAGGCTCGTTTATTGCATCTTCGATAATCTTGCTTGTATTGGGATGCATATGAATATTTGGCTCAAAGGCCATTTTAATAAATATGCCAAAGAGATTTGATAGTAGCGGTATGGGGACATTTGGATTTTGGGAAAACCAGGCTTTCCAATCTATCCTTATAAATATATGACCTAACATGGCATGTGACTCGGGTATAAACCGCTCTAAGCTTTCATGGAGCATTTTAATGTGCGTCGAGGGCGGCTGGAACCGTTCCCAAGGCAGCTGTGCCAGATTTTCGTGGATGGGCGCCAGCACATGTCCGGCCACATTTAGTTGTGCAAAGTGATGCACATACCAAGCAAACGCATGCTCTAAAATCTTGCTGGAAGCCGGCAGATACTGCACGACTTGTAAGATATTGGCTACAAAGGACCTAATCATGACCTTGCAGCTGTCCACATGTGCCTCACTCCAAGGAAGCAAAATCTTGCCATGATTTGGACTAAGCTGACGTATCCAGTGTGCAGCTGCGCCTGCCAATTCATTTTGTTCAGTGTACGGAATTAGCCAGGGTGCATAGGTTTCAACAATAGAGCCAAACACAATGTCGCTGACTGCAAAACAAAACAAAAAATCGGATTGGTTTTAATAAAATACCTTTGAAACATTGAGTCACTCACTTTGATCGGCTAATAGCTCCTGATAACAGCAAATGGCGCTAGCAAGGAGCACATGGCCGAAACAGGTAAGCCACATAACCAATGGCAAGCAGTAATCTTTGTGCTTGGGATATAGTCCATGTAGTCCATGGTGGAGTCGCTCCTTTTGGAAGTGCCGTGCAAAGAGCAAAAGCGTTTCTGTAGTAGCTTTTAGATTAAACATCTTCTGGCGGCGCGAAAATTCACTGGCCAGCTCATGCAGCTGCGTCTCGGTAGAATCCAAAGTTAGCGAAGCACTCGATGGTGATAGTAGAGCATTAAGCAGATCAAGCAACACCACTGGCAATAGTTTTTGATCCGATATACGATCAAGAACCAGCTGCATTACCTCCCCATAATGCTGCGGAAAATCATAGGTAAATATATGGACTAGTTGCCGGCGAAACTGATCTTGGAGGAGCCTACTGTGTGGCTGTGACCAAGACTCTAATCCCTGCAACACCAGTAATAGAAGCCGATTGATTTCGCTCAGTTTTGGCTGAAACACTTCCAGCCAGTTGAGCAAATCGAATTTAGAGAGCAATACGAAAAGTATTTTCGTATCGCACAAATTTAGATACGATTCGATGAACAATTGATACATGTCCAAAAAATGTTCGGCATTTGTGCGGGAGGGTACAAAAACGTCCGCCAGCAACTCCACAAGGTCACCGCGTTTTAATGCCAAGCGGAATATATTCAATCCTTGTTCGGCCTGTTCCTCTCGAATGAAAACCTGTTGGGAAGCACAGACACGTTAGACTTGTTTATCGGTTTTCCCATTGAATATCATCGCAAACTTACACCAAGATCGTGAAGTAGTTGGGAGTAGAAATTGTGTGTGGGCTTAAATTGCATTGTTACATTGGTCATGTTGTCGACCACGTGGTAAAAGAAATTAACGCCAATACGGCGCAGCTCTTTATTGGAGTTGGCCTGTTCGAGTTGTAACAGCTGCTGAATGTACCTCGCTAGTATTTCGAGATCTTCGGCAAATTTATCCGCATTTATCGCCAACATCTCTTCAATAATCGTATCGTGGCGTTCTCTATTTGTATTCTGTTGCCTATCTATCTGTTCGTTCCGACTTATGTACTCAAGATCCAGTTTGATTTTTGCAGGCTGTGTACATTTACGACTGAATAGCAGAGTTTCACATTCTTTGCTTCGTGTTTCATTGTACGGAACCATTTGGTACAACGATGTAAGGCGTTTGAGATAGTCTAAGTTTAGCGAGTTCAGCTCTAATGAATTGTAGTAATATACACTGTAACAAAAAATAAAATAAATTTAAAACTGTTCCTCGTAGTGAAGTTGAATGTCTTACTCGGCAGTACTGTTTAGTGTTTTCAAACGATTTTTCAGCTCGGAGAGAGTGTTGCCATCAATGGAACGATTCTGAATTAGTTCTGCAAGAGTGTGTATAGGTGGAGGCAGTCGCTTATCATAGGTTGCCAAGTGCATTTTAAGACGCTGAGCTGGCGGTAGTCTTGGCTTGGGATCTAATGGAGTACGCAATGATTTGTGAAGATGTACGCGATAGATCTTGGCCGCCCACTGGTCCGCCTGATTGCGCTGTTCCTCACGCAGATCACTAAGACGGAGATACTCAGTCCAGTGTGTCATGCGGCCGCTCAATAGTTCGTATAACTTTTCACTGTTATATTGCGCTGGAAGTTGGCTAGAGTCTCTGGTAAACTTATTAATTTGTGTGTCCTCTAGCCACAATGCACAGTTCTGCATCAGTTTGTTGCAACTGCGGTACAAGTGTGCACCTGCATCATCATCTGCAAGCTTTGTAGCAATCGCAGAGTAATATACTTCGGCTGATTTCAATTGGCCCTTAATGGATTTCATAAGCCCAACATTGTACTCGTAAAACTTTTCAGAGACACCATAATTTACATTCATATTCGGGGCATCACCGTCTATGGGAATTCGCCATAGATAGAGCTCAAAGAATTTTTGACAAATGATTGGGAATAGTGCATGGCGAATATCCATGCTGGACAAAAGCTGGGCATATTTATAGATGACCAGTTGATGGGCTGGAAACTGATTAATCTTGCTCAGTGTTAGTGACTTTTTAAGTGCAGGTTCCACTGATTGCGTAGAAAGCTGGCGCAAAAGTTCTGGCCAGAAATGACTATCGTGTAGACTGAATTCAATCTCTAGCAGAACAAGATTCAACCAACAATGCTGAGGCGAGATTGCGGGTAAACGAGAATTGGTTTGCCCGACAAAAAATGCTTTCAATGTTGAAGTCTTGGAAGGTGACTTCCAGTCGTTGGAATCCTAGAAAGAATTCTAAATCAGAAATTGCTTATTACATCGTATTCGAGCAAACCTTGTAATAGTTGAAAAAGAACTCGATAGTCTGTGCGCGGCAATCGGCGAACTGGTACGCGATACGCAGCATCTTGTCCAAGAGGTACAACACGTTTGAGATCTGTGCCCAGTTTGGCAATGCAGTCAGGCAATTAAACCAAATATTGATCAGATTCAAAGGCGAACAGAGACCAAAGCTGAACAATGGGAATGAACATTAGAAATAATCGTGGTTCCCTATTTCCAGTTAATACTTGCCTGGTATACGAAACAATCTGATGATGCAGCATGTTATCCAGTAATTCTAAAATAGGACCTATCGAATTAGCATACACTATATCCTTAGCCAACTTCAAATAAGTTCGGTCCGCATTGAGCAACGCTATCATCAGCTTCTGGAAGCTGTAATTGTCTTTAATGAACGTTACTCTTAACTTTAAGAGCTTCTGACATACCTTTCACAGTTAGCCAGTGTGTCAGGTGTTTCGAAAAAGACAGGCACAATTAGCTCCAGACAGCGTATTACTTCCGCATGTCTATGATCGCCGAGCAGTTGATGAAGTAGTTCAAAGCCATGCTGGCAAATAACTGGTATCGAGTGACCATGCAAGCTTACCAGAACAGCTACATATAAAGCAATAGGGTGTTTCTTGACGCCTTCACAAATCGCTTCCAAACTTTCCAGATGTGGCACAAAGAGTAAAGTTTCTGTGGGATGCTGTAGCGTGCGTCTCATAGATGCAGCACTCTGATCCATAAGATGTAAGTGTAGCATGGAAACCATACGCCAGCACCAGCTGGTGAACTGTTCCTTGCTGGACTTGGTTGAATCGATCAAAGAGGACACCTGTCGCACACTCTCAGATATGCTCGACGAACCAATATCTTCTGGAGCGTGTTTGGTGATAGCTTCAGCCACGAGACACGCCATACGCACATGAATATTATGTGGCAAATATAGACGTCCCTCCTCATCGAAACCCCAGTTTAGATGGCCAATGATTAGGCGCGCAAGCTGATTTTCGGTGGTTTGATAATCGTAATGAACCAACCAGTTGGACAGTAAGTGGAAGCTGTCCATGCTTGGACGCCAGTTCTCTAATGGCAACGCCTTGAATAAATAAGATGCCTGATCAACTTCAGCATATCGTGTTTTCAGCTGCAACAACAGGCAATCTAAAAGTTCCTCATAGCAAAGTGTTATGTTAACTAGCATATCTCGTGCGGCTTTGTAGCAGAAATCCCTCGTGGTTGTATGTATGAAACCAATCTGTGGATGTATCAGAGTGCGTTCAGTGTGAGTCATACTTTAAAAGAGAATTTAGTGTTATCGCTGACTTACCTGAAAGATGGTGAGACAAATAATCCTTATTACAGACCAGTCTTTGGTGCGATCGCGTGCATTCGCCATCTCGAAGAAGGCCTGCAACAGATAGTACATATCCTCGGCGGACACATCTGCATTAGCCAAGTCAAACTTGCTCCAGAAGTCTGTTTGAAATAGTGACTCTGGATCAGCATCAGAAGGCAGTTCTGTTGTGAAATCACAGGGAAATCCAACATTTAGATAGTAGAAAAGATGCCAAATTATGTCAACATGGAGTGATGTATACGGCAACGTTGAGAAATACTGCCAGGTGCCCAAATTTCGCGAGCGGTAAATATAACTGCAGGCGCGTAACAGCAATGACTGCATTTCCAGTTCGATGCGTTCACAAAGATCTTGTGGCTTAGCCAGATTGTTGTTGCTACAGATGAAAATGTCTACGTGTATTAGTCCAAGGACTTTTCAGTTGTCATGTTGACTTACAGAAAGAGTTCGTGGTAATCGGAGGCATACTGAAGTGAGTGGCGCACCAATCGTCCCAGACGCTTGGCCAGCTGTTTGTAGCGTTCATTATTGTAAGTCAGCATGCCCTCTCCTAGAGTCTCGATTAATTGCGCGAAGAAGGCAACTACTTTGAGCATCTGATGGGGCGTTATCATATCTGGTTCAATGATATAATCGTCTAAAAATTTTTCGATGCACAAAGCTGAGCTGTATAGCAAGAAATGTATATAAATAAATCGAGCATAATATATCGTTAATATCTATTCTCACGTAAAAAGTTTGTCAAACGGTAACTGATTGAGAAGCACAATGAGGTCCGTTTCCTTGAGTCCCATGCATTCACCCGTTGCAGTTAGAGTCTCCTCACCATCTGAATCTACGACAGTCCACTTTTCACTACTACCACCAGATTCCGAAGGATCCCTCTGTGCTTGCACATGACTTTTGAGGAAATCGTTCCGCCTTTTAATGGGCAGTAACAGGATTTGCAGCACAGCAATACAGTGAGTTATTTCTGGGGAGTTTAATGGAAGAGGCAGTTCACTTGATTGCGTAGTCTTTGACTTTGCAGGGGGGACCACCATTCCAGGTAGCTGCAAAAATTCTGCTGCCCAGGTTCCAACTCCGCTTGGACAACGCAAAATGTTAAAGAGTAGGAACCAATGATCCTCCTTGGTGGCCAGCAGCAATTGCAGTCCAACCAGCTTGCGTAGCCATAATTTGAGGTCCAAGTCGAAATTCTAGAATGTAATTCAAACCAAAAATATATATGCTGATTCAAATAAACACAAATAATAAACACTCAATACCGCATTGGGCCTCGGCCGTCTGGCAAAGTGAAAGAGGATGCATATTGCGCGCCTGAGTTGGGCGACACAGTTCAGTGCTCCTTCGTCCAACTGCTGGTGCAAAACAATAGGTCCCTGTGGATCTACGTGTGGATATGCAAGTAGCTCGTTGATCAGTTGATCGACTTTGACCTTAGCTGTCTTTGCGTTGAATAGGTTGGTTGTGTAAGTGATGCACACAAGTTCATAAAGGACTGTTAACGACGTCGTGGCGGCTCCAACCTTAATGGAATCAACTTTGATTTCACTACGAAGAGAACAAGAATTTTTTACTTAAGATCAAATGAGATTGATAGTCGCTTAGATAGTCACTTACTCGTAGGTTACACTCTCCCTCACAATATTGCCGTCGCCACATTTGGCGCTAAAGCTACGTGTTACCGGTTCGCGCAACCAGATCATTTCTGGAATGTTTAAACATTCTTTGCGTTTATCCTTGATATCGTGAAGATTTGATGAAAGTTTTTCCTGTACATTGTAATACTCTTGCAATGCTGCGTAGAGCGGATCCTTTTCACTAGATTCAAGTAGTGTGTTCATTAGAAACTCCATTTCGAACTGTTTAACCAATTCCAAATCGGTACACTGATATAATTCTTTCAATTGTTCCTTGGTAAACGGCTTCAGGTGGCTCGCGAGAAGAACGGATCTTGTCGAGCGATTTACACGTTCCTTATTGACAATTTGTGCCTTTTCTTCTTCGAGAATTGCACTTGTAAAGCGCATTGGTTGTAGATTAGGATATTGCACCAATGGAACACTGCTGATAGCTGCGACGGGTGCGCATGGTGCACTAGGCGTTGGCTCAGGTTCAAGTTCTTCATCTTTATTCGAGTCGCCTGCAGTTTCTTGGGTTTCTCCTATTGTCTCTATCTTATCTGGCCCTACGTCATTTGATATACAACATTGATGACTAACAATATTTTCTGGATTATTGCTGCAGCTAGCCAGTTCCGCAACACGCTCCAACTCCTTCAGTACTGACGCATTTTCTAGTTGTCTTTGTTCGTGGATCCTACTTGTTGATACGTCATTATATTGCTCTTCTTCTTGTGTATGATCATCGAGTGGCCTTTGCTTTTTTGTTTTCTATAAATTTAACTTAAATTAATATACAATTATATTTTTGTGACAGCTTACTGTGTTGTTACCGATTTTTTTGGCTTTACCAAAGTAGCCATTTCACCGAAGATTCTATGCAAAGCTTAATATAATAAACTATTGCGTGCTTGTCATTTCGTTTCCGCGCTAGCAATGAAACCCCCTACAAAACTTAACATTCATATTACCAGTGATGAGCGGTTCCCTTAGGCTTGTTAAGGCGACTGTAGACAATCTACTCTATTATTATAGGTATATTATCTCTCATGTTTGTGCAATTGTCTTTAAATGTCATTTGAAGCTTTCATATCAGTTTTAAGCTAACAATTAGTTAATTAATAGCATTTAAATTCCGGACAGGCGAATCACTTTGGCTAGCACTGTTGTAAACAGCTGTTCGATAATCATGTAATCGATTATCAGCTGAGCTTTTTGTCTATTGGCAGCACTGAGATTCGCGGTATGGCATCACTCCGTGCATGCGAATTCTAAACGAATATTTAAAGAAAAATTGAAAATTTTATGTGTAACGTCTGGTTTAAAACTTTTGCTAACTTATTATATATTTATATTGAGTATTAATTTGTTGATGTATGCATACTTCCAAAATTAAAATTGTTATTTTATTTATAATTTAAATACGTATTTATTGCACGAATTTGTTAAGTTTACAATATATTTATTGCATTTGTTTATGCATAAGTACATAGACATTAAATAGTTTCCTACATCACGCATCACAAATCATCTGTTAAAGATATTCGGATGCGTTTTTGTATATTCTTGTACAATGATCACAGCATCTTTATCGACTTTTTTCCCCTAGAGGGTGCATGAGCGATTCCTCTCGTTGATTAGTCACACGATGGCTTAACTTATAACCTGTAGACTAACTATAGACTATGTGTACACTCGTATTTATATTTTCGGAGGGTTTCAGTGTATTTCATAGTGTCGTCTTTGAGCCAAGTTGTCGATAGACTCCCGTCTCTCCGGCGGGAACTGTGTCCAGCTGTATTCTACTCGCATTGCAAATGGTATTCTGCCGCTCTTCATTCGACGATCTGGTGAACACGACGGCAATGGGATTCGTCTTCTCTTTTTCTAGCGTCTCATTTGCATCAAATGCGTGATTAACCTTTTCATCTTTGCAGTTAGCTGTAGCTGAGGAATTGCTGCTGCTGCGTCTATTCAGACCGGATTCCTCCTCGTGTTTTATATAGTAAGGCTTGGGCACATTGAGGCGTTCGTAGCAACGGAAAATTAATGGGTGTAGTAGTTTGGCATCATATTCGTCATCCGAGTGCTGCGTCAAGCAGCTGATGAGTGTGCCAATAAGAACCGTCAATGCTGTGCCAATTAAGCTGTAGTACATAAAGCTGACCGAGTAGAACGATTCCAATGAAGTTCTGAAAAGCCATACAAATGTCAATCTGAACGAATTAATAAATATATTAGATATTACCGTTCGTGAGCGATTCTGGCCGTTGGATCAATGAATGTCTGATTGTAGCCATTGATGGGTGTGTGCTTCAAAAGCCAAGGCAGTTCATCTATGCCGCTGCTAGGTTTACCAATTGACCTAGAGAAACTTGAGTTGGAGCAACCCTAGAATGCAAATAAGCATATTGTATTGAGCATCTAAGCCATCTGTATTTCCAGTTAATTATTACCTCTGTTGAGGTGGGCAGCATGGTAGAGGGTTTGTGAATAGTCATGCTTCCGCCAATTATCCAGAGCACAAAAGCGCAGGCAGTTACCATGCCAGCGGAAGTGCCCTTCCAATTGGCAACCGGCACCATCATTGCCAAAATGAAGCAGCCCAGGAGTGGTCCCGATGTGGCCGAGAAGACCAAAAGCGAGGACTCGATGACACCTGAGAGCAGGCCCACTCCGAATGCTACGCACATAATAATCAGGCCGCAAATAATGGTTACGATTTTTATGATTCTCAGCTGCTGCTTATCGCCAAGTCCCTTAAATTTGGGAAACTGCGAAACGAAGTCTTCCCAGCAGACCGTGGCCAGAGAGTTCAGATTTGATACCATCATACTATACGCTTCCAGAATTACTATCCGTTTATAAGTATTACCTTTTAGGTACTTACCATAGTGCACCATTAAATAACGTGGCCATGAAGATGCCAACAAATCCAGGTAAGTAACCCAGTTGGTCCTCAACGAAAAATGGCAAAATCTCATCGGGTTTCTTAATATAGCCCTCGGCATAGGGATCACAGCTAATGTATGTGGAATATATAACCATACCCGAGATCCAGGAGAGTGCGAAGAATATAAAGACAATTGGAACGTTGCTTAGCATGACCCTATAAAAACAGATACCGTTGATTGAATGATATAATTAATTATTGGATTCATATTGTTCGATAAACAAAGAATTCGATACGTTTTACCAGCAATTGGCACATTTATCGATAGTTGAATTGGTAGGACAAACTTCAAAAAAAAAAAAAGAAGAAAGTTTGTTAATGACTAACTAACCTTCGCACTTCCTTCAGGGACTTGAGACTGACATAGCGTTGCATAAAGTTCTGCTGGCAACCAATCTGTGAGAGAGACATGAACAATTGTCCCAGCCAGGCGGAGGTAGTGTCAACGCGAACAGTTAAGTCGCCGGTGAAGTTCCAAAAGTTTAAGCGGCCTGAAATGAGAATAAAGTAGAAAGTAAGTAAAATTGTTGGTGCAATTACAGGGCTCGTCTATGGCAATCCCTTAAAAGAAATATCTATTGTTTATTGCAGCTGCATGCCACAGGATATTATTATTATATACATATTTCTATGGAACGTCATATGCGTCGATTCCCAGAGCTCGAGTCGCAGTGACAGCCAACGCTACAAACTGAAGTGACAAACGCTCTGCCGTCAGACATTTATTACAGTCGTCACGCATTCGGTGCCGTTGATGATGCTGCTGTTGCTGCTCGGCTATGGGACTGCTGTTTTATATGTCGTTTTTATCATCATCATTTATGTGCATAATGAGCCGACGCAGCGGCAGCATCAACAAAAGCAAGAACAACCGCGCCAAACAAAAATGGATGCCATTTTAATAGTCATCATTCGTCAGCATATATATGAAGCTGAAGCACACACATGCGGCGCGCTTTGACAGGACACGCTAATAAGCTGCCATGATCAATCGGAGCCAATCTGGCTAGCCCGAAGCTCCTAACTGATTGCTTACCATTATCACGGTTGAGCTGGTAAACCTTCTTGGGGCCGCCGCTGGAAATTGTGCCCTGAATGCAGACCGCCACGGTTACCACCAGTATGGTTATAGTCTGGATGACGTCCGCATTGATGGCTGCCTTGAGGCCGCCCTAAAAGCAAAATCAAGGACACACCGTCAAACAATTGCATGGCGCACGTTATAAGCTCACATCTACTTACCATAATGGTGAAGAATATGCAGATGACAGACATGCCCAATATGGAGGCCCAGTAAGGTATGCCAATGACCGCAGATAGCGCCACACTCGGCGTATACACAGTGATGCCCAGATTGCAGATTTGTCTCACTATGTACGTTGCAGAGGCAAGACAGCGTACGGTACGACTCTTGAATCTGAAAGCGAGTAGCCGAAGGTAGGCGACAGGTGAGTACAAGCTGTTTAACAAGTAGCTAGCTCGATTTACTATGTTAATTAAACCACAGAAACGCTAACTGATGCAGGGCTGAAGCAGCAATTGGTAACGGAATGGGGCCAGATCCGAACCCTGCCCGGCCCCTCATTTATTTACTTTTATTAGCTGCGTTTATTAAAGTTTTAATGGGCTTGCCCTTTTTATGTGCGCGTTCACTTCGCCTCTTTTTCTTTATGATTTACTGCAGCTGTAAAACGAGGGCGCTTACAATAAGTGGGCGGCGCTGAGAGGCGTGGCAGCTGCAGCTCAAGTTTCAGCGGTGCCGTAAATTTACGACAGGTCTGAAAGAGGCTGAGGCGAATGTCTAACAACAAAACGCCAGCAAAATTGGCGAGTTCGTAACTCGTTTTGATTGTTTTTATAGTTGAGTCGGCTTTTTATGATCCTTCCTCCGACCGCCTTCAGTTGTACGCTTGCTTTCCGTCTCTCTCTCTCATACGTATGGACGGCTATAAAAGTGTGAAAATGTGCGTGTGTGTTAATTTGAAGTAAAACACGCGACAAGGCGCCAAGTGACCCCATAGGAAAGTATTCAGTTTCGGTGTCCTAATGATCGCTTGTGGCACGTGTAATGAACTGTTTGATGTGCCATTAAAGACGGACGGACTCTTACGACGGGTTCCAGTGGTGGAGCATTTACGATTAAAGGATTGAACTAAAGACATACGACCCTTTTTTCAGCCTAGAAAGGAGTAAACTATTTTTATACTTTCGAAAATATTGTACATTGAGATTATTATTATTCAGTCCGGTCAACGCTCGGCAATTTAGTGGTACAGTTTGCCTAGTTCTCGACACATATTCTTGAGCTGTGTATGTGTGTGTGACTTATCTGGACCACAAGAACCGACGATATATATGTATGTGTGAGAGTGCTTGTGCGTGATTAAGCCGTCGGCATAATCCAGTATTGGCATGCGTGTTGCTGGCCTTATTGATGGCACATTAAGTGATTAATAGCCACCGCCCACGCACTTATGAGTTGTTGTTGTCATCAAGAGTATGGCTTATCTGCATGAGTTAAAGCTGTAGCCACTGCGCCGGAATAAGTATGAAGGATTGCCTGGTCTTTCGGCAGTGGCTCAAATGGGCTCAAACCACATGAAGCTCAATATATATATATATATATATGTTATACGAATGAAAGGAAAATTAAATGCTTCGCATTTTAAATGCGGGGCGCTGGATGACAATCAATAAGCAAATATTAATCGTATCTGTAGACCGCCCCACCCACTCCAACCGCTCGCAATGTTTGATAAAGCATTTAGGGCGTTTAAATGCAAGTTATTCTCTTTTGTCGATTCGCAGCCTGCATAAAGGATTAAGCGGCTTACATCTTTGACAGCGTATACAACATGTCGCATACGTTATATTTTAATTACGATCCTGCTGACCCAGATAAGAATGGCTGAGTATGTGTGTGTGTGTACAGTTAAGCCATGGAATGTTAATAGTGCGCTCATTGTCATAAAGACGTCCTGGGCATTATGCAAGTGCCAGCGAGCGGCTTTATTAAAATGCCATCAAGTGTGGCCATCGAGTCGGCCAATTTGCCTGGCGCTAATGATGAACATGATTGCGTGGGCGTGCCAATTGAAAAGGCAACACAGAAACAGAAGCCGTGCGCAGCGCTGTAGGGGCAGAGGAGACAAGAGAACTTGGGAGATGAGAAGGATGTTTGGCAAATGTTTGCTTAGGCATTCGCACATGGCGCTCATCATGGCAGTTGATTTCCTTATTGCTGTTGTTGGAGCTCGTGTAACGGAAATTGATAAAGAAATTTTATTGTGGCGAACATGAAAACAAAGCCATGCAAAGGCACACACATACACACGCACACATGCGCACGCACACTTCCATCCAACATATTGTGGCATCGTTATGCGTCGCAGTCCCTAGTTTTTGGATGGGCCAGCAGGACATTTCAGCTCGGCTCGCTTGCGGTCAATTTTTGCCTGATATGTCAATTTAATATGATTTATGAGATTTATTGTCTCTGGATCTCGCTTTGTGCTCTCTCTCTCTCTGTCTCCTCCTCTCTGTGTGGGCGTGTGTGTGTGTGTGTGTGCTTAGCTTGTAGCAATTGTTTTTCATTTAGCCTGTTAACATTGTGTTCATCACAATAAGTGCTATGCATCCGCACTCCTCGCTCATGCACTGCCTCGTGCGCTCCATCTCGCTCTCGCCCACAGCCTCCTCTCTTTGGACCTCTCTCCTCCAGCTGTATGAGTGATGACCCGAGGCCTTCGCTGTCACTGTCGCTGTCTTTGTCGCCGTCTGCCTGTCTGTTTGTCCGTTGATTGAGCGCAGTTTGCCACAGTGGGACGCTTTTGTTCTACGGAATTTAATTGATTTGCCTGCCAGCTCATTCATATATATCCCTCTCATCTCCCTTTCGCCTAGGATAGCAGAAAGTCCATTTGATGCCGCGAACGTCACTTAATAACTTTGCATTAAATGTAAGTGCCGCAAAGTATGCAATAATTGCTGCAGCTCTGCCTGCGAGCCACAGGCATTCGTGCCATTGCTGACAACGCCATTATAATCCTCCCCCAGCCCCCGCTGCCTTCAATCGCCGGCTGCACAAACAGTGCTTGTTGTCCACGCTCGAATATACTGCTAGCCCCCTCTGCTCCCACCCCCCGCCCCTGCTTGAATGCAATACCACTCGCTGCGCTGATGAGGCCTTTTGTTAATGTAGCTTTTGGCTGTGTTGCCTGTGCGAAGCATTTAAGACTCTCGGAGCCAGAGCTTGACGCATCGACAAGTCGCTCGAGTCTCGCCGACATATCATTTAACGCCGCCGGTTGGGTAATGGACACAGTCCTGATTTGCGAGGACCAAATTTAATGTGGCGCGCTGCGCCTAAACGCTGCTCTGGGCTGTACGGTTGTGCTTTGGTCCGTTGCGTCGGATCAAGTTTATAATCAAAGGTAAATCAGTTGGCAGCTTGGGAGCTGGCTTTTGATTGGATTAAATGCGCCGCATAAATAAATATAATCAGGCGTGTGTCGTGTGCGCCACGATAAAAGCCGCCCATATGTTGGGCCTTCCCTGGCAGAGGTTAGCGTGGATGGCGGGCGAAAGGCTAAAGCCGTGTTGCCGGCAACAACTTTGTTGTCTTTGAATTGCAAATCATGTCGGCACTTAGTCGCTGTCATCGCACCAAAAATGTCTTTATTTATGCGTGCATGAGGGCCAGCTACGGCTGGCTGCTGCGATTTTCGTTTCCTTTTTTTATTTTTGTTCCTCCATTTTGACATCCTTTTGATGTGTCGAGCACTTTGGCCGTTCACTGGGATCTCGTAAATATTCAAGCAGAATTCGAATGCACTTACCGGCGAGCGCAATGTGGCTATGTCGCCTCCTAAGTGCTAACAAGTGTCTTATCGAGCCACGGCCAAAACAAGCCTCAAATCAATTTATTCGCTTGTTTCGCAGTGTGTGTTTGTGTGGGTGTGGGTGAGGCTGTATGTGCATGTACTGGCTACCGTGCAGCTCCATTTACGAGTGGGCAACTTGGCCCTGCTCGAGAGCGAGCCAGATCTTGACCATTTGAACTCGATGCGAGGGCGCTTCGCCCAAAACAAAAGTCGCCTACAAATCTCGTAACACTCGAACTCAAGTCAAGGAGCCAAGGAGCCATGTGCCGAGTGCCAAATGTCAGCTGCGACAGACTGCTGACAGCCGGGCAGAGGCGAAGCGTAAGTGTGCCTGTGTGTGTGTGTGTGTGAATGCTGCCCAGCAGGAAACTTGGTCTGACAATAAACCGAATTGTGAATGCATTGAGGCCAGCATAAGCCGAGGTACTGCTAAGATTTATTAATTGTTTGGAAATTGAAATATTTACCTCAATTGCTGGAATTTCTTTAAAGAGCTTAAAGTTGGCTTTTCGCATTCAAAAAAAAATAAAAAATTATATGAGAAAGTAACCGCGACCCCTTTGGCACTCACATGCCAGCGTTTCCTGTGGGGCATTCCCTTTGTTTTTGCAAGTTTTCGACTCGGCATCCAGCCAGTGATGCCTGACTGACTGACTGGATGTCCGGACGGGCGCGTGACTGGGTGGACTGTCAAATCGGGATGCTGGCATGACGGCAACAACACGCGCTATTTATAAACATTATGACACAAACGAATTGTCATACAATTTGTCAACAGCAAGCACAAGTGTGGCAGCGTCTGGGCTGTGGCAGGAGGCGGTCTGAGGGCGCTTTGTTTTCCTTTCTTTTTTTTTATGAATTCTGACTGGCGGCTTCTGGTTTATTATATACCCTAAGCGCTGGAAGGCTTAATCTCTTAGTTGATTTTCCTAATGCCGTATGCAGAGTTAGAAAAGCATTTGCGTGGATGTTCGCTAGGGTGTTTTATGATCGTTTTATATATTTTCTTTTCATTATCATAGGAAGACGTCAATGTCTATATGCCTACACGCCCCACGTGCCTGCCTGTCAGGCCTTCACAAGTTATAGCATATTCAGTTATCGGTCTCTGCGAGCTTGTCGCGGCTGTGACTTGCTTTAGCTAGGCCTGTGCCAATTTTGATGGAGTTGTATGCATAAACATGTCGCGCAGCGCCAGTTGGGCTGACAAGCGACAATGAGCCTTCAAATTTGTAACAAGTTTGCGTTGCCCCGGCAACATCTTGTCTAGAAAGTCGCATGCCTCAAGCCCCCATCGCAGTGGCCCATCAAGCCCTTTTTTGGGTTTGTCTCGAATGTCATTTGGCTGTCATCAACCTAAATCGCACATGAAACTCACCATGTGTCTCGCATGGGCCCCAAAATCGCAGTCACAAACACAATGTCACTAACCAAGATTGATGGTCCCAGCGGTTGAGCTGGATTCAGAGCAACTACGCAAACTATTCGCCTCGTATAATTAGCTAAAGTGATTTGCA
>JABVZY010000278.1:2703692-2716931 GCA_020883555.1 Drosophila nannoptera | reverse complement strand
CCTCCGCAGACGAGGCGAATGTGAGGGAGAGGGGAGAGGGTACACGTAGACACTGCATAAAGTAACTTTTTTATTACGTCTTCATAATGGAAGCGCCAACAACTTTTCACGGCATTGGTATTCAAAGAAGCAGGCCATCCACAAGCATATTCCTTTGAGAAATGCCGAATACGTAATACGCTTTAGAATAAGAATATCAAGCGGCATATAATAACTGAACTAAATGCATATAGAACTCAATTGCAACCTCAAATTTCATTTGATATTTGCACTTCAACAGCTCGAGTGCACAACCGATGCCAAAGTCGTCTGGCTCAGCTAGAAATTCGAAAAGTAAAAGGTGGATCGGGGCCGGGCATAGAATAGGAATGCAGAAGAGAGAAAACTGGGATGGGTAACGCACGAAATTGAGACGCGAATAATGAGCTGGGAAAACAAAAATCATGCCATGTCTAGAGAATCGATTGGAAATTTTAGGAAAAATATGAAATATAACTCCGGGTTGGCAGTTGGCCATCAGGCCAGACCTAACCTTTTAAGACTCATCGAGTAGCGAGGACTTTTGGCCTGCTGCCTGGTGATCCATCAATTTTTGCTTGGGCTCACCTGTTTTCCATTCCATGTACTCTCTCTAGCGGCCGGTCGAGTTTTTGCCTTTGATGCGTCGTTTTCTCCGTTTTGTTGTTTCACTTTTTCATGAATTTCAATCGATATCTCATCGAATGCCAGATGCCTGCATGAGTTGACTCAAAGGGAGCCAAGCTATAGACGAGGCGCATTCCAATCTAAAATGCCGAACGAGAAACTTGCACCATAAAAATGGGAGATAAAAACGACGCTCAAGCGAGTTTTAGTTGGCCAAAAAATCTTCTCTAATTAAATTGAATCGCTTTCTGCTTTCGCTGGAAACTTTTTAATGCCACATTTCACTTTTACGTGCACCGAGAACTCGAGCTGAAAAATTTAGCTCACATTTAGTTTTTACGGCTAACACGAAGTTAGCTCTTGGATTACGTTTGAGGAGCTATGGGACTGCCTTGATCTACTCGGCAAATGGCCACGGACCAACCGAAAAATTGCCCGGCGAAAGCGCTGACTGCACTTGCAATAGCAATAAGGCTAGCAGCTGATATTTGTATGCGTTTAAGCCCCGATGCCTGACCCACTTCAAAGCAGTTTGGCTTTCCGCAAGGACTCTTCGGTCGGACAGTAAACAAATCGCCACCACATCGCCGAGCCGCAAAATCCACTCAAATTGTCTTCTATACTATCAAACGCTGTCCGACTGTCGCTGGCCTGAATGGGCCAGTCAATTGGGCCGAATCAAGTGCGACCACATCTTCAGACAAAGCGCCAATTAGGGTTATTTTAATTTCGATTTTGGCAACAGATATAATGGAATCTCATTTCGAGTTTCCAGCTAGTTGCCATAGGGATTGAATTAACACTTCCTGGCCACGTTTAAAGCGCCCTCTGACCGTTTGCTATGCTGCAGACCAAGTACCAGCAAATTGGACGCATAATGCCGAAAAGTTTCGTATTAGTAATTAATATTTAACTCGAAGCAAGATGGCCGAATGTCACAGGCGAAACTTTCAGTACGTGGCGGCTGTGGCAACTGGTCGGAGATGAGCCAGCTCATATAAATTGAATTATGGCCCGGCTTAAGCGGAAGGGCGCAGGGCCGGCACTGCGGCAGTACAGACCTCAGTGCCTTTAATGAACGGAACGAACGAAATGAATGAATGGCAAGCGAAAATGGAAATGAAGAAAATTATAATGAATTCGTTTCTCTGGTTGCGCAACTTTTCGGACGAGTTCCGTTCGGCGCCCAATTGGTTTCCTCCATTGTCCGATTCCCGATTCGTATGGCGCAGCGTGCAATCGTCAACGGCAACGCCGTTCGAACCATGTTAATTGCATGTACAACATTAATGCCGATGTCGCTGACGCTGTCCGGGCAGCATCCCCGATCGGAAATGCTGGAGCTGATGTGCTCGTTCTTTAGAAGGTGCCGTTGAGGAGCGAATGGAACGTGGGGCGGCCTATCGCTTTGGATAATATGATAGCTCAACACAATGGCAGACGGTGCAGACAGTAAACACTCTCGCACATACATATGCATATGAACTGGCACACTCGCACAGACAGTTGGGAGCAGACGCAGATGCAGCGTTTGGACACAGAGCTTTCACACACGAGCTGGCAAGCAATGCGAATTGGTTTCGACACACACACAATTTACATAATTGAAGTGAGCGGGAAAATTGCAGCGCATGTGAAATGAGTATTTTCCCTTTTCAAGCGAGCAGCATCATTTTCACAGACACCCAAAGCAGTGTGTGTGTGTGAGTGTGTGTAAAGTGATGCACATGCGAATAAAGACATATCCCTTCTTAAGTTATGAGACGCGCAAGCAGCGTAACGGGGGAAAATCTGTCAATCATTACGGGGCAAATTGATTTTTGTATTAACTCGATTGAAGTCTCGCAAGCATCGATAACAAAACAATGTGTTAAAGCTACAAACAGGTCATAAAGAGCAGCGCTCGAATGTAGGCAACACATTTTGCAACAATTGAATATTAATGGCATTCAATATGCAATTTGTGCAACCTCTCAGCTAAGCCACAAGACAGTTGGTGCAATATTAATTATGCAAATCAAAGTCAAACCTGTCTCGACTCTCAAGGGAATATCCTCAGAGACGTGCATATGTCGGACATAAGCATATAGCTGCGGGTAATTCACAACAACTGCTTTGCATGTGGCAAACAGCGAAGTGAATTCGTGAAATGCATGCGAAATGTTCAGCCAAAGCGCAATTGCGAAAAACGACTTCAACTAAGGGAAATTCTCCAACTATTTTCTTATCAAATATTAACACACATTTCGAATATTGCCATTGTTCGAGTTGGCTTTTCAGAATAAGCCCTAAAAGCACTTGCGGGTATATTATTGATTAAGAGCAATCCTATACATGAAATGCTTATGAGTCTAATCGAATTCATTATCAAGCTCGACAATCAACAATTGCATTTATTACAGTTGCTGAATTATTTTAAAGGGCCTAAAGCATGTTCGCCCAATTTTCGCAATTCCTGGCCATTTGTAATACAACAATTTAGCTCAAACGGCCTGTGCCACTGAGCGTATGCGCAACTTTAAGTCCGGACTTCATTTGCATTGTTGTTCAAATTGCTGCTTGAGCATCACATTATTTATAACCAACTGAGCGGAGAATGTGAAATGAACGTTGCCCGGTTCGCGGTCTCGGCCATATAAATCACTTGCAGGCAAAGAGGCTCGAAACTTTGTTGCATATACATTTGCATAACTTTCTTTACTTTCATTCGGCTGAACGCCGCTTAGTATCACATACCCTATGTTTCGAGCAAGTCGATGGGGTCTGCAAATCATTTTAGCTATACTAAATCGTTGAAGCTTAAAGAATTCTACACAAATGGCGGGCATAGTTCGATTTAAGCGCAGTCTCCTTTCCAATCGGCAAACATCAATCGATTGGTATTTCGGTAACATTAATTTCTGACAGCAAATGCGAGGCGAAAGCTATCCTCTGCAGACCGAGAGTGGGATACGACCAATAGCTGCATCCAAGCAACTCCAATTTCCATGTGTTTGTTTGCCTTTTCCACTAGCTGCGAGCGCTTCAAGAGAGGCACAGTGGTACTCAGGCAATGAACAACTGATGAAATATTGAGAAAGCGATCTACTGAGAACATAAAAGTCTTACGTCATATTTTGGCCACAAGAAAACATATTTTTATGTATAAAAAAAACCTTATTTTGAGATCTCCAATTTTGTTTTGAAAAGTCGAGCAAATATTGAAGCATACTTTTAGGATGCTCGAATATTAGCAGCATTTCTCCCGTACTAGCTTATTTCTGTCCTTGCCCATGACGGATGTTTGATATTGAACTAAATGAGTTTGCTGCAAATCAAACGTGTTATTTTCTGCGCCAATCACATCAAGCAAATTGATAATCCGCAGCTTGTGGCACCATCTCAGCGCCCCGCCAAACCCAATTATGCATGACTCCAGCTTTTGCGCGCTGCAATGAAAGACTTGCAGAACAGCTCTGCGGAAGCATATATTAGACGAGCGCATAGACGGGCACTCGAACTGATTGTGATTTCATTATAATGTGTCTGCTTCATAGTACGTATATAATCCGATAATCGGAAAACAGTAAGCAGCTGCCTGCAAAGAGAATAAATGAGATTTAAATAGTGAAAAATCCCATTAAGTGGGAGTATTCCATTTGAAAGCGCACAAACAAAAAATCACAAACAATATATTTATGCGGAAAAGATAAATTGTGATATGCATGTATTGTACATGAATGAATCCAAATTTTGCCGGACATGACAAAATAAATTATGCATAAATTCAATTAGGAAGCATTCATGCTAATGAATTTACTCGAATGCGCGTATAAAGAGCAATTAATATGGGGACGTGTCTCGGGACAGGGCCGATTACCACAAAAGGCGATGTTCGCACGACTTGGCATTATCAAGATATATAAGCGGAAATAACTACTCATTAAGCGTGATGGCCACGTAAGCTGCCAACTAGTGCCAACAGCCAACAGCCAACTGCCAACTGCCAACTGCAAGCTGCAGCAGAAACAATAACAACAACAACAACAAGCAGCCATAGCGACTGGTCGCCGTAGCAGTGCCTGCGGCAGTGTGGTAATAGAAATCATTACAATAAAACCTAATGGCCCCCGAAGCAACAGCCAACGGAGCCCAGAGTTGGGCCAAGTGCAAAGGGCCAAGAAAAAGAAAGCCATTTGGTAGCGGCTGCCAAACGAGTGTGCAGACAAATGGCAGACACGTTCTAGCCATCACGGGCCTGAGCGGAACCAGACAGAAGGCCCGGGTAGACAATCAAAATCCATTTGAGTCGGAAATGAGCGAAATCAACATCGCCCCGGCTCGCCTTAGCTGCAACACATACTCGAACAAGGCTCGCAATGGGCCGGTCCGAAGCCCCGCTGGTTCGCCGAATGTCAACGCGTTTCACTGGCTTTAAAATAATGTGTTCTGCTTTGTTGTTGGCGGCCGGTAGAGGACGGAGTTAAGCCCATTCGATTTTGTTCACATCGCATTCCTCTTCGGCTTCTTTGGCATGCAAGCGAAATATGTTTTGTTATTAAATTGTTGCTGTGACCGCGCTCAAGCTACACTGCCGATCCCAAAACCGCGACCTTCAGCCCGCAACCCGAGCGACGCATAATAATTTTCTGGCTGATAGCACGGAAAGCCAATGGAACTTTCTGTGCAGCACAAGGACAACCGCTGAGCTGTTTCTAAAGAAGCAACCGCCAGCTGAATTCCTAAAAGCAAAACAGGAATTTTTATTGCAAATTGTAAAATTTTTAGTTAAACACAACGATAACAGCAAAGCTCAACCCCATTGCTGCCGACAAACTTCATTGTCACTAGGCCAATGTGCTGTAAGAGACTGGCGGAAATTTAGCCATTGAACGGGAGGCTGGGAGGCTCCGAAATCGATAGGAAAAGCTTGCAAGGACATGTCAGCGGTCCGCCTGCTTATGAGCTTCTAATGAAACCCATAATTCTGAAAACAGACCCAAGCCATGGGCCTTTGAATATCTCAATTTGATGACTTTAATTCTGAGAAATGCTTTTGAGCTTCTATGGAATCCAGCCGGATGGGAATCATTCAACTGCTTCATTTCCTCAATTCCATTTTGCATCCGAACTAAAAACGATGCTGGAGTTGAAAAGGAAACGGCTAAGCACTCAAAGAACAAAAATTAAAAAAAATAACCCCAAAAAGAAACTTTTAAAAGAGAATAGCAATTGGAGTTTATGACAAAGGGATTCGAACGAGGCTCCACGAAGTTCTCCATCTGCTTAATGAATGCCCTCTGATCCAGTCCCTGTTTCGAACGGGATTCGGCACGTTCAAATGCAGCCATTAAATAACTTTTGGTCCACTGCGCCCAGAAGCCCGTCAAAATTAAATGCGAAAATTCAGAAAATCGGAAAATCGCCAAATTGTCAAACAAGTGGAAAATCACAAATTACGGCATTACATTACGTGGCTGCCGTCCGGAAGTGCCGAAATCAACAGACACTTGTTTGTCTTCATATGGGGTATATTGTGGGCAAGAAAGTCTATTTTATTTGGCAACTCTTTCTCTTAGTTATGGCATAATTGGGAGTGAAGACATGCTCTTACCGGAAGGAGTTTTCGGTAATCTCTTATAGGGTATTCATAGGGATAGCAGATTATTCGCGGGCCCTCGCTTCTGTTTCTATCTGTCTTTCGCTTTTAACTTTTTTTTTTATAGCCAAATCAATCGTACCGCATTTAAGTACGTATTGATTTACTGTCTCCTATACATCACGTATACGTCAGCGTGGCGTCCTTTGGGTAACTAATCACGGGCATTGCGCAGCGAGTCGCTGCCAGCGGCTTTAACAGCTCGGGCGAGTTGGAAGCTCTTCCAGTCGAGTGCCCTTGTATACCTGTGACGTTAAGACTTCCGTTTTGGAGGTCGGTCTTCCTCTCACTTCCGCTTGCTATAATTTCGATGACTCCCCCAACTACAGACGACTGACACCATTCGAGATATGATAAAAGCGGAGCGACAAATTTAAGAGTCTGTCGATTTTCACTCAAATTATTGCGAAGGACATTGAATGAATGTCGACTGAAAGCATCATTACCGTTACCGTCGTCAACGCTCGTTAGCACTTCTTCCTACTTCGCAGACTAATTAGTCATAATCGGTGTATGATATTTTCCCCAAATACAGATGGCCATGAGAAATTCAATAAAAACTGGATGTCCAATAAAAAATTCGTTGACGATAACTCCAATTATATGGCAGCTTCGATTCACATCATCGACCGACTGAAAATTCACTCGTTAGCCATTTTTTCGTTCATTACATGCTAATTAATCATACGACATGTTGGACCAGCTACTCTCGTCGAACGGGCCAGAGTGATGTGAGTTTTGAGCTGCTTCATTGAAAACAAAGAAAACAAATAAGAAAATTGAATTTAAAATGAAGATTGATTTTCGCTTTCGCCTCTTGACTTTACTTAAAAGGCGAAGCACTTATCAAATGGGCGCTTCGCGAAGGGTGCGAAGGGTGCGACATTGAAAAATCGAAAACAAATGCTGCCCAATTGTAATTAGAGACAATGAAAGCGAATCCGCCATTGCGTCCACAGGGTCGACCCTTTTGCCTTTTCCTTTTCCAAATTAATTCAAATGCTTGGGCGGCAGAAAGAGAAGTAAAATAATTAAAATTAATTATGTGGAATATATTCAATAAGTTGGAAATTATGCAAACGAGCGCACAGTAAACGCCTCGCGATAACACTAAGTGCGATAGCCCCACCCGCAAAATATATTTCTCGACCGAAAATAGCCGCCCCCTACTTAGCTATGATGGACATAAAATGTTGGATGGCTGGGCAAGTGTATGGATTGACGGATGGATCGTTGGACAGATGGACAACTGTCTAAAGTATTTTCGAATTTTCGAAAAGACAACAAACACCAAAAAGTAAAAGAACACAATTGTCTAAAGCGAAAAAATACATCGCGGGAATGGGAACAGTCGCATGCCTGTGTTCGAGTTCGAAAGAAAAATCTGCGAAAAAATTGTGTAGCCACAGTTTCCGGCATTTCGTATATAAACTAAAAGTATGGCCCGGCCAGCATTCAGTTCGCTCGGTTCATTGGACCACGTTGCGTTTTGTCAAAGTTGCGAAAATTACTTAAAATAAACAGCCAAGCATTTGGAACAGAAATTTTTCACCGAAATTTTCATAGACCGAACCGCCGGTCTCTCTCACATTTCAGTGCAGTTCGCGGCGTTCGTCGGGCGAAGTGAAAAGCGAAGAGCGGAAAGCGACGAGCGAAAAGCGAAAAGGAAGAGAAGAACATGAATTTGAAAATCAATTTGACTTTCTTACCTCTGGCCCTTGTCTGCCTTATATCTGTCATTCTGTTGACTCAGACCGTTCGAGTCGAGGCCAGCGCATCTGGAGACGCTTTATGCAAAGAGCTAAGTAAGTGGCCTGCAGCGCGTTTTATTATTACAAAATGTGCCATTAATGTCGGAGGAGAATTCGAAATGAGCCGTGGAAATATAATTTATGTTCAGCAGATATACGGTCCACGATTCCAGCATTTATTGAGGCTATAAACATTTTAATTTTGATTGTAATGGCTATGTGAGTGGCTATAAACTAATGCAATTATTCTGCATAAGTTTTCAATTCACAAAGTGCACTCAAATATATGCAGTCTGCCTCGTCTTAATCCTTTTTGGGGCAAATATAGTAGAAATAGTTTTGGCCCAGTCCTCACGAGATGACAAACTACTGCCAAAACTGTCTGGCATTCGTCATCTTTTCCGTCTTCTCTAGAGATATGTGGCTATCTGAAATTTTGCGAGATTTTCTGAAATATTTTGAGAGCATTTAATACGTAATATGCTTATTCGTAGCGTAATCGTTGTTGTTGGAATAATTGATGCAAAGAAATGAATATATAGAAATCGATTATCAATTGAATTGCTCAATGAAGCAGCAAACTCTCCTCTTTCATTCGTAGACAATGTTAACTGCTATGTCGGACGCAACGAGGGCAACTACTGCAACAGTAAGGACCAGACGAAAGCCCTGACTCGTTGGTATTACGACAAGGGCGCCTGTCGACCCTTCACCTACAAAGGCTGCAATGGCAACCGCAATCGATTCTGCTCACAGGAAAGCTGTGAAACGCGTTGCGGCGACCTCTGAGTAGCACTGGAGCGGGATCAGTCGGGATCAGTTAGACATTCACTTAGTCGATAAGTTTTCGTATGTACTTGTATGCATAATATATATATATACACTTAAGTGCAGAGCACAAATAGAATCGAGAAAAAAGAAAAGAAAACTGAAAGTATTTCTCACCTTTGCACTAAATGCCGCTGCCAAAGCAGACAGGCGGACAGACAGACGGGCAGGCAAGCGTGCAAGTGCCCAACAACAACAGTAGGAACCAGAAGTAAGAGGACGGCTCATCGAGCGAGTTATGAAAAATGTGCAAACTGTCAGCCGATGTGACGGGCCGCGTATCAAATAACGCCCTCGCATGCCCTGTGACAGTGTCACCAATGGCCCGTTAACTTTGATTTTGATGCCGATGCTGATGCCAAAATTGATGCTAGCTCTGAGTCCCGGCAGATCGCTTTTAGCGCTGGATGTCTGAAGGCCAGCTGGCCTGTGTCAGGGGCACATCAAAGGCATATTTCGTGCGCTGATCTCTTTACGGCCAATTAAAATGGCAGACAATAAACATTATCAACAATAAAATCTTAATAATATGCCGTTCATCCGTTAATTAAACGCCCAGTTGCAGTTGGCTGTACGACCTGGCTGCTGGCCGGCGAATGGATAAATACGACAGGAGTCTCCATTTGATTGCCACGCGTAAAGAGCGGGCAATCAAAGGCATAAAAGCCACGACAGATGACGACATGACAGGCTATTGACAGTTGCACATTAATCTGTTCAAGTGACAAGCGACAAGAATAACCACACATGCCCAAATAACCGGACACACACACACACACGCACACACACAGGCATGGTGAGTCATGCGCTTTTACGCACGGAAGAAATTCGCAAACATAATTTGTGATTGGCAGTAGAAAATTCGCCAGCCTCGGGCGGACAGCAAGAAATTAGTTCGTTTTAATGGGAAATTTAAAACTCGTGGATCGCCATGGCGCGCCGTATCCGTGCTAATTGAAATCGTAATGCAATTTATAGGTTAGATTTGAAGCCTCAAGCCTCAATCACTCGCATTATTACACCGATACCTAACAGGCCTCATAATCGCTTTAGCCAAATCGGCGGAGGGCTATAAATAAGGCGCAGCGTCAGCAGGCCGTATGACCAAATGGGCCAAAGTGGAAAGTGGAAAGTGGAAAGTAGAAAGCCCAGCGTGTACGGCAAAAATCTGTGGTATAAAAATTCAAAGCACCAAATCTTGGCGAGCATCAAATGCGTGTAATTTGATTATTTATCACAATTTTTTTTCATTTAACGACCCAATTGAGTTTTATGCGCCTATTGAGCAAACGGAGCTGAAAAAACAGCAAAAAAAAAAGAGAAATAAATAAATAAATAACAGGGCGTGCTTGGCCAGCCGATACTCTACCCATTCTATGTGCACATAGGAATTCGAACTTAAAATATTTATTGCACGGAGTATGACGAGTAGATGATCTCCTCCAAGAGTGGCGACATTTTTATTATTATTACTTATTTATTTGTCTGGGTACTGAAATCGGATTACAATCCTTGCATTTCACGAACCCGAAAGAGTACTTCTACTTTTATGGGAAAAGACAGCTCGTTTCTGCTTAACGATTACGAATTTGGATAGATAAAAAGTAGTAGGAGGAGCCCGAGAAATCGGGGAATTAACTATAATCTCAGTTAAGAAGAGCTCGCGGCGTGTAATTTGTATTGCTGGTAAGGTCATAAGTATCTGGGCTATATAAATAGTATAGAATATTTTAGAAATATGCAAAATGCTATCCTATCTCTACTCCGAAGCCAATTATACCCAAACCTACTCGTCTGTTATCCGCAGGGTATTAAATGAAAGATACAAATGGCAAAACTTGCCGAGAAAGTTTCGAAATTGGAGAACAACCTGTAAAAGAGCAAGCCATGTTTTTTAGCCATAATATGCCAAAGGCCAAAAGCATTTGCCGCATTTGTCAAAAGCGCCACCAGAGGTCAGGGGTCCGGCCGGGCGGCACTCAATAAAAATGACGCCATATTTCGGGTCAATCAAAAAAGTTTTCATGTTGATGAGCCGCACAAAATCGGCATATATATGTAAATGTCTATATATCAAAAAAAAAAAAACAATATATATATACAATATTTCCATGGATGCCCCTCAAAGCGGAGGAAATTGCGCCATGGCAAACGATTTGCTGAAATGAAAAATGAAAATCTATTTGTAAAACGCTACAGCTCTCTGCCCCGCCTTACGCTCCAAGAGGGGTATATGGGTTGGTATTAGCCGTGATTATTGAGTAAAAAGAAAGTCGCCATCAATACCGAAACTATATTTAAACAAAGACGTAGATTTACTCTAAAATGACAGGGTATTTTGGACGCCTACGGAGGCTGGCGAGGGGTCCAGGGCAAAATGACATTTCTTTTGTTGCCGCACACGGCATGCGGCTTCTGTGAAAGCGTGCACGTGTGCGCCAGGGGCGAGGGGTCGAGTACACGAATCGCCTTGCCCGACTCTCATGTGTTCATATAAATTTTGTGTTTATTCGGGTGCATTTCCACTGCGCCGCACATTCAGCTTCAGCCGCAGCCGCAGCCACAGTAGCCGTCGCCCGCGTTGCTCGCGCTGAGTAGCCAACCGACCTTGTGCACACACGCACACACATTCTCCGCCGCCACACAGGACTTCGCTGTTGCATGCCCCACTAGCTTTGGGCTCCATGTATGTGTATCAAATGATGTTAGTTTCTTCAGCCCAAGCCGGTTTACCATAGACTGCACCACCCAAGCAGCCACCCACACGCTCGTGATTCAGAAAGTATTTTTTTTTTTTTTTTTTTTTTGCTTAAATAATTCCGCTTGGGCCGGCTTCTTCTTCGTTATTTTTTGTTTTGGTCAAATTGAATTAAAATTCCAGCGCGAAGTTCGTATGGATGAAAAAAGTTGACACACAATTTATTACTTTCGACTTGGCGACGATTTAAGAAGTTCGCCTTTGCTATACTTTTTCACTTTCCATTTGCCATTTTCCACTTACCCGAAACCTCGTGCGAAAATCGGGTCACCCCTTTTACGTTCTCCTTTCTTGGCCAATTTCATTTCTCCGCCGGTGCCTTTGTGTTTTCGCAGAAATTGGTTTCTCATTCTGCTTGATTTCATGCACAAACTGAAGTACACATCTGCCAGGTGCCACACAAGCGAGCACTTTAACCCAATCCCACACACGCATACACACACAGAGAGCCCAATCTCACATACACGCAACTTGGCGCTGGTTTTCAAGCCACTTGACTTGTTAAATTCACTTAGCCGATCAGCCGAGCAACTTACACTTGTTGGCACTCAAACACCCTGCCGCTGCACGCATCCCGGGCCAGGGGGGAGGCTGGTGTCAGGAGGAGTTTAAATGCATTTGCTTTGCTCATATCCCAACAGCGCACATTGTTTGTCTAGCTGAGATTGTGTCCTTTTCTTTTTTTTTTTTTTTTTTGCGCTCACTAACAACGGCTATCGGTGCGTATACGCAACTAAGCAATGGTGCAGCTGGAAGGCGAGGTGAATAAAATGCAGCATACTTTCAAGCATGACAGTGTTGCAGCTCTCCCACATCGACATTGTTTCGCCCAACACGCATTCCACAAGCGGAGCTTACAACGAGAGTCACTCTCCACAGGGATTGTAATGGAAGTGCCACTTCTCGGAGCATGCCTCGAGAGCTGTCGAGTGGATTTACTTGGAGTCGTCATTTTTGCCGGAGCTGCTGTTAGTTTTTGCTCTAACATGTTGCATACAAATAAATTAAAGTACATATGTATTGGTGGCAGTTCGGGGGCGGCAGAGAGATGCAAATATTATTATACAGTTGGATAAATTAAATAAAAACCTACATCGAGTAACATCAACATGCTATTTCTATTTAAATTTCGTACCAGGCCCAGCCATAGCTGCACGTTCGAGATAAAAAATATGTATGCACACACACACACGCACACAATCCAGCCAGAGCATATAAGATGGGAGCTGAGCTGTGTGTCGATGACGCACTAACAAATACCCTGTAGAGCAGACTAATTATGACAAACATCTGTCCATTTCTATTTTCGGTGGCGACATGAAGAGGTCGTCCCTATGCAAATACTCTTCACATAGTTTGCTTATAAACACTTCGCAATGACGAAGATGGGGGCGTGGCAGACAAACATATTGCAGTCGGTGTTAAGCAACAGCTCAAAGGAGTGTGTTTGTATGTGAATGAATGAATGAGTGAATGGAGGGCTGATGATGCGTGTGTCCGTGCGGGGTGTGCGAGTGTGCGAGTGTGTGTCTGTGTGTCGCCCATCTGTACGTGTGAGTTAGTGTCAAGTCAGGGACATTTAGTAATTCTGCAGGCATATCAAGGACAACGTACTCATA
>JABVZY010000278.1:2654138-2668297 GCA_020883555.1 Drosophila nannoptera | reverse complement strand
TACATACATGTTTGTTAGTAGATACACTTATCTAAGTCAGCCAGCCATATGTATAATTGCCTTTACATTGGCGTCAACGGAATCCAGGGGCAAGGAAATTGTTTTTGCGTCGTTGCTAGTTGGCGACCATTTTCTTTTTTCGCCCTCGCGGCTTCGCCGTATTTCACAATTTTGTGAAATACATCGGACGAGGTACGTCCTCATATCTGGCTTCAGCCTAAACTAAAAGAAATGCGCAATTTTTGTCAGGTGATTTAATTATTGAATATTGGTAATTGAATGTTAATTTATTTTTATTTTGTTAATACGTCCACATACGTATAAGCCCACGTATGAAAACCAATAAACTTACCATTTTTCCTCTTTCCAATTTCAGTCTAAAAGGAAGTTGTGTCGACGACTCTTTTAGAGCTTGTTTAGAGTTCCCTCAACAATTTCATTGTTTCTCTCCAACGGTCAATTAAAAGTGAGTATATAAAGTCTTTTTGTCATCAAGATATTATGATCGAACCCGCTTGTGTAACCTATATCCACTGATTAGTTTGTAAGAATGTTTTATGAAAAAATGATATGAAAAAATATGTATACAGAAAAGAGGAGTAATCCCAAACAAAAAAGGAGTAAATCCAAGAAAAAAGGAGTAAATCCATAAAAAAGGAGAAATTCCACAAAAAATGAAAAAAGGAGTAATTCCAATAAAAAAAAAAAAAAAGAAAAGCAAAATCAAAATAAAAAAAGAAAAAAGGAGCAATTCCAAAAAAAAAGAATAATAACTGTACATAAAAAAAAAAAAAAATTGAAAAAAGACAAAAGAAAAATGGAAAAGAAAAGATCAAACCCACACGACTAATAACAATGAAGCCCATAAATGCACGAAATACTCACACCCCACCAACTCATATATTTGCGGTATGATTAACTCTATTAATTTGAATCGACTACAAGTCAATGGCTGGAGATATCAAGGCATTTATTTTTGCCATTATGTTGATGTCTCTGACCTATTGACTATAAAAACCCATGATCTGGGGTCGCCTACACCACCACAAACTGTCAATATTTCGCACATTCCACAATAAACGTGGCGCGAAGCCTGCCAAAGGATCGCGCTTCATTCCGTCGTCGATCTGTGTAATAACGAAATCTTTTTCTTTTGTCTACTTTCTTTTACATAAAATAAATAAAATAAAATAATCAAACGAAAACTCTAAAATGCGCTTGCTCCACTCATCGACATATCCTGAAAATATATAAAAAATTGTACAAATTTTCAACAAAATTTGTATTTATTTTGAAATCCTGTCGAACCGAAACCGAAATATGTACCGTTGACCGTATATAAAAATTTAAAAATATTTGAATTGAACTAAATTTGTGGCAATTGCATCGAGCAGCCCCGTTCAAAATGGCATTCACTAGCGAAGTCCAAGCCAGCCAAAACAGGGCCAGCAGCGAATCAAGCAACAACAACGAAAACAACAGCACCAAGACCAGGAACGGTTGGAACAACTTATCCGATTATACTTACGGCACCAACTCAAGCAGCAACCACACGGAATATCGAAAGTCCCAAAGATATAATATTGATGATCCAGGAGCCAGCACGAGTTCAGGAAACAACATACGATTCATACACGACCTCAGGAACTGGCGAGAATTGCTCTCACAATTGGAATTGCTCTCAGAAGAGAACCGAGCAAATGTCTTTACGGACCACGACCATACCGATCGTGATAAATACGCAGCCCAATCCGAGAATCATACTGATCAAGGTGCCCACGCAGAGCAGCAACCTAACAACCAGCAGCAGCAGAAACAACAACAGGAGCAAGAAAACCAACAGGACAGAGCAGAGCCCGCCTCGAACTCGTCTTATAAGAATACCCTTTTTACCAGGCTCGGTATCTACAGCTTCGTCGACGATCTGTACCTCGCCTTCGACGAACTCTTTAAATTTAGCAGCCTCGGCGACAGCATCCCGTATCGCGAGGCCAATATCCCCTATCCCGTTGACTGGGACGATATACCCACAAGAATCGTCCCCGATCAGCCGAGAAAACCAGGTCGCGAACGACCAGACAATAGGTCTGCCGACAGTGCCATCGGCATCGGTCTTGAAAACGGTCCCGGTTTCGTCGAGTACGCCCCAAACACTGGCGTCAATGGCTGGTATACAGCTGACAGGTGCAGACATGCTGTCCCACCAGGATATGAGTGGAGCAATGCCTACTGCTACAGTTGAAGAGATAGATGTTCCGGTGTTCATTGATGGTGAGTACTGTGCTTGTGTGTGTGTAATTCGTACCAGAACTCTCTCATTACTATTCGAAATTTTGATTTCGAGCTCGAAACAAGTAGCGCCAGTACAAATGCATGGCAAAAATAATCAGAGAATGAGTCAGATAGCAGGCATCGACGGCAACCGTTCGACGGTCGTTTGTCTTGGCCTATGACATCGAGGTACATTACCACCTGATGGAATTGAAGAAGAAGATCACAGTGCAATGACCCATTGCGACCACACAGCAGTCGAAAGAGTTTAAGTCCATTCGGATAAAGCCCCACATGGATGCGAGACTCGCTCCAGATCGTTGTGGCTGCGAAAAATGGCAACGCTTTAAATTGATACGAAAAATATATCAGATTTCTAATGGGTAATGAGAGGGATTACATGTGGTCGCACTCTCTAAACAGAGTGCGAGAGAGTTAGGGAGAGCACTTTATAAATATACCAACCAAACCAACATTTAATATATATATATATATATATGTATCATTGAGATATGCTTGATTTTTTCAACTTCCATTTGTTCGAAACTTATTCCATATATACATATGGCATTTTCTTTTTGACAACTGATAGACAAAGGAATGCATGAACAGATAATATAACTGCATATGTATGTGTATGTACATATATGTTTGTATAGATTATCTGTCATGCGTTTGCTAAATGTTTAAAAACGCAAAGTACACATTTTAATAGTTTATGAGTCACTCGAAGATGGTGAGGGAGAGAGAGAGAACGAATTTTGTTCCAGGTGGAAGCTTCAACAAAAAATATATGTTTGAAAGTCGCCAATAAGTGATTTTATTCAGAGCAAAGTATTAACTAAATATTGAAAATAAATTCGCTTCCATTTATGGGCATAGAACGTACATGCTTTAACGCGTATAGAACATTCAGGCATGCATATACGCAAACATTCATCCATGCGTACATACGTAGATAAACACCTATTGGCATGTATATAACGTAGTTTTCAAGTGCAATGTATGAATGACCTAGTTTAAATTTGGCCTTATGATTTTCGTAGTACTTGAAGATTTAAATTCCCATTCCTAAATATATATTTACTTATGTAAATTGAAGCTTAACGAATTGTGGATTTCGATTGAAGTTATGTGGGAGAACGGGAGAATTCGCGGCTCTTTTTAGATTTGTCCTTTTGTCTCTCTCTTTGTTGCAACACATTCACGCTATTTTTGTCGGTTTGAGAGAGACAGCTTATGTGTACATAAAGCATACGCCGGTGTTATATTGAAGGGCCAAAATAGCAGAGTAATAATAAAATGAAGACACACAATTAAAATATTATAGAATGAGATAGTTTAAATAATTCTATAATCAGGTTCAATTACAATAAATAACAAACATTTGTTAGACAATTTCTTAAAATATTTACTTAATTCGCAACAACTCTGTTTCTGTGATGAAATTACAAAATGCATGTGTGTTAGTGCACAAGAAACTACACACAGATAGCTCCCGTGTTGGTAGAATAACCGTTACATATCGAAGAGCGTGTGCTAGAGCGAGATAACTATACTTCTCGAAAGCACTTGTTATTTTCTCGTGCCGGTGAGCTTTGCCGGTTTGAGGGCTCGTCCGATCCATGGCGATTCTGATCAACCAGTTTCAATCAAATGTTTGTCATGTGAAGAACAGTAGCTTTCACATATCCGTATAATCCGTGCGAAAGGAGAATATTTAACAACAATTAATATTGTAATTAGTTTGAAATGTGTGCATGACATTGATAAAAGAGCAAATACAATTCCATTTATTGACGGATTTGTTTAACTGCAAGAAGTGAAATATTTTGATAAATTATTCACATATCTTAAACATGAAGTTTTCAATTTAGACATGAACAATATTTTCCAAACAATAGAGCACAATATATCGATTCATAAATTCGAATCGAATCGGTTCATTACCAGTTGCAATCTCAATGCTTATTATTTATGTTAGATCCACGATTTCTATGTTATATGTGTGCATTTTTAATCAAAACCGCTAAAACTTCCTTCCTTTGAAGCGGAAACTAACAAACTGCAAAACAGACATGAATGATCATGTTCATTTCTCGATAGGTTGTCTTCCACTTTTCGTAATAAGTGTCCAATTACTAATATTTTGTATTCTATTTACGTATGTGTTTTCCATATCATTTGTAGTCGTTAATACTTAAATATTCTATTCAGTTAGTGTTTTGCTTAATATGTTCGTAGACGGCGTTAATGAATTTCACAATTTTTAGCCTTTGAATCAGTTGACTAGTTGTCTCATTTTTTAATTTACGGTCGATGCTTTAAAGCATGCAACACTTTTTTGCTTCGAAAGGTTGCATAGATATTTCAATTTTTTATTCTATTCAGTTAGTGTTTTGCTTAATATGTTTGTTGACGGCGTTAATGAATTTCACAATTTTTTAGCCTTTGAATCAGTTGACTAGTTGTCTTTTTTTAATTTACGGTCGATGCTTTAAAGCATGCAACACTTTTTTGCTTTGGGGTTGCGTAGATATTTCAATTTGAAACATGTGGTCATTGCAGCAATAAAATAATTAATTATAATAATATTTAAAAATCTTTTTAAAAAGCAATTCTATTAATAATAATAAAAAATAACAATGATTTTAAAAAGAAAATACAGCCGTGCACAAACTTTTTTTTAATTTACTTGTTTTTTGGTGCTAATAATACTTTGTCTTTCATAGAATACCTGCAAACTATAGAAGAAACGTCGACGACGAGTAGCAGCAGCAAGCACGAGGAGAGTGGAAAAGAGATTTTTACTAAGACAGACATGTATGATTTTGACTTCGATATAAATCTGATTGACGAGGATCCAATGGAGCGCAAGGAACTGGATCAGTGCAATCTTATATCAGATCTTATATCGGATTTGGACTATTTTATATTCAGCGACAATTTTAATTCTGAGTCTCTAATGAAGGAGGAGATCGAGGACGATATATGCGATATGGGCTCAATGTCGAATAACTTTGACTTAACACAGTGTCTTAACGATACGGTTGATCTGGACCACATTCTGATCAACGGGGATAATCCAATGCTTAGCGATTTCTCAGAGGGTTCATTATATTCTTCACCCTTTCCAACTAAATATATGAACGAAACACCCAAACTGCCTGATGAGAATACCATGGACAACAGCTATTCTACTGGCTTCAGCCAGCAGTCATTGGGCTTTGGCATCGGGTCGCTGGTTGGTGCCAACGAAGATGTTTTCACTGCTGTCGTGCCGGAAGCCCCACCAATTCTTGGTGCCAAGCGCACAGCCACGACCGCATCGCTCCTTTCCATCAACGAGTCTATTCCCCAAAAACGCAGAAAATTGTTTGTCAATATAAACAAAACGTTGGATGCCAATTCCGATGTCATGAATACCCCGGAAATCATAAAAGAAGTGCTCGACATTGAGAACGTATGTTACAAGGGAATCGTTTAGAAATAACAGACAATTAATTGATTCCATTTCTTCACTTACAGAGCAATCCACCTAGCAACGTTTCTAATTACGATGAGTTGAATGGCGAAATCCACAGCACAGAGAATAACACCACCACAGAAACCCACACAGCTACAGAAGAAAGCACCTTCAGAGAAGAATTCAACATTACAGAGGACAACACCACCACAACTAGCATTCAGCCAGATTTCTCAGCGCCAGGCACGCCCTATAGCTCTTACTCAATCAGCACCTCCAACTCAAATGCATCTACCTGCCCGACGGGCTTTGCTGGTTTCATCACTGCGCCCGCGTCCCCTGCCGTATCCACCACCAGCACTGTGATCGAAGGCAGCAACAAGCGCAGGCGCGGTCGCCCCGCAAAGGAGCGTGCGGAGGTCCCCGATCCGGTGGTGATGTCCAAAATGACAGAGCAAGAGGCGAAAGCTTACCTGGATCGTATTAAGAACAACGAAGCTAGCCGCCTATCACGCAGGAAGACCAAGTTGCGACAAGCGGAGGAAATTCAGGAGGAGGAAGCCTTGAGAAAGGAGAATGATAGACTAAAGAAAGAATTTGAAAAACTTAGTAACCTTTCAAAAAGTCTTACGGATATGCTGAAGACTAACTTTTACCTTAGAAGTAAATATACCAAACCCGTATCTGAGCATTGAGATTCTCATAGTCACGCCATAGTCGAAACTGTCGTACCTCTCTTTATCGTGCATTATGACGCCGAGATATAGTAAGAGACTCTGAATAATCCATTAGGTTAAGGTTGTCGCTGAATAAGTCGCTATAGAGTGTGGCCTAAATTAGAGGGGCCACAATAAAAAAAAAAAAAAAAAAAACAATCAACTAGCATCAGAACAGATTATCAATTGTTCCGTTAATTGATGCAAAACTTTTTACTTTTCGTTATTTAGAAACTAAGTGATTATGCATGTGTAATTTCAATTGCGCGCCATACTTAATTTCATATGCGCTTCGGAATTAAAAAATTTTATAATTAGCAGTTTATGTTTGAAAATTGTCAAATTTTAACCATAAGTCTTTTATTCATATACTTTTTATGTACTTTTTTTGTAATCAAAAAGAAAACATACCTTCAAACCGAAAGGAGGAAAAAGAAAAAAAGATGCAGCAATTGTTGCAATTACCTATATATCCTTTTATCAAGAATACAACTGTTACAAAAAAGAAAAAAAAAAAGTATTGTTAATGTGATTGCACATATATGTATTTTAAATGATCGTAATAAAGAGCATGACGTGGATGTCATAGCAAAATCAAATTTTCGTATTTCTTTTGGTATTCGGTTGCAAGTACAGTGATTGCTTGCCAAGAGCGACAATCTGCATTGTTTTAAAATGTGATTCGTAGATAGACTAACATGGAAATGTATATTAGCATTAGTTATTGCACATAGGATTTATTCAACCGAAGAATTGTTATAATTTGCTACTGATTGTGGTCTGTACTTATATTCAGATAATCGGGTCTTCATCAAATCTTAATCGCTCAGTTAATCCTCGCACGTTTTTTGGTCTAGGTGTTTTCTTAAATCTACGCAGACGATTCCTGGGAGTGCGTATATTTGAGATAGCGCAGCCCTTGGAAAGCCTGGGCCGAGGCATTCGTCGCGTGGCAAGCGAATAGAAGCCAATTCCTAGGCTGTACTTTGTAGGCGAATCGCATGAAGACACAGGAGTAAATCGTCAATGCTGTCGAAGAACGAAGGGAAACGAATTAAGATTTGAATACGTCTAACTTCTATTATTATCAAAATTTGGTTGGCACGTGTCCAAGTTGCTGGAAAGCGTGGGGCTTATCAGTCCCTGAAATATTTTTGGTTTGTTGATTAGAGAATCTTAAACAAATCTGTCTGTGTTTTTGATAGAGCCTCCGATTACGGCAACTTTCATGGAAATATTCACAGCTGCTAAGCAAACAGGTTTATTATCTGTAACTCTTACCGAATGTCATTTTGCCAGAAATGAATTTTGGATGCTTTGAGGTATCTGCAATTGCAGCGATTGGAATGCCCCAATTAGCTACTGGCCCCCAAAAGTGGGTGCTCATGAAGTAGTTGCGCCATTCAGCAGCACTAGAGGTTGACATTGCGCGTTTCATCGACATTTTGCTTATTATATTGTTGTTATACCACTTGAGCTCCTAAAAATTATTTGAGATTAGCGTTTTCTTTAAACATAAATGCGCAATTTTTGAGATGGAATGATCGAAGAGCTTACAGGTTGTTAATCCAAAAACTAGACCTCTACGAAATTTTGGTGTCTGTATTTAAAAATTTTAAATTTCACTATAAACATACAAAATGTTTATGAAGAGTTATGTAAATCTGGCAAGAAAATATAACACAAAGCCTACACAAAACTATCAACCTTCACCTCGAAAATCAACTGATGTGCAAATAGTGTCAGACAAACGTTCTGTCATTTTTTAGGTGATTTTTCGAAATGTTCTTCACACACAAATGTTTTCAGCGATGTGGCAGCTCAGCTGTGATAATAATGTTATGGCTTCGTTTACTTTTTTACTTAATATAAAGTGTATATTTTTTAACAGAAATATTGCAAAATAAGTAATTTAAAGTAGATTTTATGGGTAATGTATCCAGTAACATTAGATTTAGGTCACATCACATCATGTCAGACGTTATTTGTAGTTTTCAATAAGGGTGACCATTAAACGTATTCAACCGAATATGAAAAAAAAAAAACGTTTTATAAATTTTATGTTTGAACATATATTAAAATTCTTATATAAATACTTTTAAAAGGAAAAGTATTTCATAACACAATTTCAGAAATTATGAATTGAAGACATATGATACTCAAAAATCAAGCTTTGGATTGTGCTTCAGGAGTTATTTATACTATCTCGTTAATTTGCACATTTCGGACCCCTACATTAACTTCCGATCGAATAAGAGATGTTGTATTTAGTGACGGACAACTTGTTGCCAATTGTTTGCATACATGCTATTTCCTAAAAGCATTTTCACGTCGAAATTCCACTTGAGATGACTTATCACTGCACCAAGGCAACTATATAAGGTGACAGCTCTCCGACGTTTTGGCATCAGTTTTGTTACCATGAAACTTCAGCTTACAATCTGTTTGGTTCTTCTGGCTGCATGCAGTTTGGCAAGCGCTTATAACGGCGATGGCCAACCAGGCTGCAAGACACAGGATGAGCTTGATGTGGGCATCTTCAGGGATAATTGGGATCCTACGGCCTACTGGAAGTGCGAGAGACTCAATGAGCCAGCCGCCAAAATGCGCTGTCCGGATGATATGGGCTTCTTAGATAGCCTGAAGGACTGCGTTAACTGGGACGATTGGAAGTGGGAGAAGCCAGTTGCTCCACTCAGTGAGGTTGAGGACTGATCAACAAATGTAACATTGGGAAAAGATGAAAGTGACATTTAATTATTGTCATTGAATTGAATATAAATACTGCGCTAGGCGGCATCTAAACGCAACAAAAAAATATAAGAATATTTCAGTTTATGGGAAGTTTTCCATCGCAGGTTTCAGTCGCGTGTCCGTATGCCCCAGATAGAGGTTCGTCGTGTGCCTACAGTTGGGCGTCCTACTGAACTATGTATGAATTTGTTAATGCCTATTTTAGGCATTTGCTTCTCCAGGACTTCCATGGCAGCATCTGAGAGCATGCCGAAAATATCCAGATAGGTTAGTGACGACATATTCTTCAGTTCTCTGAAATTTGGAGATGCAAATTGGAGTTACAAATGATTGCAACCAGCTGGGATTCAAGTGGATAATCTTACATAAAACTAGTAGCGGGTATCAAATAGCAGCGCGAAACGGATAAATATTCAAGACTGCTAAATTTCATGATTGCGGTTAGAGCACCAGGTGTCAGACTGTTACAGTCGGAAAGATCGAGTTCGAGCAGTTGTGGACATCGCTTTTGCAGTTTGACAACATCTGGAAATGAATGTATAATGTAAAATTGTATTGTTTTCAAATTTCATCAGGTACTCACGTGAATCGAACAGTACTCGGCGACAACCGGCTACATTCAACCGAATTACATTTGACGGTATATGAGTAACAAGCGCTGTGACAGTATCAGCGCTTAAATCAGTCCACGATATATTTAAGCTGTTGAGTTTTGTTAGTGATTCCATCATTCGGCGTACTCCGACAGCGGTTAGGCCGCTGGCCATGGACAGATTGAGCGTCTCCAGCGAGCTGTTCAGCGCAATCTGAAAGCAAATCTCATCGTTGAGCTCAGCATGCTCCAAGCTGATTTTCTTAAGTTGCCGACAATGCGCAAGCAATGTTCTCAATGAGTTCAGAGAAATGGAGGCCAAACTCAAATCTAAATATTGCAGCCGAGACTGAAAATCTACGGACGACGGTCCACAAGAAAAAGCTGGATCTTGGATCTATAAAAAAAAAAGGCTTAAAAGTTTGTTCTTTGTAAGAACTTATTCTTTTACCACTGCCTGAGCTAGACGTAATACGGGCACGCCACGCCTTAGCACTTGCTCCAATGCATTGGGTCGAAGCGTACGCAGACCCAAATCTAACCGCGTCCATAGTGTGTCATCGCGCGCACAGCGATTGAAACGCCGACACACAGTGGCTATACGCAGCAGCGTTTTTTTTGGCAGCCATTTGAAAATGTCCAACAAAATCTCGTCCGACAATTTATCAAAATAGTTGACACCACTGCTAATATGCGCGCTCATTGTAGGCGTACGGTAGACGAAGAAATCATCAGTGGGTTCCAGTAGGGTTGTTACTACTTGTTGTGGCGCTGACGACGGTTTCTTTTGGCGCAATAACGCTTGCTTGCTGGTCGAAGGCATTACATTGAGGGGAGTTTGATGCAGTTGCTGCTGCTGTGCCGGTGGAGGCAGCAAAACATCAGTTTGATTATTGCATGCGACTGTGGCAAGAGGATTTCTAGTTCGTTTGTTGGGCGAGTTAGAGTTGCTGCTGCATTCGCTGTTGACCAGAGCGGTGCGTTTATTGTCTAGTGTCGAAACGGTCGAATTTAGGCTAATTCGCGTCTGTTGGTGTGCCATGCGAGGCACATTGGTGGAGGGTGTTGTCTCATTGGAGTTTTCATCGCTTGTGCTCACTGCCAACGCAATTGCCGACAGCGCAGACGAACTGCTCTCCTCAGAGTCCAGCATACCGATGCCCATTTCCTCAAGTGTTTCCAATGTCAGAAGTGATGGGGAGGAGGTGTGTTCGTAAATAGATGATGTTTTGATCGCGGGCACAGTGGCGGCAGCACTGTTCTTGCTGGTCAAGCGTTTTCTGTAATAAATTGCATAGACAATGAGTGGGACTTTTATTGAAAAGTGCACGACACGCAATTGCAGACCAGTTGCTCGGTCATCAGGGGTCAAGCACCTTTCAATTATGTGCTGTCCCCGTTTTGCTTCTACTTTTTATTTGTTTCTACTATTTAATACATGTGACGTCACTCGAATGGTTCGCGCCTTTTATCTACCGGCTAGCACCACTTGTTGGATTGTGTGTAGATAGATTCATTTCATTGATAGATATATGTACCTGGAAACTGGACACAGATTTTCAATGTCTTCGGCACCCTTGTGTTTGCGACCACTCATATTTATTAAAGATTTTCTCTTTTTGTCACGCACAAATTACGCGCTAATTCTGTAAGTAATGTTGCCATCTGATTTTCACATCTGTCATTAATGGTGTTGCCAGACTGATGAAGGCAGTTTCAGCGCTTAATAACTTTGCAACACTGAAAACAAAATAACAACTCTCAAAACAACTCGGAAAATCGTCTGAAATCGTAAAAGAAAATTAATTTAAGTTGTTGACAGGCAAGCTAGAAGATACGCATATATTGCCAACAAAATCCGTGTTCTACAAATGATAAAAAAATAAATTGAGGAAGAAGGCCGCATAGCCATTTTCGCTACGTGAGTAAAATTGCCTGGCCCTGCTTTTGTTGCGGTTTGTGCTGTTTTGTGTTGCACTTTCTTTGTTTTAGCCTCTAGGAGTGATTGCTAAATGTAAACGCTTTTATTACTCATTGGCAAAAAATAATGCACAATTGCAGATTATATTCACTTATTTTTCTCAGTAGAGCGGGAAAGTTTGCTCCCAAAGTCTTTTGTTATACTAATTTTCGATTCCTCAATCGTAGATCCGTCATAATGAGTCTACGCACGCGTGCCCTTGTGTTCTCTACGTTCTTTGGCAGCTGTTTTGCCATAGGACTCATACTAGCTAGTATGACCACAAATCACTGGGTTCGAGCCTATCCACGTCGCACGAATTCAACCGAGGCTAAGGGCGATGTAAATTTTGGCTTGTTTTACGGCAATCAGAATTTAGATCTGGGTTTCGGCGTACGCAATTATCAGGTGGATGGTGAGTTATGTTTGTTGTGATCTGTTGCGTCGTCCAATTAACACTTTTCTGTTTTGCCCGTTTCCCGCAGTTTACACATTCATTCGCACCGAACATGGCGATAACAGCTTCTGGCTGTGGTTGCTCACAACACTTGGCACTGGTTTTGGGCTATTGGCATGCGCTGTGGCGGCCATAGCTGCTGTATTAAAAGCAGCTTCAGCCGCTAAGAAAGGCGCCACCATGATGCTCGTGTTGGCTTCGAATATTTCGGCGGCCATAGCGCAGATAATTGCATTTCTGGCTTGGCTGGTGCAATTCTATCAATATCTTATACATAATGTGCTCATAGCGGAACATCAACAGCAGCATTGGTATAGCAATGGTCTTGCCCATTTGGGATACAGCTTTTATCTCGTTGTACTATCCACAATTGTAATCCTTATTAATATAACGATTCTGTTATATGCCAAACGACGCGAACGCCTCGATCGTCATCGTTCGGAGCCGCTAAACACGGACAAGTTTCAGGAGGCCATAATGCTCTATTAGGCGGAGCGCGGCATAAAGCCTATTATCAGATGACCTCAAAGAAATCCGTCTATGCGGTAGTGAATACCATATAATCTCAGCGGGTCAACTCGCTGCGCCTTACTCAAACATGCCCATTGTATGCCACACACAAGTACCGATCAAAAAAAAAAAAAATAATATATATATATGTATGTATATGTGTTAATATATATTTATGTATATATATATACTTAATGAACTTATGTAAAACACTCGTAGCGCGTAAGCCAAAATATGTGAATGTGTTAAGTCTGATAAGCATTTGTATTGCACAAGAATACTTCACGATGAATCGAATGAGTGAAACAACTTGTTCGCATATTCTCTCTACTTATATATAATACTTACATTTACTTATTATATTTTATGTTTTCCAAGTGTTAAACTCAACGCATTTGATACCTTAATGTATTTATTATACTCATTTTATATTCATTGATGAACAGCTTATTGTGTTTAATGATCAAACAAATAAAACGGCAGTCATTGTTAGTAGATATCTTATTTGCGAATTTTCCTTATAGTTATATTGTCTACTCCGGCAGACCCCACGGGAAGCAATACTGTACAGTAGCACACGCTGCGCCGCGGGGCAACATCCGTGCCAAAGAAGAAAATGAGAAAAAAAGCAGAAAAAAAAAAACGATATGGAGTAAATCTGAGTTTAGAGAGAAACGATCCGTGTGGCAGTTTTTTGATGAATTGCTCAATACTTTTGACTTTTACCAACTGTCACAACAATTTCCTTACTGTAATTATAACGTTCCAGCTAATTGCTGAACAGGACCACACCGCGGGCACCAAAATCCGAGTGTCATCGCATTGCATTTTGCAAACAAATCAATTACCCATAAGACACTTTTTTTCTCTCGTTTTTTTTTTTTTTCTTTATTCAACTTGTATGAGACCCCTGACTGATGGCTGTTTCCTTGCAAGGACAATTTGTGTGTGGCTTTGTCTTGTGCTGCACGACAAGCACTTCCTATTTCAGTTCGATTTCATGCCCATCCCGGCAGGACGTTTTGGGCTGCTTCCCTTGGCTCAATCGAGCCAATTATGTCATCATTAGTTTTGATTACTCTGTTGGCCAATTGCGATGGGAACTGGCACGGATACCGCCAGGACAAAGCCGTTTGTTTTGAATTTTGTGGCACTTCCGGCACCACCTACTGTTTACCTATCGGGCTTGTTGTCCAGCTGGGCGATGCGTGTTGTTGTTTTGGTCGAGTTTCGGTTTCAACCGAATGCAATTGCATAATAATGATGGACGTGTTTTTAATTAAGGACAAATCTGGACTGCAAATGGGGCCGCAGCCAGGCAAATCAACAATCAACCGATGGCCCATAGACGACTGCACACCTTTTTGAGCTATCTCTTTGGGCGTCTATCTCTTAGTGGCTGGACAAACAGATTACGGCTTCACCTTGTGCCA
>JABVZY010000278.1:2568267-2578495 GCA_020883555.1 Drosophila nannoptera | reverse complement strand
ATCTAATGAACTTCTGCAGAATGTGCGCAAATTGATAAGTCTTCTTGTTGTTGTTGCCGTTGTTGCTGCGAGAGTATTGTGTTACGTCCGCCAATCAACCATAATGATTCACCATTATATTGATAAGCAACAGTGCGCGCTGCGCGGCGTCGTCTGGTTCGACATGGCCAGCTGGCAGCTGGACAGCTAGACAGCTGGACAGCTGGACGGCAGGACAGCTTAACTGACAGCACACCCAGCTGTTCGCCACTCGAGAGCTCGAGAGCTGTAATTGCGTTGTGTGTTGTCATTGCAACAGGCGTGTCGTGCTTCGGGCGAGCTCCTGCGACTCGCCGGCTGCCAATACCACGACCTATCGATCAACCACAATACTGTCCGGTTATACCATGTCGCAAGGTTTCGGTGTCTCTTGGGCAGTTGCGACGACGACAGGCGAAGTTCAAATATTGATTTAGCAATTAGATGAAAATATGAATACAATCGAGCAATCAAAAGTACTTGCTGCTTTCGGTTGTCCCAACTCAGAGCGCATTATCCCATTTTGTTTCCTACGATTATTGCCCAATCAGCTGGGATCAAGTGGGCTCCATTCGGTAATGCTTCAAGCAGAGAAATCGAGCTTTTTATTGAATATGTAGATATATAAGTTCAAGCTATGGTCTAGTCTGGTCACTCTGCTTCTGGCTTCAGCTTCCAGACTCTGGATCTTCCGAATATCTTACAGCTAAGCCAGGCGTTCTTCATTTGAATTGCAGCCGAGTCTCTCGGCTCGGCATGGCAGATAACTGTTTTGTGGCATAATAGGATTTTAAGCCAAGCGTTGCCTCGCTTATTCGCGTATTATGTGGCGGTATAAATTAATTTTCCGTTAAGGAATTTCAATTTCCACGTCGTATCGAAATGTTAATGTAGTTGTTCATTGTGATTTCGAGCTGGGGCCCTTTGGGGCAACAGTTGCAGTCGTTGTAGGCACAGCGACCACGCCCACAGCCGCCTTGATTAATGCTGATTGATTGATTATTTGCGTTTTGCTGACATGCTGCACGCTTTATTGTCGCCCGACTCGTGGAAAATCATCAATTTCCGCTTGTAGAACACGTACACCACGTACCACAAAGCGTTGGCGTTGCCGCCGTTGTCAAAGTGAGCTCATTTTTTCATTCTTTTCTTATTTTCTTTTTTCTGTTTTCATTTTTTTTTTGCAACCCAGCAGACAGTACTTCGGCGCCGGCCGAGCGTTTCGCTGTAATGAATATTTTCTGGCGCTGGCAGGCGGCAAAACAATTATTGCGCTTGGTCAACATCTTGCCAGCGGACGTGTTACAAAGTTTCCTTTCTTTGCTTTACAGCATGATATTTTTATTTTTTATATATATATATTTTTTTTTTGTAATTTTTGTAAACACAAAAGTGGACAGCTGCCAGGGCGCGCCATCCGAAAATTGATGTTGAGTGCGGCGACATTAATGCCAAGCATTCGACATGATTATCCTGGCAGGCGCCACTGAAAAGTCAGTCAATTCGGATTCGGGCTCGTGTCAGGTCTGTCTGGTTGCCAGCCCCGCCCGGGGGGCGGGGTGGGTGAGGGGTGGATTGGCTGGAGGCTGTCGGAGCCTTGACTAGCATAGACGGGCATGATTGAATTTTCGTGAATTACGGCTCGTTAGCGTGCGCCACGACCATATTCACACACATACATATATACATATAAACATACATGTGGCATACATGGTGGGCTGGTGGCAATGCTACCGAACGAATGAAAGCGTGTCATGTTCGTGGTGTATTGCAACAAGTTGCCAGCCATGAGGGCAACAACCACGCTTCCATTTCTCGGAGCGCTGCCGCCTGCTTGCCGCCTGCCATGCATTTGACGTGCTTCATTTCACTTTTTCATTTGGTTTTCTTGTTTTCCGTTCAGCCATATTTTTCGCGCGGACGCGGTCTGACACGTTTTTTACTTACTCAGTCGTTGACATTTTGCGTGACTGACGACAGCCGCGTGGTGTGAATAAATGAAAATGAAATTGGCTCCACTTTGTGGGCCGCCCCTCCGAATGGGGCAATGTGTTTGGCTTTTAACATTTGGTGTCTTAATTATGATTGGAATTGAGCTCTGTTCGCGCCGCTCTCATTGCCAATTAATTTATCGATTTCTGGCGGTCAATTTGCAAATGGCTGCCAATGCCCGCTCCCACTGCCACACAAAATGAATTCAAGTTCATCAACACTGATCCACTTAGAGTGATTTCCCTTCCGAGCTCTAGCGCTCACCAGCCAGCAGATTAGGCATAGCCAGGCATATCCGTCTAGGCGTCTATTAGCACACAATCCAATGAATCTCAATATGCTGCCGTAAGCATTTACCAAATATTTAAGTGACAGAGAGAGAGAGAGAGAGTGCTATAAAAACGTATGAAAATGTTATGAAAACGTATGAAAATTGTCCTGCCCTGAAGAGCAGCTTCAATTATTAACGATCTGAAAGTGTGTGTTTCATCTTAAAAGGGCGCCCACTTTCCAGGAGAGCCCTTGAACAGGTGTTGGCCGGGCACAAAAAATGTGGGCGAAATGCGGCATCCGACTGCAGCTGGCTGTGCGGAGGCGTTGGGGCAGGCCGTTCGTAAATATTTGACACCTGGGCGAGCGAGTCGAACGTCCAGTGCCGCATGCGCCTGCATGCAGAGTGCGCATGCCATGCGAAATGCAGGCGAAAAGCAAATTAAGATTTATTGAGCTGGGTGCAGCTGGAGGCTGCTTGTACGCCCACATCCCATTATCTGACAATTAAGGCGTGGGCTGCCGATGTTTTCGTTTTCATTTGTCGCTCGGAGTGCCCGCTTTAAATGGCTTTTCAATTAAGCCGCAATCGAGTACAAGCTCGACGCGGTCAGATTCACCGTTGTGGTTAATTTTCATCTATTATAATGCAACCTTCTCGCTCCGCCCCCTTTCAGATGGACAATCGGACGTGGACGTGCAATTAGTGGTGCCGCGGTATGTGGAGCGAGGCTCCAGCGTCACATTCAAATGCAAGCACAACGTTATACCGGAAATTCTCTTCAAGGTAAGTCTACTCCCTTCTCCATTCGCCTCCTGCTAATCTTTAGACCAATCAGCATTTGCCAGATGCAGCCGGAAAACTTTAAATTGAAATCGCACTGGTAACCGCGACAACCAACTTCGCTTGCCTTGTGCTACTTTGTGTTGCAAGTTTATGGCTTTGACAAAAGCTAACCCAATCACAGTTGCAGGTGCCGCGGCAAGTGCATGGAGATACAGATGTCACAAGTCAGAGGGTGAAGGTGGAAGTCGTAAAAAGTTGCAATCAAAGGGCAGCTTATAGTGCCCAATCCGCATTGCCATCGGCCTTTCTCACTTGCCGCCGAGCTGCGGCCTCAGTTTCAGTTACAGTTGCGACAATTAATTTCACTTCAAGTCTCTTATTACTGTCACGAAACATCAAGGAACACGCACAGGCATACGCCGTGCGCTCCCAAAGGCAACGCCTCTGAATTTATGGCAAATGAGCTGCTTAGTTTTCTGCCCGTGCGCATACTTTCGGCTAAGTTTTTTGGAACTTTGCGTTGCCACAAATCGTGGAATACAAATTCAAGGCCGGCTCCAGCGCCAGCTCCAGCCGCAGCTCGGGCAACCGCGACCGCTGCGGCCCCGAGTGCTCAGGATGTCAAGGTGGAGCTGGAGGTTGCGCTTGAGTTTGTCGTTTTGTTCGCTCTAAGTACCATAAAAGCGTACAAATTTTATGGTGCAAAAATGCCACGAAGTTGAGTGTTTTAGAAGCGCACAACATATTGATTTTCCCACTCGAGCGCGCTTTTCTTTTCTTTTTTTTTCGGCTCTTGCACTTGCTGTGAACACTTTTCAGCTACCGACTTCAACTTGTTCTTTAGTTGGAGAGATAATTGGACCTTGGAGCTTTATCAGTCTGCCAATTCATCAAATCCATTTCTGTCAAAAGCATCTCTCAATCTGGCATGCTAATGCCCGTTTAATACACATTTAATTATCGTACGCATTACATTTTTTTCATCACTTTTTAATATCCGTCGATTAGCCTTCTCTCTACGAAATTGTTAGTAATTTTATTTGGCTGATGGCCATTTTCTGATATGGCCATTCCGAGTGTCGATTGACAAATTTATTATGCATAAATGTTCACCCCTGCGCGAATGTAACGGTACATTTAGTTAGTACAATTAGTTAAGCAACACAATAAGCGCAGCACTTGGCGTGTTTACATGTAGACATTATTTTATTTAGCCAGTTGGCCATTGGCCATTGGCCATTTTCAGTATACTGCCTCCTGGCAGTGGCTAATTAGTATAATTGACTATATAACCGACTGTGCGGCCAATCGGCCCATGGCCCATGGCCCATGCAGCATACTCCACACTGAATGCTCCATGCTTGCTGCCACCAACTGGTTTTGATTCGAATGGCCGCACGAAGCGTGGCAAATTGTGTGGAAGTGGCACTAAAAAGCCAATTAAAACGCAAATGCGAACACGGTTGCCCGTCGAATCGGAGTCGGCCCGGTTTACACATGCTCTAGCATATTTTTGGGCTCTACAAATGCAAAGCGTAAGGAAAAAAAATATAAATTAAATAAACTAATTACGCCCGGTGACTGGAAGGCCCGGCTTGTGGACGCGGCCAGACCACGCCACATAAATGAGCTTTTGATTCGCTGGCTGAATACAAAAATAAGCGGGCTAATGAACACAAACAAAATATATAAATACGAAGTCAGGCCATGGCACAGCGAACACGTCAAAGCTAACACATGCTAAGCTCATGCCTGGCTAACTAACACCAACAGCAGCAGCAGCAGCAGCAGGAATAATTACAACAATGGCGGCTGCTTTACGATCCCTGTGCAGCCCATCCCAACGAGAAGAAGAGCCCAGCCCCGCCAGACAGTGGAGAAGGTCCTCGTTTTGATTACCTTGCGATACGCATGCTGGTTATTGTTATGACTGCTCGCAAAAAGTTCCCGTCATGCAGGGAGCGGGACAGAGAGGAATTGTTTCAAAAATGTCCACAAGTGGCTGATAAAATTTGATGGCCGGCCGCTGGGTTCGCCCGAACGTGGTTATGTGCCGTCGAATGGTTCAGCGGTTGCATGTTGATGTTTGCTTTGTTCCCGCCACATGCGGCTCGGCGGGCGGCGGCAGTAAGTGTGTGCTTTATCGATTGCCAGGACGGGGAGGACACACGCGTGAGTAATGACAACATTTGGCGGACCAAATGACGCATACGCCCCAATGTCCGCAGGCAGTTGCCGTAAGTGTATTAACCACATTAAGTTGCATGCGATCAATGCAATTTATTTTTTGAAGCATGCCAATCAAACAAACTGGCCCTCAACGCGGCGAAAAGCACAATTTCATTGGCCGACAGAGTGTGTCAGAGGCAATCATTGCATAAAGTGCAGTAAATAAATATTTTTCGTAATTAAAAGCTCTTTTCTCACGTCTGGGCCCCCCAGGGGATGTCTCGCGCTCTGCCGCGCACCGCCCACCGCCCTCCGCCCTTCCGCCTTAACTAAAAACTTTCCCAAATGGAAATTTATTTTCGTTTACATTATGCTTTCATGCTCGCCGATGTCGCTTCAAGCCCGGCCAGGTCCCTCATGCGATGGCACAACTTTTACAGTCATACTCGAGCATTTATGTGGCTTTCACAGATCTCGTTTTTAATTACGCCGACCCACATCCTGGCAGGCTGCAGCTCGCTCCAGCGTGCGTCGCCTGCACATGGCAGCTCGTCCGTCCAATCCGAGCTGCCTGTTGGTGGAATTTGCTTGTGCCATTCCAATAAAACATTCTATTATTTACAGTTATACAGCTTAACGCGCATTTTAATTGATGCTGCAAAAAGTTGTGCGGAACTTGTTGCCAAGTTAAATTGCATTCCATTTGTTATTCCCCACTTTTATATTTCTGCTTCATTTCATTTTCATGTTGATCATTTCGCTCACGCTCACAATCGAATCACATACATCCTACAAACAGGACTCAGCCTGGCCTAGAGGCATAGGCCTGGACAGACGGCTGGCATTCAAATTGCGCGCAGTTACTCAATCAACGTCAGAGCCAGGTCCTGCAACGTAGCCATATATTAATGAGGCCAAAATATTTTCTTTGATTGCAGGTGACATGGCTCAAGGTTGAGAAGGGTAAATTCTTCGAGTTCATAAATGGACGTAACCCACCGTTTCGTAACTCAACCATTGAGGGGGCCGAAATCGATGTAAGTACTCATCATAAATTATGAGCTCTAGTTAAGTTCGGCCATGCCGCGGTCTTTATTCAAAATTGGTTAAGTGACAGACATAAATCCAATCAGAGCGATTGCTCAGAAATAGACAGACTTATGAGATCTCAAAAAAAGAAGGCCAACCCGTCAGCTGCCATAATAATGGAACTTCTGCAGGATAATAACTGTAACAAAAATACCACGAATCATCAAGCTTGATTATCAAATTCGCAACTATTTGATAGATAAATTTTTTAGTGTTTATCTGTTGGGAATGGAACTGCGTGTACGAACCAAAATCAATTATTTTGAACAGAGAGGAAACATTTATATATATTTATTATTGGGATTTAATTCGAAAATTTTAATTATGTATAATGCAAGGCTATTAGATAAGTTATGCAATTGGGTAATTTCTATTTCACGCCGAGAGGCACAGTCATCAAATACTTGGAGTATGATCATCGAATTCTATTTCCTTTGCTCCACAGTGGGACAACTCGAACGAGACGCAAGTGACACTGAAGGATGTGCAGTTCGATCTGTCCGGCCAGTTCTACTGTGAGGTGTCGACGGATACACCCATATTTACCAAAGCCAGCGCCGATGAGCTGATGAGTGTTTTCTGTGCGTAGCCAATTCCGTGCGCGAGCCAATTCGAGCCGGCTGACACTAATTGCTGTCCCCTTTGCAGTGCCCCAGACCGGACCGCCCACCATTAAATTCCGCAAGCGCACCCCGTTTGCAGTTGGCGAGAAGCTGTTCGCCCTGTGCAACACCACCCGGGCTCGTCCCGCCCCGCACATAACCTGGCTAATCAATGGCAAAAAGGTGCGTATGCCCCAATTTATACTAACTAGCCATCTATCTGTCCAGCTGCATGCAGATTTGGACATCCACTAAGCTCCTATTGGGTGGCCCAGCCACGCCAGCTTGGGCTTAAATGTTGTTGTGGAATGGCTGCCATGGGATGTCGAAATGTCAGTGGGGCTGCATTAAGATTAACATCATTTTAAGCCGTTTTATAATTATGGCCTACATGCGCGGCTCACAGCAGAGCTTTTATTTTAATTACCCGGACCCAGAGCCGGACTCGAAGCCGGAGCATGAGCAGCATGGACCCTGACCCTGTGCGGGTCAGCCACAGTTTCCGCAGCGGCGGCAGCAGCTGCTTCCTGCCAAAAACAACAACAATAATAACAAGAACAACAACAATTGAGGGAGAAGGAAATGAAATATAAATAAATTTATTATATCTGCCGTTGGCGCACAGAACATGGAAAACTCTAAAATGAAATTTATTCATAAACGCGCTGCCCGGCCACCATCTGACCGGGCATCGCAGCTGTGAGTGATGGGGACTTTGGCCGGTTGATCCATTTTTAATTTACATTTGTATGAAAAGTTTGACATTGAAATGACTTTTATTCACACTTTATTACATATTGCGACCGTACGATTTGCAAACAGGTCGAGGAGAAGTACATTCGCACCCACCATGTCCACTCGTTCAACGGCAAGCACCAGCGCCGCACGCAGCAGCAGCCGACCTCACTCACCCAGCAGCAGCTGCAGCAGTACTACCAGCAGCAATACTACAACCAGTTCCAGCCGCAGTACCACGTGCCCCACTACATGGATCGCTACGACAAGAGCCTGCGCTGGGGCGGCTCCCGGCCAATCGGTAAGTTGCCACAGTAAAATCTATTAGAGAAGCTCTAGAAGTAATATTGGAGATACTGCCGGATGGACAAGTCTATTAGTTGCCCATCAGACAGAATAAGTAAGGTAGTGAGTGCGGCCTGCAGCTCTCGGGGAAAGTTCTTTGAGAGAGAGTAGCAAAAGGGTATTCTCTACTGTGAGCTGTGCTCTATTGTCCCTCTGCGCACAGACTGCGCAGATACAGTGCAATTATGTAATTGTTGAAAGTTTGTCTTTGAGTGCGGCGGTGGCAGCTGCTGCAGCATTTACTTAAACTGTTTCTTATTCTCCCTTTGTCTTTGCCTTCTCGTTTGCCCCATTGCAGATGAGTTCTCGCAGTATGTTCCGCACCATGGGCACGACGGACACGGACATCACGGCCTTGGGAATATACATAACAATCCGTTTGGTATGCTGGCCAATTATCATGATATCGGCGAGATACACGAGATACATCAGCGCAACTATGACATCAGCAAAAAGCAGATGGAGCTAAAAAAGCAGCAGATGGAGCTGAAGAAGCACAGGTAATTCTATATCCGAGCCATTAATCAGCCCATACCGCAGCCAGACCAGCTCCAGTCTAGAAGGATGCTCAGCATAAACTGAATTTTATTTATGAGGCTTACAAATTAAAATGCTGCAACTTTTAGCCGTCAGCTAAGCGGACGTCGAGCTGCTCCTAAAAGTATGCAATGTGCAAAGTTTTGTACCCTTTCCAGCATGGCCATAGCCCAACCTGCGGCAGACCCAGCCAGGTCGGCAGCTCGCAGCCAGGCAGCGGGTGGCGGGGCGATTGGGTGGGAGTTCGGCTGAGACAGCTGCTCGGTGCCCAGCGCAAACTTTTCATATTCTTATCAATTTCCCAGGTTGCGTGTGTGGCGTGTTTATTAAAGTTTTCTTATCTATGGCCTGAAAGGATTTGGCCCGTACATGTGCCGCGATGTTGGCACATTGTTAAAGCCGTCCCGCCAGATGGGCTGCCCTTGCTTATCCTTCGCTCCTATTATTGCTCCCTTTATTGGGCACAGGGCATAAATAAATGTTGTTGTGGCTCGCCCGCGTGGCCCACCGGTGTTGCCGGCTGGATGTGTTTACGCGGCGCGATTGGAAGTGAAACGTAAATGAATGCAATAAATTATTTACGCTCACCTGTGATATTAAAAATCAAGAAGGAAAACTTTTCCAATATACCAACTTTTTAGCTCAAGTTTCAAAGCCATGGGCTTGCATATGTGTTGAAGTGTGTGCTTGAGCACGCTGTGCGCGCGCCAGTGTGTGTGTGCGTGGGTGTGAGAGTGTGTCTGTAGTGCTAGTTTAATGACAGGCAACGCCACAATTCCTGGCTGCTGCTGTTCTTTGAAGTTGCGTGGCCGTGCGTCGCTCTCCCACACACACACACACCCCCACACACACACAAGCACAGGCAGACACGTGTTACATGTTTGCAGGCATTTGCATGGGCCACCAGCAAAGTGGCCCTGACGCAAAGTGCAACGGCGGAGCCGTAAACCAGGTCAAGACAAAAACACACACGCTTCATGCTCTGGCATTCGCATGTCTTCTAAATTGACATTTTTTGGACGCTTCAAGCATTTTATTTGACATTTTGCAGTTATTTTCAATTAGGGCTATAGCTCGCCTCAAATTGAACCTAAATGCTGCAACATTACTTGTATGCAGGCGGCCTTGAAATGCTTTCATTCCGATTGCCATCCTGCACAGCCAATTTCCCATTTCCATATGGATGTGTGTGGGTGTGGGTGTGCGATTGGGTGCGTGTGTACCTCGGTGCGCCTGGCGAGAATACGAGAAGCCACTTGGTTAATTTATCCCGGAGTCGAGTGGAAACCATGATTAACTATTGCGCAATTTCCCTGCCGGCTAATTGCATTTTCCGCACGCCGAAGTCAATGCAAAAACATTTTATAAATAATTTGCCTGGCCGTGTGTGGGTGTGCGAGAGAGAAAACTAATTTAGCTGAAAACTTAACGTTAATAAGCAATAATTTATATCCAAAGTGCACGAGAGCCGGCCCGGAAGAGCGTGAGCCAGGTGGCGCGGGTGCAAGCGAATTACGACGTGCCTGACCTGCAGCCCTCGAAGCCTTCAAGCCGAAGCCGAAGCATACAGGGTGGGGCACATAGCCGTTGATTTGCTGACAGGGTGCCTATCGAATACGCTTAGTTATCCACAATGGCCCAGGTGCACCCTGTATTGCTTATGTGGCTGGCTTCTGTCAGAGCC
>JABVZY010000278.1:2515852-2528082 GCA_020883555.1 Drosophila nannoptera | reverse complement strand
AGTTTCGAAACTTCAAAGCATTTAGCAGTAACTTCTTTTGCTGCTTTTGTCTATTCAATAGATATGAAGCGCTGAAAAACGAGCCACGGCGAGAAAAACAATGACAACAATGTGGACGCGGCCTATTCTTGCAAATCTCTCAGTCTGCACTATGCAAATGGGCAATCGCCCTTATGGAAACAGATTGGTATTGCGGCGAAGGCCTGTACTAGGGCCAGGCTCAGCATCGGCATTGGCATTGCTGTGGCCGAAACGGGTTTGGACCATTTCGTGCATTCGACTATGATTTTAATAAAAGAAATTATTTTCTTCATACATATTCGTATGCGACAAAAATGTCGAATGTCGAATGTGGAATTGGCGGCGCATCAAAACAAGTTCGAGGCGATATTCAAAATTCCCAGTCGGGGAAGTATAAATTTTCAGATGGTATGGTGCGAAGGTATCTAGTTTGGAAATTCCCCAATCGATTATGGCTGCTAGTTTGGTATGTATTCAAAATTTTGGCATATTATTCGGCGCCGGACCCTAAAATCTATCGAGTTACATTCGCAGGAATGTGTGCGTTGCCGAAAACAATGGCCTCAATATCCATCAAAGACTCGCTCGGCGCCGCACATAGAAGATAGATTTACGAATCTTTTGACATATTTTTTTTTTTGCGCATCCGTTTAGCCCTGAATGTTGTTCGTTGTTCGCTGTTTGCCTGTTGGGCAGTTGGCCAAAATGGAAGGCATAAACTTAACAAGCGTTGCGACCTTGAGTTTTTTACTGTTCGTCACCTGAAGCTATGCACGCTACGGTAATCCGCTGGCGCCAGGCGACGACCATTTAATCTGATCAGCGATTATCACGTTTTCATCATGCTTTATTGATATCATAAAAATTATTGTTTTTGACTTTTGGAGCCCTGCTATAGATAAATAAATGCCAACAACATATTTGATATTGAATCGATTTGCATAATCAAATGTTTTCAGTATTAAAATTCGAAAGATTCATAACTCAGATAACTGAATAGATTTGCAAATCAACGGCGCCTCAATGATGCTTATCTCCGGTAAGTTTGGCGATGAGTAATCATACCTTCGGCCGCTGTCTTTCTTTCGCATCGTTAGTGTTCATTTGAATTCTTTTTATCGTGCTTTAAGCGAATCCTAATCACCATATAGTAAATTGATTCTACAAGTTCGTTCATGAATTTCATCGATTTCCCATTCCATTCATGACTTTGCTAATAACTTTTTTTTTCGCGCCACGCTCGTGAAGTTGTCAATCAAGCTTCAAAGTCCAAGACCGGGCCTGAAATCGAAAAAGACTGAACGAAAAAAAAAAATAAAAAAAAAAAAAAAATAATTTGTCTTCGTTTTGTTTATGGCTCCACCCAGGCAAAACTAAGCCGTGCAGCCGGCGGCTCAGCCGCTGCGCAGCCCGCAGATAGCCTGGTCGGCATTTGGACTGCTGCCACTGCCGCTGCCAATCGCTGGTGGCAATGTCATATGCAAACTAGACAAATGTAAACATATTAAAATAAACCAGCTACAATTTCAAGGTCTCGGGCGCCACAAGCTCATAAAAGATGCACGCAGCACTGACATAAAACTCAAACACAAAGAGCCAAAGAAAAGAGAGAAAAATATCAACATACAAAAAACAATCAGAAGTTAGCAGAGGGCGCCGCACGCACAACAACAATTGATAAAAGCGGTTGGACTACGTTGGTCCATCAATAAATGAAAAAATGCGGCCAGCCAGGCCCGGGATCGAGCTGAGAGCAGCATTTTATGTTAATGCCCCACGGGCCAGCCGGGTCAACCGAGCTCTGTATGGTATATCTATACCAAGCACTTGCCACTAAGACCTCCGAGCACACACACACACACACGCACACACAAATTATTCATCAGTGTATGCGTGCGTGTCAGTATAGCTTCCATTTGTATGCTCTTCTTCGAACGGACTTTACATTTGGGAGTTAGAGAAAAATTTAATTAGCACCTTGCTATAAATTGGAGCATTAGACGATTAGACTTAAAATTCGCAACTTTATATGAAAAAATTGCTAATCTTCTGCCATTAGCTGGTGCCAGTTTAACGGGTTTGTTTAGTTCTTTCTCTCGGTTTTGCATAAATGTTTGAGCTGCCGCCAGCTAAGGACTTCTCTATCCGTGTTTCCGCATGCCAAAAGCAAAGTATTAAACAATATCAGAGCGAACTTAAGCGTATGCAAATTTTTTCACATTTGGCATGCAAATAAATAATGGCAATTATTGCAAGCGGAGAAAAACCCAAAGCCCCCACAAATGGCAAGAACTCTGGCCAAAACAAGAAATTAAGCTGAAAGAATTTTGAAGTTTCTCTTCTTCATAGCTCAACACCTATGGGGGCAAAAATAATAATCAAATCAAAGCATTATCAATTTATGTATCGCTTGGGCATTTATGTGTTAATTTGCCATAACGGTTAAAGTATTTTGTGTAAACAATCAAGTATCTACGGCGACAGCTGATGATTTTCGGACAAATAATCAAAATATTTATTCAATAGGAGATCATAAAAATGCGATTTAGACAAGGGCCAAGCGACATTTAATGCCAATAAATCAAGCGTAAAATTGCCACAAAAAAAAAATCTAAAATATTCCACTTACTTGTTCGACTGTAACATACCTTATTTTGAACTGAAAACCGAAAGGCGAGCGAGCTTCATATAATTTGGCTCATAAGTTCGCAGCGTTTCCCGAGTATCTCATCGCCCCGAAGTAGGCAATATATTATTTTTGTTGCCTCCATGAGGACACAGCCGTCGGGCTAGTCTCAGACAATCTTAGTAAATTACACAACACACACACACACACACGCACACGCACACAGCTGTAAGCTGTGTCTCGTTTTTATTTTAATTGCAAACATGCCTACACATAATACCCCCGCATAATATCCTCGCCACGCGGCCTCTCTTTCAAACTCGTTTCGAGTGTAGGGACAGTAGCTAAACAGCACTTTACGAGCACTGTCGCCGCCGCACCAACAGCAGCCGCAACAACAACAACGGCAGAAACTGTGTAATGACAACAACAACATTGAATGCCAGCCGGGAAGTTCTGCATGTGCAAATTGTCGTTTAATTTATTAAGCAGCGAACGCTACGGATTTTAATATAAACATACAACACACTAATTGCGCGCACACACACACATACACAATTACAAAGCTGTGGGTATGTGCCGTAATTAGAAAATAAAGCACCCACTTTCGCTCACTCACACACTCACTCACACACTCACTCACACATTCATGCATCAGCGAGTACAGAGTCATAAATTTGGCCCACGGTGCGTATGTTATGTGTCATGAAAAGGGCTTTTTAGGGCGAGAGCCGTAACAATAAAAATAAAACAAGATGACATAACTAATCTCGGTGTAGACAGACAGAAATCTTCGATTGCGGTTGCAGCATTTGGCCGTTAGCCTCAGGTCGCCAAACGGGTTAACAAACTAGACAACTTTTGGCTTCAGCTATCACCTGGTTTGTTGGCCTTTCCGAGGCGCACACCCGCTACGAATTTTATGGCCGGATTGAACTTGAAGCTGGGCCGATGCTGACGTTGATAATTTGCATTTCTAATGAATTCACCGCTGGCTGCGTATAACTACAGCCAACAGATAGCACTTTTGCTTTGGGAAAGTAAAAGTTCCCTGAAGACAGACCGTTGGAAAGTTTATTGATAAATATTGTTGTTTTTTTACCAACGGAGATTTATTAAGTGACTCTTTGATAAGTAGAGAGGTTGTTTGACCGAAATTGTTCGGAAATGTTTCTGGCATTTTCATTTATCAAATTCTTTTTTGAAAAATTATTGTTGCTGTTTTCGGAAGTCAAACCTCTGGCTTTGTGGGTGAAAATTCCAAAAATTATACAATAAAATATCCAGTTAAATTAATTGTCGCACTCTGGGGCAGTGGTGGCCATTGTCTAGCAGAAATCCAGTCGCTGGCCAGAAATGTTATTGTTGCATTTTATTAACTTGGCCAGAATTATGCTAGTTACATAACGAGCTCACGCTGTGTCAGCACAATTACAGAGCGCCACCCACTGTGAAAATTCATGGTTTGTCCGCTGTCTGTTTTATAGAAATACCTCTCACGGGCAGCCTGACAACAGCTTTGTTTAATGTTTTCGGGCAGACATCTTTGCTGCAGCGGAAAGTACACGGTGCGTATGCTTGATGCGGGCTGGCTTGTGACTGGCAAATGGTCGTATCGAGTATTCTCATTGCTGTTCGCAATACGGCCCACCCGCAGTAGCTGTTTATGTGCCGTACATGACAATGAGAGAGCAGGCATCATACCAAACCATACGGCTAGCAGCCAGCACTCGTCACGTCTTGAGGCAGTGGGCGAGCAGACGCTCATAGATTCCAGCCCGCAACCGACTGAGGGGCATATTAAATGCTGCCATCATATAGTTCTGTCAAAAGTGACTTTGGCACGTGTGCACAACTCGCCCATTCGCCCATTCGCCCAGTTGGCAGAGATGAGCCAGCGGGTCTAGCTAACGATGTAATAACAATTCCTGAAACGTCTCGAACACTTTCGTAGCTCGAGATGCGTTGTTGATCTTCGCGCGATTTAATCAATCAGCAAAACGATGCACGCGCGATGCCCGGACTAACCGCACACGCGTCCATATGTCCGGCTAATTTATGGCCCAGCGCCGCTGACATGGCCAATATATTGAGCCATCGAGGCTTAACCAGGCCTTTCTAATGGAAAATTCAGAATTGGTTTGCATCGGTTATTACATTCATATGACAGGGGCCGCGCAAAGAGCTAATGCCAAAAAGTTTTCGCTATTTTCCATCACTTTTCCTTTTCTGTACTTTGTGCGTACGTGCGCAGGTGACAGAGCTGTCAGACGCCGCTGATAGCTGGGGCCCCACGCTCTGACAGCTATCTATGTGCAGCAAGTATATTGGAGGAGCAGGCCTGGCTGGCACCTGTGCTGGATACTTTTTGCTCTATCAATATGCGACCAGGCCAGGCTCGCAGTTGGCCCCAGCCTGATTCCGAGTGCGTCACGTTTCAAATTTATTACGCAAAATATTCTTCAATTTAGCGCGGCTTCCTCGTCGGCGCTCGTAAACACCTCACCGCGACAGCTCTGACATTAGGCGAACGCCACATGCTGACAACACATTTCACTTTAACTGGGGACCGAACTCCCGCTGAACGTGAACGTGTTGGGCAACAACAAATGCGAAAGTGCTGCAGAACGATGACTCTTTAATTGAGACAACAGCTGCGTCTCCTGATCAAAATTTGAAGCCAGAAACTCGATTGCCTTAATTAGGCAAGACAACAACAACAAAATTCAACCGAAAGAGTTTAGCATAAGTAAATTTGCTGGTATTATGCCTATTCAAAATCTCACCCGCAAGACCAGCTCCAGCTTTCGAGTTTTTCAGACAATTTCGGCTAATGTGGCAAGCACCAAACTCCCACATTGGCCAGAAAGAGAGCGCGAGTGGAAGGCAAATAAAAGCCACGGCCACAAGTGTGGGGTGTGTGTGTGTCTGTGTGTGTCTGCTCGTCCGTGTATGCGCCTGAGCGGGTGGGCCAAAAGGTGTCGAGAGCCGACCGAGCGCTTATCAATATTTGCACAGTTTCAGGGTGCGATTTTTTCGGCGACTGCCTAAGAGGCAAATAAGAAATTCCAAAGTAATCAAAAACTCATTGTATTTGGCTCTCTCGCTCTCACCCCCTCTCCCATGCAGCTGTCGGCCTGGTCGGCGTCTGGTTGAGCGGCTGGCTGGCAACTATATTTTTATGGCCATGCTTTGGTTATTGCAAATTGCAAAAGCAAAACGCCTTCGCACACATTGCCACTTAACTTGGCATTCAATTGGCGTTAAGCTGCCACCAGCATCCACCCACACACACCCAGTATTGATAACAATGGGCTGGGCTAGTGCGTTCGCCACGGCCCAGCAAAAGTTTTTAAAAAGAAATTTCGCTTTTGTGGCGAGAAGATTTTCATGTTTGTTGTGGGCAGGGCGGCATTGACACTTGTTACAAGTGGCCACAATGCCAATTTTGTATTTTGTTTTGGGTTTTTCATCCAAGTGTTGTATATTTGTATGTTTTGTACTTTTTTCGATGTTGTTGTTGTTGTTGTTGTTGTTGTGTATTTTCTCTGCTCGTTCAGGCGCCTTTCTATTTATTTATATGGAAACTTTGGCTGGCAATTTGCGAGTACATAAAAGAAATTTATTTTATGCGACGCTATTTTGTAAAGTAGCCACTTAAACCTAAAGCGCAGCCAACGCTCATCCACCCTTCGACCGCCCACCGTCGCCTAAGTGGAGCGAAGGGTGCGAGGAGACTACGTGACACTCGCAAGTTTAATAAGCAGATTTTAAAAGCGTTGCCTGCTTTTGGGGGCCGCCGGAAAACTCGTTCCGTAATGAAACGTCCGGTTGCCTGAGTGAAAGATAAAGCCTGAGAATTTATGGTTTGCCGAGAACCGAGGCGACTGCGATTGGTGCTCGCGTTTTGAGTTTTTTCCTTCTGAGCTTGATATAGCTTCAAGAATTCGATAAGTGAATGCAGACGGCAGATTGACAGACGGTAATGACTTTATTAGTGGCAGCTGAGACTCACTGCGACTTACTTTCCGACGACCGAATCGACTGTGAGAGCTGTTCGGTTCGGGACCACTCGCACTTCGACTGCTCAACCTGTTAGGCGTTAGGCACTTCGGATTGTTGGCTTCAAGCACAAGGTAAATACAAATTTATTGATCGAAGCAATTAGCGTTAATTGAGCAAATAAACAATATTTCAGCATGCTCTGCCACATAAAAATAAAGCTAATGGCTGAACAATGACACCAAATTGCCGGTCCCTGTTGCGGCAAGGGCTTCTCTCCGTGTCTTCGGTATATCTGGGGTATTTGGCTCTGTTGCTTCGTCCTCAACTTTGCAGCGTATTTAAGTAAAAGCCACACGGGAAAATAAAAATAAAGAGTATCGTTCAATTATCTTTCAGCTTAAAGCGAGCAACGCGCATACGACCCGTGCCCTGTCACCAGACGAACTTTCGAGTCGAACTTGGGCAAAATATATCTTGAAGGTTAGTTGCCATAAATACCACTCAAATCTCAGCAGAAAGCTTGCCACTGGCTAAGGCTTATTTGCATCTCGAGCTGGCACAGACTCCACTTGTCTGGACTTGAGCTACAGCCACATTTATGTATTTTATGTGCGTCCTAGACGGGGCTAGACAGACGGGAACGTGCAGAGAAATGACAAGTACAATTGGGCATACTTTATATGCGGACATGGACAGCAGATTGAGAGACAAAGTGGCCAGTGAATCGAATCAGAGTACTTCTCAAAACATTCTCCAGCAGCAGGCAGCAGGCAGTCGGCAGCCGTCAGCTAACAGCTCTCTGTTTATCGTTTTTAATGCAATGCAAAACTTTGCGGCTGCTCAATTTAAAAAGTGAACCAAAATTGTAACAAAATGAATTTTTATGATATGCAAATGCGAGGCAACGTGTGTGTGTGTGCGAGTGTGCCAGTGCATGCACGCGAAGTTCGGCACACGCGGCCGTCATGCAAATTTTCATTAAAATAGTAAGCACTCCTGTTTTTCCAACATGTTTGTGGTTGCCCGCTCGTGCATGTGAGTCAAAGCTAAAAAAAAACAACTGAAAATAATTAAAGCTTGCATCTTCTTCTTCTTCAATTCACCTCATCTCTTACGAAGTGCGAGTCGTCAATGCATAATATCACTGTTACGTCTCAGGGCCACACTTCAGCCGATTGATTGAGCTGTACTTCCGCCTGGCGCCCCTCGGGTTTTGACAGCTCTTACGATAAGCTATTACGTGAGCGCCTTACTCCCACCCGAGCACATATTGCGTATAAGGAATCACTGAAGCACATAAAATATGGGGCGGGCACTGCGCACTTTCCTTGAATCGGATTTCGCAACCTCTCAGAAGCACCTCCGATAAGACCCGGGCAAACAAAGCTAACAATGTGTGGCTGGGTGCCTGCAAGGGGGGCGGAGGGAATACAAAAAAATGTAATACGCAATTGCAGTTGCGATTACTCGGACCACCTGAAAAGCTGTCCCAGCGGAGAGAGCTAAGACTAAGACTAAGACTCAGGGAATCAGCATTATATATTAGCGCTTTATATGTTGCCGGCAAGCCAAATGTCATGCAAATGACGGTAATTACGGGCACTTTTCGCATTCCCTGCCTAAGCAGGAATAATTTATGAATTCCACTATTCCCCCGAAGGTATCACCTGCACAGAATGTAAGCTTCAAAGGGCTGCCTCCGTTGCATACTGGCGCCGGAAGCAAGTGGAATCGGTCTAAGCACTTTGTTTGACGTCAAGTGCAGTTGCCTGCAATTAAAAATAATTAAAAGCCAGGTGCCGGGCTGGAAACTTTGCTTTGGAATATTTTGGCCAGCTGCAGAGGGCATGCCTTGGAGTCAACTGCACATGAATAATGTAACCGTATAGCCGAGTAATGGCCGACCGACGCACATGACCAGGACAACGTTTACAGTGGGGCAGCCACAGCCAACGAACAGTTTTTGGGGGCAGGGAAAACAAATGAATTTCATTTCCGGCAAATTTGTACGAGCGCAAAAAGATTGCTTGCCGCAAATGCCAGCGACGAAAACTATGAAAATTGCTCAACTTAAGTTCTCTGACAACTTATTTGTTGACATCGTATTGCCTCCTGCCTCCCCTGCCTGCCGCGCACCGCGATGGCGCGCCGTAAAAGCCGCAACTAATTACAACAAAATTGTCATTAGTTTCAACTTGTCGGCCGCACAACGAGCCAAGTTTTTGTTCATGTTTTGCCACTTAGTCGTTGGGCGTGGGCGAGCCGGGATGCATCGTTGCCACCGCGCTGCCATTTTTTTTTTTCGCGCGTTTCCGTTTCCGCTGCCGATGCGCAGCCGCTTGGAACAGTGCCAGCGCAACATGCACTTGACTTTTATGGAAGCAAGTGGAGAGACACTACGGCAGCAGAACGGATGCGTTTATAGAGTCGTGCAGCCGGTATCCTGCAATTGAATGGACGCCCCTGTCTGGCTGGCAACAGTTGCCATTGACCACATTAGTGCGCCTCGGTGAAAGGGGCAAGGGAGGGGGCTCGAGTCGCGGCTGACAAATGAATTATGCTCGCAAGGAGGGCTCGCGCAACAAGTTATGCATTTCGTGTTCGCCTGCCATGTTCATCAAAGATATACATCGCCCGATTAATGCCACATACATACATACTCCATGTCAAATTAATCAAATAAAATTAAGGCTTATTGAACCCTGCAATTGCACTCTGCATTCATTTAACCAAGTATCGAGCCTTCTTCTGCCAGCACGTGCCAGGAGGTTGAGCTGCATACTGGTAAATGCTTCGCCTTCGGGCTGTCATTTGCACTGTAATCAATCAATTAACTTGAGATTGCCGAATGTGGAGCCTTAATTAAATGAAATGATAGGGAAGCTGTACGGTTCTTGCTACTCGAGACCATTCTGCAATGGTTTTGGCAATTTCCCTTATTCGATTAAATATCCGTTTTGGTTCGTACGCTTTTATATTTTATAGGCGACAGCGTTCACTCGATCAAGATGATTTATTCAGCGTACAAGCTGCGGCAAAGTGAATGCAGTTGAGGGGCGGAAGACGAGCTCAGTTTATCTGAAAGCCCGTACAGTGTACTGTGACCCATATCGGAGTACTTTAAGAAGCAAGCGCGTTACGAGTTTGCAACTGGAGGCATCCGAAATCAAACAAAAAGTTTAGATGTTGAAAAATGTGTATGGCGGCTGCTGCTGCTGCTGCTTACAAGGCAAAGAATTGTCTTAGAGCTGGGTAGACGGCAGTTGCGAAAGTTCTTTCATCTTTGCTCCGGCGTGCGTGTGAGCACAAGAAGCAGCGAGTACAATCCATCATTACGAGCAGCAGACAGCTCTGTGAGGCGACAGCAGCTGAGCTCGATCCAGCGAGTGGGCCCGGACGAGCCGGGCCGAGTGCAGCGACAATATTTTTCAATTTTCTACAGCAATCGAGCGTTGATAACAAACTAATGCTGGTTGCAGTTAAGTTGCTGCTGATGCTGCACCAGCCGAGCCGGAGCCGAGCTGACGCTGGGGTAACTCAAGCATTTCCGGCCAGGGCAAAGATGCCGTTTGAGCTCATTTCTGCTAGTGCACAGATTCCTATTTGATGAGCCAGGGGTGAACCAGCTCAGATAGCTCAAACTTTGCCAACACACATATATATATATCTCTGTATATATTGTAAATATGTACCTTAAAGCAAATGAAGGAAGAGGCTCCCCTTATGAAGCTTTAAGCTTCGATTCAATTATATCGAAAAATTGTAAAAGTTGTCATTAAAATGTGTTAATTGCGTTGGCCGAAGTGTTTTCACGCCATTAATGACGATTAAAATAAGAAAATATCGAATACAAAAAATGGAAACGTCATTTCACTTTTGAAACGAAATGGCAGCTGCTGCCACACACAAGTTCCCCGTAATCCACATTAATCGTACAAAGAGCGAACTGCCAAGAGCATCCACTCACTGGCTAAATAACCACATGTTCGTCATCAGCTCGTGTAGGCTGTGGGCTTTTGATGGACGCAATTTTGTTGTTGTTACTGTTGTTGGCCGACCGATGCGTTTATTAATGAGCGCGGGTCCAGCCGATCCGCCACAGAATGCTGCAATCGGACCACGCCGAGCGTGAGGCTATCCGGCATTGGGCTGGACTGTGCCCCGGCATCACGTCCTCATTTCAATCTCTGGTCGTTCACGATAATCACAAGCCAAATGTATGCAAATTGTGCACGCACAATGCTCGGGCTCTTGCTGCAGTTGCCAACCAATTTAATCAGATTTTTCCCCAGCCGAGCGGGCCGTTCTATAAAGTGGTCGAATGCCAGCGATTGCAGCAACATATATACATGCATATATGTAAATGCAAATTAATTAACTGAAGTTCTGCTTGACTGAAATGCCATTAAAGCAATTCAATAAAAAGTAACAGCAAGATAGCACACAATCGATGTCAGAAAAAATTCTGCCTGGACTTGCACAATTCATCGCAATGATATGATAAGGTTCACCTCCCGCTCTTCACTTTACCGAGAAGAAATCCAGAAAAAGTCCTGGCTCGCTTTCCGCTTAAATCTCTACCCTTTTTTACCCAATTTTATCCATATTTTACACAATTTGCAATTTAACTGCAATTATGCTTACGAGTTCCATAGAAACGTTCTTTCATCATAAAAATACTTCCCCCTTTCCGTCCTGCGTCTCGAAATAGATTTAAGCGATTTTTTATTCTGACCCCCATTCGAAAAAAGCTTCGCAAACACAGATAATCTCCAGTGTAGTTGTAGCTCTTACCAAGGCTCGCTTGACTTCGCACGAATTTTATCAGAATGCTATCTTGGAGTGTTGGTCTTTGGCTTCGACTTCGCTTTAAGCACCGAAGTTCGTTAATGCGAATACGTGAGCGTTGTCCAGATTCCCAGACTCAGACTAAGGCGCCTTCGAGCGACGGACTAAAGTGCGGCTCACGAACTAAGCGAAACAATGGGCGTAGCTGGAGAGAGAGGCCCAGGATGTTGTTGATTCGCGGACTTCGACATGATTGACAGCACACCTTATATAAATCGAGCTGGAAGCGGGCCCAATTCAGAGACGGTCAACAGTCGTAGGGAATGCTGTGAGGCCGCGCTCAGACGGCTGGGACAGCATTAATAAATTCTGCACGTACTGGGCCCCTTCATATAAATCTGTTTTCGAGCATACCCTTATCCTTGAAAATTGCAATTGCAGACCAGGAGCGGGCGAGACAAGACACTCCAGCTGAGGCAGAGTCTGCGGCTCGGCGAAACAAAAGGAGGCTCAAATACAAGCAAAAAAGCTCCGGCCATTCCAGTACCTTCGGGTGAAGGCGAAACCTTTCCAAGCACGGGAGGGCCGTAAGGGCGCCGCTGACGAACACTGCCCTGGGGATGTGTCCCACTCACACAGTGAGCTAATAAAGGCAGCTGCCTTTTGGATAAGCCACACGGATAACGCTGGCCTTTTTTAGGGGCAATGTTTCTGTTCTACCAACTGCAACAGTTTCTTTCAGCATTCCAACGCATGCGTGGTTCAGCTGCTGATGCCAACAGCAACAAAC
>JABVZY010000278.1:2397098-2408187 GCA_020883555.1 Drosophila nannoptera | reverse complement strand
GACCAATCGTGCGGCTTATCGATTTTGGGCCGGGCATTGTCTTGACGCTCGGCCAGCGCCATTGAAATGGCACGCTCGTAACTGCCACAAACAAGTGAGACAATCAACACTTGATAAAACAAACACTTCTAAATTAATTAAATTGCAAATATTCTTGAGGCAGCTGCAGCTGCAGTGCCTCCACTCGAGCTGCACCACACGCCACGCCCTCCCACCCTCCCACACACAGGCATTCGCTGTCTCTATATATAGTTGTCAGTCATCAATAGCCCAGGCTCTGCTCGGAGATAATCCAGGCCATCAATAATGCAAACAGATCTTGCCAACTCTCAGCATGTTTGTTCTGCCCCCCCCCACCCCCCCACCCTCCCACCCACATGCTCCGTCTCTTTCTTGTAATATTTTTTGTCCCTGCTCTGTGTGGCTTGTTCGCTTTGGCTTTTGTTTCTCTTCCAGCACTTTGCTTCATATTGCTGGCGGCCCTTGACTGAACAGTTTGGCTAAAGATTTCCCCAAATTGAGTTGAGTTTGGCTCAAACTTCAAAATTGAATGAAGATTGTTTTTTTTTTCAAGCAGCAAGTTCTGATTGAGAGAGAGATTGAGGCTCTGCCCGGCCATCCAATTAGCGCTGGAAGTTGATCATGGAATAGGTTTTAGGTCTGGTCTGACGGGGATACCCACCCTTAGATTTCATTCTGCTGTCCCCGCTGGGTCGTGACCTTGATTATCATATTGCTACTTGTAATGCGATTCATACATAAATTATAGCCGCATGTTAATTTTTCAACAGGTTAACGAGCGGAAGTGGTTATAATCGTGTTATATGTTTCAAGTTGAATGTGACGCGTTAATTAATTGCACTGCAATGGGCACACGTTTGATGTGGCCATTCGGGGGCGTGGCATGTCAGGTACGCCGCCCCCGGCTGCAGTATATTATTAATTACAATTAGCTGGGCAGGCGGGTGTGTTAATTTGCAAAAGTGAAGCTGTAATTTTCCGTTGAAATGTTCAACGATGTCGCATAATTTATGGGCCAGCTGTTAAGTGCTGCACTTTGTGTGACAAATGGCAACAATGTTACATATGCAGCTTTGATTTTTATATGCGCAAACATATCGAGGGCAATTAAAACTATGAAGTCACGGCACACACTTTATGCGACATGAATCTTGCCAGCTGTGATTGCGTAACTCTGTGAGAATCGTATTAAAAAGGGTGGGAGAGAGGCGGAGGCAGAAGCACGAGAAGGAAGAGAGTTGAGGCTGAGCAGAGAATGGAAGAGAACGAAGAGGTTTTTTGCTTCCCATCTTAATTGAATATTACCTGTGAATGAGCCCAATTCATGAGTGTTTAACATGCATGAAGCATTTCTAATATATTTACATCAATTTGATTGAGAGCTAACGCAATTAGAGAGCTTTGTTTTGCCCACAAAGCGCATTATTTTGACTTCGTTTAGGACGGACTTCGGCAGAGCCGTTACTTCGGGCTGCCTGATGAACCTGGCGTGGCCGGGTCTGGTCGCTCGTCTAGATGTGACGCAAATTAAATTAGTGTCAAAAGAGCATTTTGAGCGGGCGAGAGTAAGCGAGTGCCTGTGCGTGCCGTGCCTGACACGGCCGGCAAACATAATGACCACCAACAGAGACACACACACACACACACACAGATACAGCCAGCTGGCTCGGTGTGTGCCGAGAAAAATTGTATGCAAATTATGCTTGACATTGTTTCACCATTCTTTTTGGCGTGCGAGCCAAGACAAAAGCTGACATTTAGCCCAAGGAGAAACAGTCTGGCACAGGCGCAAGCCGGGCCATGTGTGTGTGTGAGTGTGTGCGACTGTATGGGTGCAGCCAGTTGAAACTTTGTGACATTTTTTGGCGCGCACTGCGGAAACGTGCAAAACTGGCAAATTTATAATGAGGCACGGCTCAGCGTGGCCCAGCTGCCAACGGCACTTTCTTTTGGTCCGCTAAGCACTAAGCGCATTTGCCGCTGCCCGTCGACTGCCGGCTGCCGGCAGCCGACTGCTGGCTGCCGACTGCTGGCGATTGGCTGCTGGCTGCTGGCTGCTGCTGCTGCTGAGAGCTAAAGGTTTGCTAGGCGTCAAAATGTGTTTAGCTGGCGCAGTTAGCAGCTAATACCTGAAAAAGCTTTTAGAGTTTCATATTTTGATTTATTGGCCAATACACACACACGCACACCCACACACACCCACACACACACTTGCTTCCATGGTCGGCTTCTCGCAAAAGTATTTGCATTTCGCAGAACCCACAAATTGATGTATGGCACTTGTACGCTCCAACAGCGGTCTTCCCCACCCCCCGCCAACTCCATTCTGGAATCTCCTCAATCGACGTCAATTTATTACCTTATTGATATTAAGTACCAACGCGGAGTGCTGCATGTTCATTTAAATTTTAATTCCAGCACAGCTTTATTTTTTTGCTCCTACAATTTATATTGGAGGAATATTATATTATATTCTATTATATAATCTTTAAGCTGCTGATAACACTTAAATGAGGGTCCACTGAAAGAGCACATTTGATTGATTAGCGAAATGATTCTAAGCTAATTTTTCACCTAATCAACTGTCTGGCTCGCGCTCGGAAGCAGATGGAAGTGTTGTCTGACAATATTTTATATATTGATCACCGGTTGAACAAATCGTTGCTGACTCAATAAATAAATAAGGAAGAAAATAAATCTGTCTCGCTGTAATCAGCGATCGCTCCAGCTGAAATACATCTATCTTTGGGGACCCAGATATTCCCCGGGAAGTCTTGATCCCCGCACATAACTTGGATGAGGCTGGCTTGACTGAAGCCATATTATTGCTCAATCTCTGTTCTGCTCTGATAACTGGATCTATTTTAAGTTCTATCTATTTGTAGCTCTCTCGACTGGCCCACACGTGCTATGCTTCAAAAGAGCCCGAAAGACACAGAGACTTCCAGCAGCTGCTTAGCATCTGGTAACAATTCCAATGGGTAACTTTTCTCACCCTGTCTTTTCGATTAGAGAACACCTGACCTATGCCAACGACGCACGCCTTACGTTTTTTTTTTTTTTTGTTTACGAGCAGATAGTTCTAAAATTCATTTGATACATATACTAAAGCCAAACAATATAGATACGGCTGCCTTGCTTGGGGTTATCAGTAAACTGAAAACATACATGACATGAAAAAAAAAAAAATCTTATCGCTGCGAAGTGAATGCTGAAACGCATTTCACTGGAAATTTAATAGCAACTCATGCTTATGATCGGAAAGTTCTCTCAACTTAATATTTAATTAAACTGTGGGCATAAGTTGGGTATGGGGACCCATTACGTATATATTCCCATATAATATCTAAGATTTTGACTATGAGGTGGGGTCAACAAATTGCTTGTATTTACAGTCCAAACGAAGTAAATACTCTTTCTGCTGACTCACTGTGAGTGCTTGGGCTGCCGCTGAGCGCTGGTCCGCGTGCTGATAAGCCCGTACTTAGCCTGCTCGCAGTGATAAGTGGCCATCGCATCGCGTACGACTATAAAAACACCTCAGAAGCTCGTGGGTCAGTCGTTCTCTCGGCTGATTGCTGTTTAGTACGCCTTGGGAATGAGTACGTTCATATATTTAATCGGCGTGATTGTCGTCCTGCTCTACGTCTATCTGAAATGGACATTCACTTACTGGGAGCGCCATGGCTTTCCTTCCGATAAGGCGTGCATACCCTTTGGCACTTTGGATGCGGTGCGCAGGAACAAGCGATCCTTCGGCATGGCCATCTACGATGCGTACTTGTCTACCACCAAGCCCTTCATGGGCATCTATCTGACACTGAGACCGGCTCTTCTTGTGCGCGATGCCCAGATGGTTTACGATATATTGAGCAAGGACTTTGCCAGCTTCCACGATCGCGGCATTTACGTGGATGAGGTCCACGATGCGCTGTCCGCCAGTCTCTTTACAATGGAGGGCAAAAACTGGCGAAATATGCGTACCAAGCTGACGCCCACGTTTACATCGGGCAAGCTGAAGGCCATGTTCAGCACCTCCGAGGACGTGGCGGACAAGTTGTTAGACCATTTGCATGGACTGGTCAGAGATTGTGGCTCTGTCCAGGTTGACATCAAGAACTTGACTGCGTCGTAAGTTCTCAACTTACTTTCTCCAGCCACATTTCTCTAACCTCCGCATTGGTGTTCCAGTTATGCCATCGATATTATTGCATCGACCATATTTGGGCTGGATGTGAACAGCTTCAAGGAGCCGGACAACGAGTTGCGGAAACTAGCCAAGGAAATTAACGACGACACAGTCAAGAATATTATTCGGGGAACAACGACATTTTTATACCCCGGGTAAGGCGAAGAAAAATGCTCAATTGATGAAAGCCTAACAGATTAATTGTTGTCCAGCCTGGAGAAACTCTTCAACCGCATTGGCTGGCAACCACCTGGCCAGAAAGGGATGCGACGCTTGGTGCATCACACGATTGCCCTGCGGGAGAAGCTGAGTGTGGAACGGCGTGACCTGATGCAGTTGCTGCTCCAACTCCGGAACACCGGACAGGTTAGCAAAGATGACGGAATGTGGTCGGCGAAAGCCACCGGAGATAGTGCGAAGGCATTATCCAAGGACAATATTGCCGCCCAGATGTTCTTATTCTTCGCTGCCGGATATGAGACGACTGCAGCAACGACCGCATTTACGTTACATGAGCTCGCCCAGAACCCGGATGTTTTGGCCAAGCTGCTGGACGACATCAGCCAAACGCTGGCCAGGCACAATGGAGCACTCAACTACGACAGCATTCAGGACATGAAGTACTTGGAGCTCTGTACCATGGGTAGGTCGGAATGGATGTTATGTGACACGAATTGTCGTCCTCAGCTCATACACTTCGCAGAGACCGTTCGGAAGTATCCTGCCTTGCCGCTGCTCAACCGCCTTTGCACCAAGGACTATAGCATCCCGGATAGTAATCTGGTCGTGAGGAGAGGCACACAAATTATCATATCCCTCATAGGCTTGCACCGCGACCCGGAATACTTCCCAGACCCACTCCGCTATCAGCCGGAGCGCTTCACCGAGGAATGCAAGAACTACTTCCCGCCTGCCTACATGCCCTTCGGCGTCGGGCCGCGTCAATGCATTGGTAAGCAGAGTTTTATTCCCACTCCGTGCATAAATTTACTACGAATCTTTCTACGGGCTTCAGCGGCTAGAATGGGCAAGATGAATGTCAAGATTGCTTTGGCCAAAATCCTCACCAGCTTCACCTTGGAGCCGAGCAAGGAGAAGCGCGAGATCGAGTTCACTGTGCACGGAGTTCCTCTGCTGCCCAAAGGGGGCGTGCCAATCACACTCTCGAAGAAGCGGTAGACCGCAAGCCACCGCAATCATTTGTATGTAGAGACAAATGTCGGGCCTCCTCTGGCCCCGAGGCGCGCTGACTGGCCATCGACTTGAATGTGAGCAGAGTTTCTGTTTCTTATAATAAGCCCACGATTATGTTTATTAGCTTACATATTCGCCTGCCCATTATCTACTGTTTTGCCACGGAAAATATTTGCCGCTTGAAATTAGTAATATATATATAATATATACCTCTGACGGCAGTCTAAGCCCCGCCCTGCTCTGGTCTGCTTACTCAAGCTGATAATGTACAGAAATTGTTTTCGTTCCGTTTCCATTTCGAACGACGCATGCAAACAGTTACTTTGTCGGCAGAGGAAGCAGAAGCGCCGTCGCCTCGCCAATGCATATGAGCTGTGTCAAGTGCCGGCTGGAGGGGGAGGAGGAGGAGGAGGAGGAGGCGGACAGCAGCCAGTCAGTTGCCAGCCACTTGGACACATGTAATAATTCAATTGTGTGAACATCTATTAAGGAAGATTGATGACAGCGGCCAGCAGTAAGGTTGGGAGGAGCATGTCGCTCGGACCAGGTCAGCAGCTGCAGCTGTGTGTGTGTGTGTGTGTGTGTAGTCAAGCGAAAAAGGACGACCTAACATGCCGAAGATGAAATTCTCTTACAATTTTTCTGGTATGTTGCCTACAGTCCTGAGAGCCTGTCATTCGAAAATGTGGCCTCATATGGAAAGATAACAATTACAGAATCCCAGAAATTCTCGCTCATTCTAGGGATCTCTTGAATTTGCCATTGGTGGGAATCAATTGAATTAGAATAGATTAAGACATACGATTTACACCTCGCAATATGCAATGCTCTTGCGTCCGTCCGGTTGACATTGAAAAAAGCTTAAAGCGTTCACTTTTGAATGGAGCTGAGGCTTTGCTGGTGTTCTCTGTGTCAATACGCCTGAGTGGCTCTTCGCTGGGTCGAAAAAAGTGCGATAACTGGAAACAAGCTGACATTTATGCAGTTTGCCCGAGCAGCCAGCAGCCAGCAGCCAGCAGCCAGCAGTCCGCAGCCCGCAGCCCGAGGCCAACTACTCAAGCACATCAGTACATTTACAGCGCACATATTTTGCTATTTCCGCAGCACGGGCGATAGAGGAGAGGAGAGTGGCAGTCGGTATGATGATGGGGTGCAGTGAGACTGGGACGCTGGCAAAGCCAATACAAGCAACTAACGAGCTTATTTCCAGACAGTAGACAACGGAGTCGCACCGAAGCTGTTCTGCTTTGGTGCAGTAGTTGAAGCTCGAGCTTGAACTGAAGCCTGGCGGCGGCATCACATGCATGATTGACTGCGCAGTTGTGCAGCTTAGCGGCCCACAGAGTCCGGACCACCAGTGTACACAGAGCGAGCGAGAGAGAGGGAGAGTGCTTCATAAAAAGGGACATACGGTTATTAAGGGTCGGAGTGGACCACAGGTGTCGCAATCGATTGTCATAAGCGAGTGGCACATGTGCTTAGCAGCCATCGAGTTCATTTGTAATTGCGATGAGTGCGTTGGAGAGGCAGCGAAAAGTCGGGCCAATTCGAAAACCAGCCAATTAGTGAGATATCAGATTGCCGTGCCTAGCATTGCGTATACGCAATGCCTGCAATATGATCCACGTCGGCAGCGAATCCAACAGACATCATCGCCTCCTGTGACTGTCCTTTGTCGCCGCCTTGCACTGATTGCTGGAGTGCAACTGCAAAGCTCATAATGCACTTAATCCTTAATCCTCATTCCGTCATATTCAATTATAATTGAGCGCAGCGAACAGCATTATCGATGACAACAGAGAGCTGGATATATGCAGTGCAAGTCAAATTAAAGTTATTGGGTATGCTTTATTGTTATTGCCCCTCACACACACACACACACACACACATACGCATAGCCATGGCCGAGGAATAAAGACAACAATAAAAGCGAGTAATTAACAGAACATCAAATTGAGTATTGCGACTTGATGTTTGCGACTTGTCTGTTGCCTCTCGACTGTGCCGTCTGCTGTCTGCTGTCTGCCGACTGTTGTGTGTTGTTTGTTGTCGTTTTATGTTTGGCTTGTAAAAACCAATGCGAGAACACAACGATAGCAAACAAGAGGAACCAATAAAATGAACTTGTCATAAAATTAACGCATTTATAAAGCAAACAATGCCGGATTAACAAATGCCAGCGGGACAGCACGCGCTCCAGCGGGAAGTGGAGATGGCCCGCACATCGAACTACAGGCATTTATAGGCCATTTTTGTTTACATTCGCACGAGATGCTGCGGTCGAGTTGCGTGAGAAATAACTGCCACTTAATTTGCTGAGCTCTGCCTCTGGGAGCCCTCGCCCGCCGGCATCTGGCATAATGAGAAGATAAATATGCTGGCAAACACGGAACTGCTGAATCAACTCCTGTTTATGACAGTCGTCGCAACAAAGCCGACGTCGAGTGCGTGACGCGAGCACTCGTAAAATTAAAATTTGCACACGATTTGGCCCGACTCAATTCTTACAGCAGCTCAGATAATCGCGTATCCTTTTGCTACGGCAAGCCGTATGGCACAGGATCAGAAGTCAGCTTCAGTGAAGTCAAATAATGGGCTCAGCCTGCGACTGAGGGCAGCATGTGGAGAGGCGAGTTACCGAGACCTCGGTTACATTTGATTACAATTAGAAATTTGCGCATTTCGCCTGCAGTAATTTGTTTTATGCCCCGTAAGGGCACCCACACATCGGGTTGGACAGCGCCTTGAGCCGTCCTCTCGGCTCATTACGTAGCCTGGAGCCGCAGGCTGTAGAGCTGCCTCTCGATTCGGCATATGCACGACAGATGAAGAACACTTTGCGCCTGGGCCCACAAATTACTGCAGCTCAATTGATCGATTGTCTGTGTAAGCAGAGATGGGAATCGCAGTGAAAGGAGAGAGGGGGATGGAGTGGGCTTGGGGCTGTCTTGCTTAAGTGTTGGCAGTGATGGGTTACTGAGCTACGAAGCCCGAGACGTTTTATGATGTAAGTCAGTGAACTGTGGTAAACGATTTGTTGTTGCTGGCGCTGCAAGCAACCGCTCGTCTACAGACATACAAACAGACTGGAGCAGAATTACATTCACACACCCACACACACACAGGCACAGGGACAGGCACACGCTGGCATGCACACAAGAATTGAATTAAATTGGATTCGTTGAGTTTGTGTAAACAAAATTTAATGTCTTTTCGCTTTTGAAGTCATTCACTCAAAACTGGGCTCCGGCCCAAGCGAATGCCATACACAGAGAGGCGGCCAGGCCGTTGATTGGCGTCGGTGGAGGGCTGCGGGATGCCATGATGTTGATATGTCTGACATAAATTTCATCAACTGTCTAAGTTAATGACAGTAAATTTGTTTGAAAATTGCTTTAAAATGGCGAAGCCAGCCAAGCAGTGCAAAAACAGACTCGATGTCGGCTGAAAGGAAAGGGCGCACACGTTGCCCTGTTAAGGTAGCTACACCCAGTCATACAGATAACATGGGCACACACACACACACACCCACACACGCACACACGTGACGCGTGCTTATGCGGCATAACACAGAGGCAGCTACTTGGCGCCACGAGCCGGGTCCCAGTGGCAAAGAAGCCGGCCGGGCCCAGAGAAGAAATGACTGAATTCAGCGAAATGTGTCATGATAACTCAAATAAAGGATAGAAAGTCGGCTGGCGAGCGAGCGGGCGGGCGGGCGGAGCTGCAGCCAGTCAGCCAGTCAGCCAGTCAGCCAGCCGCGAAATGCAAAGCGAACGGCTCTGCGGAAGCGACACACATGGCAAACGGAAAGGAAAGCTGGCTGCGCGGGCGGGGTCGCGCCGACTTATTACGTAAAACTGAATTTATGAAGTGAAACGAGTTAAATGCCAGGCCACAAGGCACACAAAAAACGAATACAGCTGCAAAAAGGAACACAACAACAACAACAGCTGCTGCGGCCGCAGTGGCAGCAACTAAGAAATCATTTTCGCTTGTTTTTACGCCCAATTTTTAATCTGATGATGTCAACACAAATTGCGGTACAAAGTCGAGAGCACGATCTTGTACTTTTGCAGCCTCTCCCCGGCCCCCCCCCCCCTTTACTCAAGAGCCGACAGCCAAAAAAAAGCCACTCAAGGACTCTGCAAAACGCTTTGCCTGCAAAAGGTTAGCCGCCGAGTGTCAAGTGAAAAGTGGAAAGTGGGAAAGCAGGAAAGCTCGCTGCTCGAGTCCGCAACTCCAGCTGCGATTGCGGATGAGTATACGTGGCGGGGCCCCCCGACTGCTAGGTGTGTGAGGCGCCTGCGACTGTGCTGTGCGGCCTTGTAGTGTCATTTGCAGTACATAAATTTATGCGAGAGCCTCCCCTGTCCCTGAATACCCTACTCTCGAACGAATGGCTGGGTTGCTCGCCTAACACTTAAGGCTCGTCCTGTCGGTGGGCGTAAAGACTCGAAATATTTCAATTCTTTTAAGCATTTCAATTCTAATTGATTCATTCAATTTTATGGCTTTTGTTAAAGTGGCCTACTGAGTCGACCACGCGCTAAAGGTTTTGCTTTGTTCCCCCCTTTCGCTTTATATATTTTGTATACTCTGCTTTATAACAGTTGCAATTTGCAGCTGTCGCCTGGGGCAAATGCGCAGCATGTGGAGGAGCGCGACGCATTAATAGAAACCACTGCGGCATGAAGGATTTTTCTCGCTTGTGTGTGTGCGGGGGAGGGGGGAGGGTTGGCCTCACCTGTCGTCCAAGTGGAGACGCTGCGATCTCAAGCGCAATGGAGGTCACTGAGCAGCTAATAAGGGCGCCATATACGCGCCTCCCTTGAACATTGTTTATTTGCTTCATAAATTACAATTATAATATATTAAATTATTAGTCCTTAACAAATGAATAAAGCTGAAGGAGAAGGGCAGCATGGCGATTAAATTCCCTTCGCGTTTGTGTTCTGGCAATTATGCTTCTGTCTTAAGTATCTGTCAGCTGTCAGTTGGAGCATGAGCCCCAATTGAGATACTATTCTCGTCGCAGCTTAGAATGGGGTTAGAGAGCCGACATCAAAGCCTTAAGCGCAGCTTTATCTGTCCCTCAGCATACGCCAAAGGTCGCAGATCTTTGCCCTGGCGTAGGCTGGGAGGCGATCTCTCCATACAGCTCCCGAATTCAAATTGAATGGCCGGCGGAGATAATCGAAGCAACATTGAAGCATTAAATTGCATTTCATGGAAGGCCTCAATGGAAAGGCGGGCGATGTCTACGTCTATTATGGAGGCGCGCCAGCTGAGAGCTGAGATAACCCGCAGTTGCCACTAAGTATATCGCTATTGTGTATATTCGACAATTAAATTGCGCTTTCGCAGCCGTGCGAATTATGGAAGGGGCGTCGAGTGCTTGGGTATTGCATTGCCGTTTATTACGCCGAAATCAATAAACATAAGGCGGACAAGGAGAAGCCAAGCCAAGAAGAGGATCCTGCAGCTGGAAAAATTTAATGAAAGTATCACAATGATTGGTTTCTGTTGCCAACTAAGCAGCAGCAGCGGCAGCAGCAGCAGCAGAGCTGAGCAGCGGATGGCCGGCAAAAATGTCCAGCATAATGAATGGCATTGGCAAAGGGACAGGGCGTCGTTGCCATCGTCCGAGCTGCATTAGTCGCCGGCATGGAAATGCTATATATA
>JABVZY010000278.1:2310378-2327029 GCA_020883555.1 Drosophila nannoptera | reverse complement strand
GCCCTGCCGCTTCTTTGTGTGCCCAACGTGACGGAAATTAGCGTTGTGTGTGCGCTCTGTCTGCGTGTGTGTGTGTGTGTGTGAGAGGGCGCTGTGTGTGTGTGTGTGTGTGTGTGTAATCGCGACTTGGCGCCATATTTATTCTTTCGCTGGGCTGCAGTTATGATTGTGCAAACACACGCGCACACACACTCTCCTTCGACACACTCACACACACACACTCGCACACACACACGCACACACTCTGGCAGATATCGGCAGATGCCTACGTTCAGTGCGCATCTTTTCAATTCCAAAATTGTTGCTGTGTACACACTTATTTCATGCTCTCTGTATGAACTGACTTGCCAGCTGCCGTGCCCTGGGTCCATGCCGCGGGACCTGCGGCGTTGTGATTGATGTTTGCACGCAGGCCGGCCCCGCCTTGAAGGGGTGGCCGCCCCCCCCCCCCCCCCCCCACACACACACCCGTTCGCCGTTCTGTTCGTCGTCGCCAGCCGCAAACAAATATTTTACATTTGAGTACGCGCCACTTTTGGTTCGGTGCTTCATTTTATTCAGCAGCCGAAACACGAAATTGCGCATATTTGCTTTACTCTCACCCCAGCACACTCGCACACTCGCACACTCGCACACTCACACACTCGCACACTCACACACTCGCACACTCGGAGGCGAGCTCATGGAAAGCCGCATGCAGAGACGTCATTCTTTTATCATAATTTCGGCATCTCACGCCTCATAAAATTTGTTTGCCAAAAACATTTTCACTTCATTTATTAGGAAAGACGAGCAGCCCGAAGCTTTTCCTCGGAAAACTTACTTTTCTGAGTTGCATTTCATTTTAAACTGTTCATATTAAGTATTTAATAGCAGACCGGGCACGTCATCTTGGCCGAGGAATTCTGAAAGAGAGAGAGAGAGAGAGAGAGAAAGCTTTGTGCGTTAATTGCTCGAAAATGAAAACATGAAATTAAATGAAAACATTGTTGGACGCAAGTGTCTTGCGCATATTACGCATACACCCCACGTGACCGACAGCCACCGCATGCAGGTAATTAATAAAAGTTTCTGCCATTGCCGTGGCCAAAACCGCAGCTTCTCTCGCACTCGCCCACACACTTCTGGCCATGCGTGCGTGTCGCGAACAATCGAGTGCATTTCTTCAACATAGTCCGGGCTCTGGCCTCCTCAGAGCGTGCGGCTGTGTGTTGAATGCGCGAATATGGAAATTATAAAGTGCCCATCGGGCTGGCAGCGACTGCATCCGGGCCGCGCCGTGTGATAAGTGACAAATAAATGCGTCCAGTGCTTGTCCCTGTCTGTTTACTCTTCGATCCTGACCAGCCTGACAGTTGCAGCCACCGGCCGCCGTTGACACGGCCTGTCGCATGTCCTCCCCTTCTGTTGCCTGTTAAATATTGCAAAATATTTTACCGTACCCAAACGATGCAATTATGAAAAATTCGCCGGCATCGTGCGGAAGGCGTGACTGCGGCTAACGGCGGCGGGGGAGGAGGAGGCGGAGGAGGGCGACAGTTCGTCAGCTTGTAGCCTGCGTATAATTCGGAGTGTTTTTTACCGCAAAATTGCTTGCATATTTTAATGAAACGGCCGCCAGGACAGCTGCCCTCGCCCAGGACATGCCCCCGGCGAATGGACCGGGAGCACTTTGGCCAATATTTGTTGATCTCCAGTCGCTGTACTTGTCCTCACTTGACGCCACACTCTGAATAAACGAGAAAAACATTCGCAAAGCAAACATCAAAGGCATATTTAATTAAGGAAATTTCATTCACATTTCATTTCGACTATTCAAAAGTGTTTGCTGCCGTTTCCATTGACATGGCCCAATTCGCCATGGCCAAATTACGAATTCATACAGTAAATACATTTCATAATAATAAGCCTGCGCGTGTCACATAATTGAATATGTTAATCACAATTAACTGTAAAGCTCATTTAATTACATTTGAGGGATTGCCAGAGCCGTGACGAGCCCAGTCGAAGAGCAGCCCTCAAGGAAACGGCTTCTGTTTTGAGCACTAATCAAGTTGGCAGTCGATCGATTGACGTGGACAGACAGAGCCGCGGGCATCCGCTATATTGGCTGTCCCTCGACAGTCCGCGCTCTATTAATTAAGTCCGGAGTGCACATGCAAAATATTATCCTCTACGGGACTGCATTATCGATGTCCGGAAATGCCGGCGGGAATTGCATTAAGTTCAATCATTTCGGAGCAGCTTAAAGCGCAGCCGAGTAGATGTAATAGATTTCCCGCCTCTATTTCGAACCGATGATAACTACTCCAACTACTCCAAAGCGGGAAAGCCAAGCGAAAACACGTGACGCGATGCCAGCAATTGGTAAGCAACAAAGCTTCTGGCTTGAGTTATGACCAACCGGGTCGCATGCACAAGCAGCAGAAGGAGCGGGCGGGCGGAGAGCAGGATGATCTGGGGGCAGCGGCAGCAACAGGAGTAACTGGCCAGCCAGCCAAGGGGCCACGTTTGCATTTCAATTTCGGTTTTCTGCGAATTTTTTCCTCATCTGTGCTTTTCTCGGATCTGCTTCCCCGCTCTCCCTCTCTCTCTTTTATGAGATAAAATCATAAATCAGCGCTGAATCAGGTAAATAAAAATAAAGCTCTGAGTGCGTATGCAAATTGAACAGAAACGGAGCGAGCGACTGCGAATCTTTGGCTGAGATTCGCCGCCGGAAAAATATGATAAAACTTAAGACAGTCAGAAAGTTTTTGACTTTTCGAAAAAGTTGTTTTCTGCATAATATCGTTGCAGCGAACTTTGCTTTTAAGTAACCAGCCGACTCTGTGCTGGCTGTCAGCGAGCGGGCGTTAGTGTGGGCGGAGTGAGCGTGTGTGTGTGTGTGTGTGTGTGCGAGAGCGCACAGAAAGCAAATGGAAATATCCGAGCAATTAGAGCGCCGTTAATTAGAGAGAGCCCTAAACAGCATGGCTAATGCAAGAGCGCTGGCCCAAACATGCTGCAGCGAGGTCAATAACTGGCACTGAGCAACACAGCATAGCTTTCCAATAAGACTCAGCTGGTAATGAGCTTATTGTCTGGGCGAAAAAAAGCGAATCCCATTCTATTTGTGTAATGGAAATGTAAAATGGGAAAAAGTCTGATCATTGCCATAAAATCCCTAAAGACGCCTCAATGAACTTTGTTGTGCAGTGTGATGGAAAGCACATGCCTTCGCGTCCCGCTCACTTTTAGTGCCGAAATGCTCATTTGAGCTATTACTTTGTTGAACAGATCTCATATGGAAGGTTCGGCTGCACTCGTTTTGCTCTAAGTATCGAGGATTTAATTTGGCCAACTCTGCCCGGCAACGAGCAGTCATTAGTTAACCACAAAGGACACAATCTCGGCTGTAGGCCCTATGTCACCTGAATTGAGTTGGACGGGGCTGCGGTTGCAGCCTTCATCTCATCCCATAAACTGCCCAAAAGTCCGTCCGGTCTGGACGGCCTGAGGAGCACATTCGCCGGACATGTGAGCAGTGGGCCGCCCAATCAGCCGGATTTATTAAAGCTGCCTCCGGAGATGTCCAGCGGCAATCATTTTATGAATCACATGCAGAACATTTTCATTTTCATTTCCATATTCGTTTCCATTTTCACTTTTGCCGAAGCCGACGCACAATGCCAGGCAGCATGGAGCGGCTAGAGCTGCCGGCCCAGCCCGATAAGCAGTCGTACAAGCAGCAAGCGTGACAAAGCCTGACGTCGAGCTGGACTTTAAATCACCAGCCAGCCAGGCTCATTAAAAGGCCGTGCCCAGTCGTCGGGAATTACAGTCAGAAATACTCAATTAAGCGTTGAGAGGGTATATCCTGTGCAGGGCTTTCACTTGCTGAATGCGAATGCCTCAAGAGGCGGCTGGCCATTGCAGTGTATTCCTAAGGGGCATATTGCAGTCGTGCAGTCTCAGCCAAAGGCTTACATTGAAATACCTCAAAGAATTATGCATACTTCATGAACAAATCGAAGAGTCTGGCTGGCCATTAAAGGCTATTAGCAGCACTTAGCACGGAATGTTGGTTTGCTATTTGATTGGGGCTAAGACCTTGCAACTTAAGCTACAAATTTAAATAGTTGCTTACGAGCTGGCACTCGGATTCGGGCTGCACTCGAATAGTGGAAAGTGATGCCAATTACATCAACGGCACTCCAGGCAAATAGGAGCTGTTTTCCCCACGTCAATATCACACCTGGGTCACAGGGCATTCTCGAGCATCTAGCACTCGCAATTAAGCACATTGACATGCATGTGCATATTTAATGCCAGCGGCTAATTATGTAGATGCGAGTGTGTGGCTGTGCGTGGGTGTGTGTGTGTGTGCGTGAGTGTAGCTATAACGCTTGGCAGCGTTCCAGAGTTATTAAGCGTATATGCAAACAAGGCGCGAGCATCCTTGAAGTTGTCTCAAAGCTGCAGGGCGTGTGTTTATCAAACTCAAGTGTGGCAGATAGGAGACGCCAGATGCCCCTTTGCAGGAGAGCGCGCACGCACACGCACACACACACGCACACACACGCAAGTCAATAAATTCTCGTTTCCACCTGCGAGGCAAATGTACATTTCGGCGCTGAGGCAATAATAAATACAAATAAAACCACGACGTATAAAAATTACAGCCACAAGGTGCCGCACGGAGGGCGAACAATCTATATTAAGTATACGCACAGTTTGAACCATGCATTTTAATGATACTGCCAGAGCCGGCGGCACTCCGTTGCGCAAGTAAATCCCCACCTGGTTTCCTGCCCGCCTTTCCTGCATCGATGACACAGCCATCATATATTTCAATTAGTATTGAACTCGTCGGTCCTCGCGCCTGCCGGCTGCAATAGATCAAGGCGCAGCTCAACGCCCCGGGGCGGGCGTCAGCAGCAGCGAACGATATCTATCTGCGATTATTAGAAGCTTCTCTGAGCCCCGCATGCCGGGACGAAAGGAAATCAAGCGATTGCTATTTAAAATTGCAATACTTCAAATTAGTTTACTCAAACGTTCGCTAACAAGTGCATAATACAGCTGGCTGTCTACATATTGTGTATATAGAGGGTGTGTGTGTGTGTGTGTGCAGCAGATAAGTTTCGCTTCGCTGTCTCCCTCGCGCTTAGCAAAGCTCGCCAACTTTGATTGAATGCAAACAAACCGCGTTGGCTTCAGCCCAAGCTTTGCCGTCTCAATCAAAGCAGCTGACGCAGCGACTCCAATTGATACGAGTGGCAGTTGCCGGGGCGCAGGGCCGTGGGGTGGGGCGAGGGCTGCGGTAAGGCTGCGACTCGCAAAGTATGCTCGACACAAAGCCTCGAAGGCTGTTGCACGGAACTTTGTAATGGACGCAGCCTTAGCAATTGCTTTGTAAATATTTATATTTCTATATTTCACTTAAATTGTTATTAAGCCAATGGCGGCCCTGCCACCCGATGGAGTCACTTGACCCGGAGCCCCGACTGCCACATTGCTAATGTGCATGGCCATTAAGAGAGCTGCGTGTTTTGTTTACGCAAGGCGCACGCCCCGAAGCGTGCAAACACTTTCAGCCCGGCGCTGTTGCATGTTGCAAGTGCAGCTGACAGGTGGCAAGCGAGGGCGGCGGGCAGCGGGCAGCGGGCTATATCATATGAAGCCGGGCTGGTTGCTTAGCTAACATCAACAATGGCAACAGCCGGCCAAGGCAACGACGCCTCAACAACAACATCGGGAATAACGGGAGCCGTGGAAACAAGGATAGGCAAAACTTCAGCTAAGGGCTTCAGTTCGAGAATCTAGGCAGCGCTTGCTGTATATACATTTAAGAATAAATATATATACATATGTGAGAGGAAATTGAAATATTTTCCACATAAACTTGCTACAAATTGAGCAGCGCGTTCGACAATTCAAAGCGTTTGTATTTGGCTTGCAGCATTGGCAACCGCTGCGGCCACAGACGTTGTCCTGGGTTACACAAAAGGATTCGCAGACGCTAGAGTCCCCGGAGCAGTCCCGACACGGCAGCCAGAGCACACAGCGCCGCAGACAACAAACAAGTGCCGAAACGAACTGCGCAACGGCAGCTGGAATTGAAATTGATTGAAAGAACAACAACCACGAGAAACTAGAGGGTTAGGTGCCGGCAGCCGAGGGAGGAACTCAAGCTATCCGCACGGCAGCAGCTCAGCGCTTGATGTGCAAACCTCTGCAGCGACCGGTGAGCAAATAAACACACACATACACACCCACACAGCCGTGCCCCGTACATATATGCATATATATCACGGGCGCGCGTTGAAGTAGCCAGAGCCAAGTCAACCGGAAGGGCTGCCTGGGGGAGCACAGCCGTCATCAATGTCTTCCACACCGGCTTCGGCAAAGTCCGACCATGCATCGCAGGATGACAATGAGGGCTTTGCCGGCGGTCCCAGCCCTGTGGACGATCCGCGCATCACCTGGCTCAAGACCATCATTGCCAACCAGCTGGGCGTCTTCGAGCCGGTCTACGTCAACACACTGATAGCCCAAAATGAAGCTGCCGTCGACGCGTTCCTCAACAAGCGGTATGAGCGGCAAGCGCATCTCGATCGCGTCATCATGTACGTGTGGCGGACTTTCTTCGACCGGCTGGTCGAGGAGGAGATCACTGTGCTGGAGGAGGTGCCGCCGCCACCGCCGCCTGAAAAGAAGGAGAAGAAGAAGAAGGCCAAGGGACGCAAAAAGGGCGGACAGGATTCAGAGCAAGCGGCCGAGCAGACGGAGGTGGAGCCCACCGAGGTAGCCGATATGGAAACTGAGGTCGAGGGCGAGCACGAAGGCGAAGAGGATGCCACGGTCGTCAGCAGCAACAAGAGCTCAGCTCGCTCCAAGCGCACACGTAAGTAAGCGTTCTCCTGCTCTCTGCCCGCAACCGACTAAGCCCAAACGACATGCTAACACATTGCTCTTATTCAAGCAGTCAGCTCTGATATGGATAATGGTAAATATATTGCATCCTTCTGCGCACTTTCTTTGTTCCTTGCGCCGTTTTTAATTTAGAAAGTTTTGACCACGCCCAAACCCTGCCCAGCCCTGCCCAGCCCAGCGCCTGTGGTTGGAGGCAACGCTTGAGTTGCTTTCCGTTCAACTTAATCTCAAGCTGGAATCTTTGTGCTCGTCGCGATTCGCCCTGGCCAGAGCAGATCATAAATATTTAGGAGCCTCATTTCGGCTCGCCTGCCTAATATTCATTTCTTTTGCAACTTTTAATTTGAATTCGCGCCACTCCCGGCCTGAATGCAGCTCATTTGATTTGCTTTGCCCGGCACAAAGATAACAGCTAACTTTCATTCCGTTCATTGCATTTAAATGGAACCCAAAAAGTTCCCGAACAATGGGCGTTGCGAACGCCCCCAGCCCGCGGCATACTCGCTCGGCACGCCTGTCACACGCCCACACTCACACTCACACTCACAGTCGCACAGTTACATTCACTTCGATGCACTCACTAGCCACGCCCATTCACCATTCTAATGCACTTAATCTATTCGTACAGGTCGCAAAGCCAAAAAGAAAACCCATGTGCCAGTCTACATTGAGGTTAAGGTAGGTACCGGAACGGCATTCCGAGCGACGGTTTTACGCTTCGCTCAAGCTGCATTAATATTGGTTTACTTAATTGTTGCATTTCCAATCACTAATGCGGCATTCGTTTCATTCATTTCATATAGAAAATCGTTCCGGCCTATGTGAAGACCCCGATTCTCCATTGCCACTTCGGAGAAATGGAATCGCACAACTTCGATCCTAAGGTCCGCTATCTGTATATATTGCGCAAAAATTCAAGGGAAATACGTAAGTTCTACTAACTAGCAATTATTTGTGGATTATTATTGACTTCCATTGCAATTGACTAAATTACGAGAGGAAAAAATTGCGGCGCCCGAAAGTATGCAATCAAATATATTGATATTCCTGTGAACTATTTCCAACTGATTTTTGCAACATAAAATGTGGAAATTCATTGAATTCCTTCATGAATCGCAATTGAATGATTATTAAAATTGCACTTAAATATAATGCTTATATCCAACATTATTCCCCTGAATAGAATCTGCTTCTCCCGCTCCCAATGTAATCAATTAAGTTTCCCTTCTCTTTCAGCCTGGTTCAAGGAGATAAGGCAGTGCTTCGCCGAAATGCCGCTACTATTTTTATTGGGCTCCATACGGAACAATCTCATAGACTCGCTGCGGGAACAACTAAAGCTGGTAAGCCCCACTAGTGTTGGCCCGGTCATCGGAATGCGGCATTTAATGCCGCAAACCAAAATCACTCAAATTTGCGCCCTTTCGCTCATTTCACACCCCATAAAGCCTGGTTCAATCAATCAATGGCTTCGGAGCAGTTGCCTTTTGTATCCTATCCGATAGGGCCTTCAGCTCTTCGCTACCCTCGCGCCACGCCCTTTGTCCTTCGCTCGTCCAGCTTGCTTGGTGGCTCGCCCGAGCTCGACCGCAAAACAAAATGTGACGAATTGTAATTAATTCCTAAAACAAGGCAGTCATCTATCAAAACGGACTCTGCGGCGAAAGATTTTTGCGCTTCGGTGCACAACAGGCGGTCGGGGCGAGCGGGGCGTGGCAATGGGCTCACGCCCACGAACGCCTTAAGCGGATAGCCCGAGCGCAAATTGCTTCATCATAGCCCCAAAATGTGCTGCGGTTTCCATTAGGCTGGCTGGCTGGCGGACTGGCGGGGACTGGCTGGTAAGCCCCACCTCGGCGCGACGGCCCAGCGCGCCCCCAAGACATGGCAGCTTGCAAATTTGTGGTCTATGGCCGACCAACTGGCCGCCCCTGCCATAATATTTGCGTTTTGCATGAAAATAAATTGGGAATTTGTGGAAAATTGTGAAAATTGGTTTCGCCAAATCGACGCGGCAAATCAATTAAATTGTGCCTGCACATAGCACAGGCTTTGCCCCATTAGAAAAACATATGAAAATTTTCAATTTGCTTCATTTTCTTTACTCCCTCTCACTCGCTCTCTCTCTCTCTCTCTCGTTTTTAGGTCTACAGCAGCGCCTTTCAATTTCAATTTCGCGAACCGGACACTCCGGATACCCAGCAAAAGGAGGGTAATGAAGCCCAGAGGGAGGGCGGCAGCGGGGGCGGCGCTGGCGATGCTGGCGAGAATGTTTCCAGCGAGGCCAAGGAATCGGGGCCGGGTCTATTGGAGCTATCCAAACCATCGGAATTTCGTTTGAAAGCGCTTAAACAACAAAAGTATTTAACTTTTAACAAAGGCAGCGTGGCAACGCGTACGCTTTGCTTGCTGCTTCCCGGCTAGGGGGGTAGGTGGGGCAGCGCTTGGTATGGGGGCCGGGAGGCCTAGCACCCACGCTTTATTGGTTTTATGCTGACTGAAGTGCTTTTCCCCTCTGATTTTTTTTTTGTTTCTTGTTTTATTTTTTTTTGGCTTTTTAACTCGTGTTTTTTTCATTGTGCACATTTTTCGTTTGCCCTTTGTTTTGCATTTATCACTGTTTACAATCGACGCGGCTACTGTTTCATACTCTTCCCTTTTTTTTTTTTGTGGATGCTGCATAACCCTTTTCGCACATAAATTACAGCGCATCCGATAAGAATTTTTATTTTTAATCGGATTTCATGCTGCCATCAACGGCGCCAACTTCAGCGTACACTTTGTTCTTGTTCCCATTGCTGTCTGTTGTTGTTGCCGCCGTTGCTGGTCGGACAGGGAAGGCAACATTTATGGCATATCCTGGCAGGAACCTCACTCAGCCGTGCGCCGGGCTTTCAGCGGCCCCACCAGCAGCCCCAGCTCAAGCAGCCACTTGACCAGCGGGTGGCGATCAGCTCGTCCTTTTTAAGCGAAAACTCGCTCATGTTCGCATGGCAGCGAGCGCAGTGGGCGCGGTGGCGGGGTCCTGTTTGTCCTTTTCATGTTGGCCTTTGTTAGTATTTGCTGCTCATTTCGCTTATCAGCTGGCTTTCATTGCGCTTTGTGTTCATTTTGCATGCCGCCCTTTAATTATATTCATTTATCTACTATAAACAGAAAGCAAAAGGCTCTCGAAGCGCAAGCCAAGAAGCTGGCAAAGGCCAAAGCGGCTCTGGGCAAGACTGATGCTGAAGAGGAAGAGGACGCGCCAGCTGCACCCATTGAACTGCCATCATCATCCGAGGAAGACGGTAAACAGCTAGCCAGACTCCTGATAATAATTTATAATGCCATTGGCGGCAATTTCTCTTTTCAGTGGAACAGAAACCCGAAAAGCTGACGATTGCTGAGCGCTGGGAGAAGCTCTTGAATGAGACGAAGGCCAAAGTGGAAGCGGAACGCAAGGCTGAGGAGGCGACTCCTCCTCCCATAAAGCCCATACTGCGCCGGCTGCTCAAGGAGATTGACGAGTTCGATAGCGAAATAGATTGGACGATAAACCATATCGTGTGGGCCTTCAATCTGCCGACGTCGTATATACTTCCCGGCCAGGAACAGACCGAATTCGAAGATGCCATTATTCGGGTGCAGGTGGATACGAAGAAGATTGACCTGATTCCCACGTATACGCAGGTCCAGCTCGAGGATATTTTGGATGGATGGATGAAACACCTGAACAAGACGATGACTTCGCTGAAGAACACCAAGCTGCACGAGTTCACACCCATGGCCGAGTATCGCTATTGGCATAAGATGGAGATCGATCTCTATGGAATACTGGAGCAGCTCAAGACCGAATTCGTGATGGCCGTGGTCAACCGTCTGGCCAATGATGGCTCCAAGGTGCTTCCCGAATGGAATAATATGGTGGCCAAAACGGAAGAGCGCTTCAAGCTGGCCAAAGAGAACGCCGACTACTTGGGCACCATTACGGACTACTTGGAGGTATGTGATGGAATGCTCTCAAATGCGATCGCTGTCTGAAAAGGAGACTCATTCATCCTTTGCAGAAAATTCAAAACAATGACAGCTTCAAGATGGCCGTGATGCAGATTCCCAATATAATGGTCGGACTGCGGCATATCTGGACCATGTCCAGCTACTATTGCCGCGACTCCGAAATGCAGGTCCTGCTCTGCGAAATATCCAATGTATTTGTGCAGAAGGTTAAGAAAATCATCAACTTCGACAATATATTCCGGTGAGTGAAGTCTGCACATAGTCCCCCCTCCCAGTGCGATTCATGGATGACCTCAACCCTTAGCTATTCCGCCTCCTACACGTACGAGACGGCCAACAACTGCGCCAACATGTTGCACTGCTGGAAGCAGGCCTACACCTTGAGCCGTCAGCATATTGAGGAATCTGGGGCCGGGTCTCGGTGGGAGTTTGATCGTGTGGCGCTCTTCAATGAGGTGAACCACATCTATCGGGTGGCCATGGATATTGCGTATGTGGGCCGGGTGTTCATCGAATATGAGAACCTCTTTGGACGCAACCTCAAGGCCCTCATCACCGATCCGGCCATTGTGGACAATCTGATGCGGCAAATATATCGCATGCTGGATGATCTGATTCGAAGCGTCGACTATGACATGTTCCAGCCAAGCAACTGGGAGAACTGGGAATACTCGCTGGAGCAGTTCAACAAACGTCTTAACACACTCGAGGTCGAAGCCAAGTCGGTCGTCGATCAGTGCATCAACTCGCTCCTATCCACACAGAAGGGTATCAAGCTGCTGGTCAATGCCAACACCATTGACACGCGCAAGGTGCTCCAGGATTTTCTCTCCACCAAGCACGAGAATCTCTTGCGATTCTTTGTCACCGAGATCAATAACGTGGAGACCGTATTCATGGTAAGCCAACAAATGGTAGCTGGAGCTTACCTCGCGAATCATCATCAACTTCCTTCCAGCGCCATAAAAAAACTCCGCCCATGCCGAAACTTCAACCGGCCAAAATAAGCGCGATCTGTTGGGCGCGATTGCTGGGCCGGAAGCTGAAGAACTCCGTCCTGGCATTCACCGCCGTCGAAGAAGATCCGGCTATGCAGAATAGCTTCCTCAAGCGAAGCGCCTTCAAGCAGTACTTCGAGCTGATGACCGTTATGTTCCACTTTGAGAAGGTCCTCTTCGAGAAGTACATGCAGAACGCCACATTCATGGTGAACCACACCAACCGCTCCAACATTTTGTGCATACAAATATGTGTTGACGAGACGAGTGAGTCCATCCAACTCCAATTCCAGTTTCCCATGTGCTGACGAAAGCATACTCTCTCTCTCGCCACAAATAGTCAATTATATTTTCCAGCAATCAACTAAGTCGAAGAGCCGCGGGAATTCAAGCTTGGCCATCCATGGCTCGCAATATGGCGGAAGCTTGAGCTTAGTGGATATTGGCTCGGACGATTTGGAGAACATGAATCAGTCAATGACAGCCTTGGACGATGATGACGACGATGCAGCTGCGGTAGATGCGGCTCAGATAGGCGTCATGTGCAAAATAAATCGATTCACCGTGCTCACGGCCCTGATCATGTGGATGGTGAGCAAGACTCGGCAAGCGAACTTGCAGCTGCTGAAGGCCAACCTCTTTCTGGAGACGATGAAGGAGCGCAAGCCGAAGGATATCACGCCGGAGGATCGTGGATATATGAAGATATGTGAAAGTAAGCTAATCGACTCGGATTGGGGCTCACCAAATGAGAATGCTTCTCTTTTCAGTGCTCATCCTGGCGGATTCGCAGACTATGCTGCCAACGTGGAGGGAACTGGTGGGCGATAAGGTCCTGATCGAGTACGACATGCAGTTCGTTGTGAACCTGAACCGGGATGTAATGGATATAATGTTCGAGGGGCAGCTCTTTGAGCAGTTGGGATTTACCCTTCCTGGCGTCCTGCGCACCGCCATCCTCAAGAAGGACATTCTCTTCAGGGACTATGAGAAGTTGTCCGAGGTCATTGACCAGTACAATGCGCTCATCAGGAGCTTGTCCATGTCCGAGGTGGTCTTCCTGCGGGAGCACATCTACGACACGGAGCTATTCATACAAAGCGGCGTCGGCCGCTACACTTGGCTGTCCTTCAACATTAGCAAATTCTGTGATCAGATTAACTCGCAGCTGCGCAAACTGTCCTCGATTGTGTCGCAGATCAATTTCATACGAATGGATCTGCGCAATCGCATTGATCAAATCCAAAAGTTCAACCTCTTCAATCTGGACGAGGAAATGGCCGCCCAAAGAGAGTTTATGGCCGCCCATAAGAGCATAGAGCTCAACCCAGATTTCAATAAAAGTGCGCCACGGACCTTCGTTACGGCCACGGGCGAAACGATTACGATTGTGCAGGCCGATGAAGAACAGGACGAGACGAAGATATGTAATGAACTGGCCTGCGGTACGGGAATTTACAACTGCCAAGATTACTTCGAGGTCCTCGAGGCGTCACGCAATCAGAAGACCTCCCAGATGAAGAAGCTTTACGATTCTCTAGGACCCGTTCTCATCAAGCTGGAGAGTCTGGTCTTGGGCACGTTCACTGGTCGGTCGGAAAAGATGCGCAACTACTACGAGTTCTGGGAGGAGGAGACCTACAAGAATATTGTCAAGTAGGTTCCAAAGTCCCAATACAGAGGATCCGATATATATATATCTCTAAATCCTCGCAGCATGACCTTCGACAACCTGCGGTGCTACATAAGTCGCCTGCTGTCCAACGAGCCCATGTTCGAGGTGAACGTAGTCCTGTTGATGTCCGAAATCGTGCTGGAGCCGTCGGCCAATGAGCTGCAGAGCATCATTATAACGGCGGCCAAGGACTATCTGAAGCGGTAAGTGACGGTAAACCACATTCGACAGGCATAGCTAAACCGGGCCAAACAACAGCCTTAAGATATTCACTCGCTGGATGAGCGGCACTTGCCTCAACTGTCCGCTGATTGAGACCGGCACACAGTGGAAGTACAACTACACATTCTTCGAGGATGTGGTGGGCATCAAGGACGTTGTGAATCTGATTATCAATATTCACGAGCTGGCCGCCAAAATTGTGAGCGAAGCCATGGGCTTTGTATCGCAGTGAGTACCATTTGAATCGCAATCGAGAGTACAAAAGTTCACGCTAACCGCATGCAATGCGACCAGATTTAAGAAATATTTCAACCTGTGGGCCTTCGAGAAGGACATGATATGCGAGAAGTTTGTGCAACAGCAAGTGAGACTTGTCGAAGTCGATGAGAAATTTACATTCTACTCGACCATCATAGAGAACATGACGCAAATGCGCAAATACCACGACGTCAAGTGCATTCGCATAAATTTGCAGCCTCTGCTGGAGAGCATCATCCAGCACGCCAAGGAGTGGTGCGTCATACTGGGCGAGGTGCTGCTGCAGCATGTCATCAACAACATGCGGGCCATGCGCAACGAAATCAAAGTACACACTCTCATCTTGCCACCATAGCATCCTTCTCATATCTATTCCAATTCCCTGCCAGACCCTGAGCATGAACCTCAACAAGACGACGCGCGAGCTGGAGGACTTCAAGCTGGTCATGCAAACGATCGCCACCATCCAGTCGACGACGCTGACCAACGAGCAGAAGATACACGAAATGCAGGAGACCTTCACGGTGCTGAGCGAGCACAGAATTCCGGTAAGTCTCAGTCCAAGAGAGAGGGATTCCATGATTAGCAAATATTCCGCAACTCCACTCGGGACTGCCCCCTCTCGATAGTCATAGGCTCTGCCCCAAACGCTCGGCCTGCTCGCCGCTAATGTGGAGTAAGTTGTTCGACGCACATATTTGTGTATTCAAATGAGCTGTTCCGAAAATCCTTTTGGAAATCTTTTAAGGCCGCTGCGAACGGCAGCAGCTACACTCAGTTTGCATATGCATATTTTGCGGCCAGACCATCGTGGAGGGATGGCAAGGGGGGGCATTTGAAAATGGCTTTCCGCATTTGGCATTGCACAAACACACAGATGGTTATATAAGCGCAACATTCAAACTAGACGCAGTCCCAGCCAGCGGGGGGCAGCAGTTCCTGGACGAGTCCTCTGGGTGGGAGTCTGGGTGGCCAGCATTTCGGATCAGTTCATTTATTGATTGCATTTCGTTGCGGCTGCGGCGCGGCGCGGCGCGGCGCTTAGCTCTGGCTCAGACAACGTCGGAATTAACTTGCATTTTATATAAATTAATGAATGAATGAACAAATGCACCGCCCGCCCACTGCCAGCGGAGACTACATGAAAATTTATGCAATGGCGACCAATTGCGGCGACGGCCCTGAAAGCTCTGCGATTTTTTCCATCTGATTGTGGCGAGTCCATCAGGCCTTACTCCCAAGTCGAACGCAGAGCTCGGGCAGGGTATTCGGCCATTCGACCCGGCCGGGGCCGTCCGGTCTCTTTTTTGCGAGCTTCCTGCGTGTTTCATTTGCGGTTGCGGAAGCGACACTTGGGTGCTCGTTAGTGGAATTCGGCACTATTCATGATTATTATTTTCACTCAGCCATAATTGAAGGCCATTGCTTAATTTGAATGTGTATGCACTGTAGTTGGATTATTTTTTTGCTCATCGATTTGGCTTGCTCTACTTCGCAGTTCTCATACGAAGACATGCTGATGGCGCACCATCTGAAGAAGCGTTGGAAGCGTCTATTCCTGTCCGCGCTCTATCGCTCGGAGAAGCTGCAGCCAATTAAGCAAAAATTCGCCGAGATGACTACCGGAGAAATCGAAGTCTTCTGTGACGATGTAAGTTGTCAAGTCGCTGCTAGTTGGAGGCCCGGAGGTGGGCCGACAGGAAGTAGGCGTTGGGTGGTGGGCGTTGCGCGTAGCGCGTTGGCTCCTCTGCATTTCCGCCGTTTTGCGTTTTCTGCAATTCTGTTTTGTTTCCCTCTATTATTGTTTCCTTTCGATGGCATTTTAATTGGATTTTTCCGCTCGCCCGACCATTATTGTCAATTGTTAACGGCAACGGCGCCGTCAGCGCAAAATGAATTAACTTGAAGTGTTTATTATTTGAATTAAAGCGTCCCAGGTGCAGAGGGGCATGCCACTAGAACCATTGCACAAAGCGCAACATTCACACGCTGCTCGGCACTAACACTTCGTTGTCGTTTGCCTTCCTCCTCTCAGCTGGCCGACTTTATCAAGGATTGGGACGAGAACGGACCTGGCACCTGTGGCGCGGAGCTGGATCGTGGCGTCCGCCTGATGGATGCGTACGGCCAGAAAATCAACGAACGAGAACTCCGGCGTCAGGAACTGGCAAATGCCGAACGGCTGTTCGACATGCCCATGGTCGACTACCACGAGTTCGCACGCGTCCAGACCGAATACGAGGGCCTGCAGACAGTTGAGAGCAAATGAAAATTAAATATGGCCCGGCATTAACCATCCGCTTTTCAGATCTACAAGCTCTACCGATCCCAAAAGAATGGCCGTGAAATCTGGGGCAAGACATTGTGGGTCGACTTGGATCCCAATTTCCTTACCGAGGGCGTTGAGAGCTATCTGAAGGAATTCCGTAAGATGCCCAAAGCGGTAAGTCGCGGGCTCCCCGCTCGAAGGCGTTTCAGATAAAAACTTCGGCTAATTGGCAAAGTTTTCGGCTCGGCCGGAGCGTTTTTCATAAAATTGCAAACGCGTTAAAACAATAACAAGCGAACGCTTCTCCCTCGA
>JABVZY010000278.1:2296411-2306744 GCA_020883555.1 Drosophila nannoptera | reverse complement strand
TGTAATTTGGGTACTTTGATTTTTATTGTTTTTGTATACACTTATTGATATTGGCGACTGGGGTTTATTTATGTGGTTATGGCCGTTGTGTTGCTATTGTTTCTGTCCCGCAGCCCGGGCCGAGGGTCGCGTGGAGCACTGGATGAACGATGTGCTGGACGAAATGCGTCGCTCCAATCGCTATATAACCAAGACGTGCGTCTACGACTTTGGCACCGATCTGGTGATTGCCAGGTGAGTGAACAACATTAAAAATACGCTTTCATATCCATGTGTGCCGCGCGGGGCCCAAAGCCGGTCGCAAGAGTGAGATTGATTCCATTTCCGTTGCGGCTTTCGCCTCTTACCCCTGCTCTCCCTCTCTCCTTGGCTGCTTTTATGGGCATCGATTTACATTGAGACAGTGGGCCTGCGGCTGTATAATTTTGTCATTTGAAGCGATTTATTATATTATTTTTGTATGAGCCAGGCCGTGGCACATGCCGCAGCATATTTATGGCCAATTGCATTAAATTGACAGTCATTGAGCACTTGCGATTTCCACAGGCCGGACTGGTTAATGAACTACCAGGGCATGGTCGGCTTGGCGGCCAGCCAAGTCTGGTGGACCGCGGAGGTGGAGGAGGCGTTCGACCAGGCTCAAAATCACGGCAACATGCGCGCCATGAAGGACTTCCTCATGAAGAGCAACTATCAGATCGAGGAGCTTGTGCTGAAAGTGCGCTCGAATCTGTCGCGCAACGATCGCCTGAAGTTCAAGGCCATATGCACAATCGACGTCCATGCCCGCGACATTATCGATAACTTTGTGCGCGACAATGTCCTGGATGCCAGCGAGTTCAGCTGGGAGAGTCAGCTGCGCTTCTACTGGGTCAAGTTCTACGACAATCTCCACGTGCAGCAATGCTCGGGCAGCTTCGAGTTCGGCTACGAGTACATGGGTCTCAATGGCCGCTTGGTGATAACGCCCCTCACAGATCGCATCTACCTGACCATCACTCAAGCGCTGCTCATGAATATGGGCGGCGCGCCGGCCGGTCCCGCGGGCACAGGCAAAACCGAGACCGTCAAGGATCTGGCCAAGGCCATGGGGCACCTCTGCGTGGTCACCAACTGTGGCGAGGGCATGGACTTCAGGGCAGTGGGTACCATACTCTCGGGCCTGGTGCAGTGCGGCGCCTGGGGCTGCTTCGACGAGTTCAACCGCATCGACATCTCGGTGCTCAGTGTGATCTCCACCCAGCTGCAGACTATACGCAACGGATTGATACGCAAGCTGAAGCGATTCATGGTGCGTACTCCAGTGCGGGGGTTCTTCGAAAAGTGAATGACCGTCTCTCTCCTCCGCCCCTGTAACAGTTTGAAGGAGTCGAGATCAGTCTGGACCCGAAGTGCGGAGTCTTTGTCACAATGAATCCCGGCTACGCAGGACGCACGGAGCTGCCGGAGTCAGTTAAGGCCCTGTTCCGCCCCGTGACCTGTATCAAGCCGGACCTGGAGCTCATTTGTCTCATTTCCCTGTTCTCCGACGGCTTCCTCACGGCCAAGGTGCTGGCCAAGAAGATGACAGTGCTCTATTCGCTGGCCCAGGAACAGCTCTCCAAGCAGTGCCATTACGATTGGGGTCTGCGCTCACTGAACTCTGTGCTCCGTATGGCTGGCGTCATGAAGCGCCAGTCCGAGGATCTACCCGAGTCTGTGGTGCTGATGCGTGTGCTCCGAGATATGAATTTCCCCAAATTCATATTCGAGGATGTTCCACTCTTTCTGGGCCTTATCAAGGATCTGTTCCCTGGCATCGATTGTCCACGCATTGGCTATCCCGACTTCAATGCGGCCACCCGTCATGTCCTTGTCAACGACGGCTACATATTGCTGCCCGACCAGGTGAGCTCCTCTCCCATTAGCTTTGCGCTAGTTCCACTTCTGCCCCGTCATGACGTAGCTGACAAGCTGGCAAGACAGACCAGACCGACCGCTCAGGGCAGGCGGCAGTCGAAGCGGTCCTTGCCGAACCAAGTTGTTCTGCTGCGGAGTCCTGTTGTCATCGCTGGCACTTTGACACTTTGTAAATTGCCCTTTGTCGCATAATCGCAAATAGCGGAAATGTTACAAAGCATTTTGCACGCCAGCATGGACCGGGGGGCCATGGCCCCGGCCGCCGCCCCCGGCAGCGTGCCCTTGCCTACATCTAATTTCAACTTTTGTGTTCTCTGCTATTTCCTATCTATCTATCCATGTGCTCTCTGCTGACAATTTTCACTAATACAATTTTCTGAACTTTCTCTCGTCCACCTGGCCACCTGGCCACCTGGCCACCCTCTGCCCTTTTTCATCAAACAAAACGCTGCACAAATGACACAAATGTCACACACAATGTTAACTGCTGGCCAACTGATGTCACTGCCCCACCCCGCGCCCCGCCCGCCGACGACATCATTTATGACAACCAAATCCCAACAACGACAATGGCCAACGACCAACGGCAACGCCTTCACCTCCACCTTTGGCCCACCGCCCTCCGCCCCACAACAACAACAGGAAGACAAAGTGGTGCAGCTGTACGAGACCATGATGACCCGCCACTCGACCATGCTTGTGGGCCCAACAGGTGGCGGCAAAACTGTCGTCATAAATGCTCTGGTCAAAGCGCAAATTCACATGGGCCTGCCCACCAAGTGCATTGTGCTTAACCCGAAGGTAAGTGGTCTGTGCCCGGTGTGTCCTTGCCGCCATTACACACTCTGTAAATGGGCCAAGCTCAAGGCAAATCGGGTGGGATATTCATATATTTCATTAGGAAGCTCAGGCAAGGGTATTCATTCGTCGAGCTAATTCTAGTAGTTGTCCGCTCGCCTCACGGCAGGAGGCTCTCGAAATGTGGAAGCTCCACTCTCTTGCTTTACAAAAGATAATGCAAAGGCATTCAGAAAATTGCAGCAGCTCGTAGCAACGGGATGGCGAAAGGATAAAAGACAATTGCATTAGGTGCAAAAAGAGTAATTAGGAGATTTCTGAAAGATATAATCTGCTGGGAAGTTTATTTATCTGTCTCTCCGTCACTCCCTTCTCTCAGGCTTGCTCGGTGGTTGAGCTGTACGGGTATCTGGACATGGAGACGAGAGACTGGATCGATGGATTATTTTCGAATATCTTCCGAGAAATGAACAAGCCAGTCGAGCGTGAGGTAAGTCTTCCATCCGGCCTCCATAGGGAGCTGCATCTGTCGGGTTACTACTCTGCGCTCTGTCGCAGTAGTAATCCCATTTGGCGGCATCTGCATCATGCATAGGCAAATCGCGGGCCATCCGCCAATAAATCCCGCGGCGCCTATGAAAGCCAATTCGCTTACTCAACCTTTTGACCCGGCGCGGTAATCCTTCGCTCGCAGTCGCGGTGGCGCGAGGCATTAGCCACCGTCAGTCGGCGGCATTGAATAACACACTCCGGCTAATGCAATCCAATACCGTTCAATGCCAACAGGAGCGGCGCTACGCTTGCTTCGATGGCGATGTGGATGCACTCTGGATTGAGAACATGAACTCTGTTATGGATGACAACAAGCTGCTGACTCTGGCGAACGGCGAACGCATCCGTTTGGAGAACTATTGTGCTCTGCTCTTCGAGGTGGGCAATTTGACATATGCGTCGCCGGCGACGGTTTCCCGTGCCGGCATGGTGTACGTGGATCCGAAGAATCTTCGGTACAGTCCGTTCTGGCAGCGCTGGGTCTTGACCCGGCCGGAGGTGCAGCGCGAGATGCTCAACGATTTCTTCGAGAAGATCGTTGTCAATGTCATAGCGTTCATACTGGAAGGCCTGGATGGCACCACGCAGGGCAGCCCGCTCAAGCTGGTCATCATGCAAACCGACCTGAATATGGTCACACAGTTCTGTAATTTATATGATGCCCTGCTGCCGGTATACGGCCCTCCAGAGAACAAGAACTCGGACGAGCCCGTGCTCAAGGTCTATAACATGGATACACTGGAGTGCAGCTTCCTGCAGGCTGTCTACGGCTCGCTGGGCGCCTGCCTCGTGGAGAAGCATCAGCTCGTGTTCGACGAGTTCCTGAAACGTATTGCCGGCTTCCCATTGGTCCAGGACACGCGCGAGTCGCCTGCCACAGGCGGCCAGATCCCGCTGGGCAAGCCCACACTCTACGACTACTTCTGGGACCAGAAGCAGAACTGCTGGATGGCCTGGGAGTGGGTAGTCCGGCCGTACAATCATGATCCCGAAGTCAAGTTCAGTGAAATCCTCGTACCCACCGTGGATAACACACGCACGGATCGACTGCTGTCCCTTGCGTGCGATGTAAGTTGCGAGAATCTCCGAGAGCTCGCGTCCGTATTTACGATCTATCGTCTGCTCTTACAGATCAAACGACCCGTTCTGCTGGTGGGCGAGGCGGGCACATCAAAGACGGCCACCATCATGCAGTATCTGCGCAATCTGAATCCCGCAGTGAATGTAATTAAACTGACGCTCCACAGACATCGCCAGCCAAACAAAGCTAATCCGCTGCCCATGCCCTCAGGTCATCCTCAATATTAATTTCTCGTCGCGGACATCGTCGTTGGACGTGCAGCGGACCCTGGAGGCGGCCGTCGAAAAGCGAACGAAGGACACCTACGGACCGCCCATGGGCAAGAAAATCGCCTGCTTCATCGATGACATGAACATGCCGCAGGTCGACGAGTGAGTAAACGGCAGTCCTGCTCTGAGCGTTCTCATTTGGCCAACTCATTTGCTCAGGTATGGCACGCAGCAGCCAATCGCGCTGCTGAAGCTGTTCTTCGAGCGCGGCGGCATGTACGATCGGGACAAGGACTTGAATTGGAAAAAGTTCAAGGACATGACGTTCTATGCCGCCATGGGCACCGCCGGCGGCGGCCGGAACGAAGTCGATCCGCGCTTCATTAGCATGTTCTCCACCTACAATATTGTGTTCCCCAACGACGAGTCGCTCATACAGATCTACTCGTCCATCTTCAAGGGGCATCTGACGTACACGAAGTTCCAGGAGCGCTACATGCCGATAGCCGATATAATTGTCGCAATGACACTCAAGTTATTCAAGGTGAGTGCCATTCAGGCGAAATATCGTTTGAATATGTCTCGACTTGATTTTTCGCAAAAATCCCGCCGAGCTCCATTTCGAGGCGGTACAAAAAGCTTTCGCCTTCTCGAGAGCCCTTTAAAATCTCTCACAAATTTTATGAAATTCGATTTACATATGCAAATAACGGCAATTTTTCATAATCTGCTTTGCTGTCGCCCGCCTCACACCACGCCCCCACGCCCCCACGCCCCCACGCCATACAATGGAAATTATTCAATGGCCTGTAATGCACCACAACCAGCCAGGCCCGCCTCCAAAGCCGCCGCTCCATTGACTCCTCGAGTACAGCTCGCAGCGGAGGCAGGTCGGGAGGAGGGGGAGCTGACTCCTGTGGCTGTTGCCTCCACACACAATGGTCACCCGGCTCGACTGCTGCTGCCGACTGCTGCTGCTTGACTGTCTCGGTGCCTCGCCTATCTGCGCCGGCACATCTTGGCTGGGGCAAAATTTGATTATGCTCGAGTATTGAACTGTGTGTAGTTGGCTGCAGCCGCTCTCCGGCCGAGCCGAAGTCGACGGCATTAGTTTATGGTGCTTTTAACAATTGTTGACACTAAAATATTATCGCATTTCATTGCGTGCTGATAAAAATGCATTTGTCGCCACAATTGCCACAAGCAGCAGCCAGCAGCAGCAGCCAGCAGCAGCAGCCAGCCCCGAAGATACTGCCTCGACAAAAAATATCGAGTGTATATATAGATGATGATTTACACACACCTGCAGCCAGGCCCGGCTAGTTCGTATGTCTTCTTTACACACTCGACGCGCCAGCCCAAAAGATATTAATGTCCCACGAAATGGAATAAAATGAATTATTTGAATAGAATTGCCGGGACGGGAGGGACGCGGGGCTGCCGTTGCTGGCTGCGCTCTCGATAATGGCTGTAAATTCAAGTAAATGCAAGTTCTCCAACTATCCCCCTCCCCTTCAGCTCTCGCTCCCAAGCTGAGAGTGCTCGGCCTGCGAAGGCATTGCCAGTATTGCCCCCGTAGTCCAGATAAAATTGATTTGTGTAGTGCCTTGGGCGACGATTCCTTGGCCCGGGCCTTTGGCCTTTGCCTGCGCCACTTGTCAGTGCCCGAACACTAATTACTGCTGTTGTCATCTGTGTGTCCTTAGATGGTCATCGCGGACTTGCCGCCGACGCCCTCGAAGTTCCATTACATTTTCAATTTGAAGGATCTGTCGCGCATCTTCGCCGGCATGCTCCTGATTAAGCCCGACTGCTTCAAGGGCCTTCGGGAACTGTTACGGGTCTGGCGCAACGAATTCACTCGCATAATATGCGATAGACTCATTTCGCAGGCGGTAAGTAGTTGGCCAAGCCAAATCTGGCTCACATGAATAGACGAAAGATAAAAACTGCGTCCTCAGGACATTGACAATGTGCGTCGTAATTTGGCCACCGAGGTGGGAGAGCGCTTCCCGCCCGACTTCGAGGAGGTCCATGGATTCATCGATGTGGAAGCCGCAGCTGCCGAGGCACAGGCCAGGCTGCTATACGAAGGACCCTCAGATACAGGAACTGGCGGGGGAGGCGAGGACGATGAGGAAGAAGAAAACGAAGAGGGAGATGAGGAGTCGAATCTGATTCTCTCACTCAAAGACTATGTGCTTCGCGATCCCCTGGTCTACGGCGACTTCCGGAACTTCACCAACGAGAGTGAGCCGCGGTTCTACGAGAATCTCGTGGACTTCAACGCCGTCTTCAGCTTGTTCACCGAGATCTTATCGGAGTACTGCGAACGCAGGCAGAAAATGACGCTGGTCCTGTTCGAGGATTGCCTGGAGCATCTGACTCGAGTGCATCGCACCCTTCGCATGAATCGCGGTCATGTGCTGCTGGTCGGCGTCGGAGGGTGCGGCAAGAAATGCGTGACCCGCCTGGCATCCTTTGCGGCCGAGTGCGATGTCTTCGAAATCACCATTTCCCGTGGCTACAACGAAACGTCCTTCCGCGAGGACCTCAAGGCTCTGTACAACATCGCCGGGGTCAAGCGCAAGAAAGTCGTCTTCCTCTTTACGGCCGCTCAGGTATACGAACTACTCCAGCTAGTTGGCAGCTAGACTCAAACTAAACGCGGATTACAGATTGCTGAAGAGGGCTTCCTAGAGCTGATCAACAATATATTGACCGTGGGCCAGGTGCCGGCCCTCTTTGCGGACGACGACAAGGACGGAATCGTCAATCAGGTGCGCAAGTTTGCCGAGGAGGAGGGACTGTCCGCATCGAAGTGAGTGACCCCAAGACTGTTCCATACTTCATCTAAAGATTCTCTGCCCCTGCCCCTTAGGGACTCGGTCTGGGGATACTTCCTCCGCACCTGCGCCGAGAATCTACATGTGGTGCTCTGCATGTCGCCGGCCGGCGACGCCCTGCGCAATCGATGCCGCAGCTTCCCCGGCCTCATCGGCAGCACGTACATAGACTGGGTGTTCCCATGGCCCAAGCAGGCGCTCTATGCGGTGGCCAAGCTCTTCCTCACCGAACACCCCATGATCCCGGTCCTGCATCGCGAGGCCATCATCGAGCACGTGGTCCATGTGCACATGACCATACAGGAGTACTCCAAGGATTATCTAACCAAGCTGAGGCGCAGCAACTACGTGACGCCCAAGCACTACCTCGACTACATCAACACCTATCTCAGCTTATTGGGTAAGTTGATTGACCCTCTCTAGCTCTTTCGGCTCGACGAAATCCTTTCGCTTCCAGAGGAGAAGCATAAGCATATCACGCAGCAGCGAGAACGTCTCGGAGAGGGCATAAAGAAAATCGAAGAGGCTTCCGTGCAGATCGACGAGCTGCGTATTATTGTGACGGAGCAGAAGAAGAATGTGGCCCTTGCGGCAGAGGAGTGCGAGGCCATGTTGGTGACCATCGAGTCCTCCACGCAGAAGGCAAACACCAAAAAGGCCGAGGCATCTGAGAAATCCGTCGAGGTGGAGATAAAGGGCAAGCAGATTGCCATCGAAAAGGAGGAAGCCGAGGAGATTCTGGCCGATGCCATGCCAGCCTTAGAGGAAGCCCGGCGGGCTCTATCCGAGCTGGAGAAGGCGCAGATTACTGAGATTCGATCCTTTGCCACGCCGCCAGCCGCCGTGCAGGTCGTCTGCGAGTGCGTGGCCATATTGAAGGGCATCAAGGAGATCAGCTGGAAGAGCGCCAAGGGCATGATGAGCGATGTGAACTTCCTCAAGAGCTTGATGGAAATGGACTGCGAGGCCTTGACGCAGAAGCAGATCACTGCCTGCCGCGCCCACATGAAGACTCAGAATCTCGACGACATGGGCAAGATTTCGATTGCTGGCGCCGGCCTGTTGAAGTTCGTGCGAGCTGTGCTCGGCTTCTTCGATGTCTACCGTGAGGTGAAGCCGAAGAAGGAACGGGTCGACTTTTTGGTCGAGGAGCAAGAGGTGCAAATCAAGCTGTTGAATCACTTGAACTCCGAAATCCAGAAGCTGGAGGAGAAGCTCGACGAGCTGAATCAGAACTATGCCGTCTCCATGAAACAAATGCGTGCCCTGACCGAGATGATGCAGCAGGCCGAACGGCGACTCATCGCATCCGACAAGCTCATCAGCGGCCTGTCCTCCGAGCTGATTCGCTGGAGCGCTGATATGGCCAGTCTGGGCCAGCAGCTGATTGACAGCGTCGGCGTCTGTCTCATCTGCTCCTCGTTTCTGGCCTACACGGGCGCCTTCACCTGGGAGTTCCGCAAGGCAATGGTATTCGAAGACTGGCTCGAGGATCTCACCGCACTGGGCATTCCCATCAGCCTGCCGCTGAGAATTGACAGCCATCTAACGACGGATGTGGAGATAGCCCAATGGTCTAACGAGGGCCTGCCGCCGGATGAGCTTTCCGTTCAGAACGGCATTCTGACCATGCGAGCCTCGCGCTTCCCCCTCTGCATCGACCCGCAGCTGCAGGCACTGCAGTGGATACGCAAGAAGGAGGCACGGAATAATCTCAAAGTACTCTCGTTCAGCGATTCGGACTTCCTCAAGCAATTGGAAATGGCCATAATGTACGGAGTGCCGGTCCTCTTTGAGGATGTCGACGACTACATAGATCCCGTCATCGACGATGTTCTCCAGAAGAACATCCGCGTGCAGGGCGGTCGCAGGTTTACCATGCTGGGCGACAAGGAGGTCGATTGGGATCCAAAGTTCCGGCTTTACTTGACCACGAAGTTCTCGAATCCGAAATTCGATCCCGCCGTGTACGCCAAGGCCCTGGTCATCAACTACACAGTCACCCAGGTGGGCCTGGAAGACCAGCTGCTCAGCGTCGTGGTCGGCACCGAACGGCCAGATCTGGAGCAGCAGCGAGCCGACCTGATTGCCCAGACCAGCGAGAACAAGCAGCTGCTTCAGCAGCTCGAGGACTCACTCCTGCGCGAGCTGGCCACCTCGACGGGCAACATGCTGGACAATGTTGAGCTGGTCGAGACTCTCGAGAACACCAAATCCAAGGCCGGCCTGGTCATGCAACAGCTCAAGCTGGCCAGCGACACGGCCGTGGACATCGAAATCCTGCGTAACGGCTATCGGGCAGCCGCAAAACGCGGTGCTGTCCTCTTCTTCGCTCTGGCCGACATGGCCACCGTCGACAGCATGTACCAATATGCACTCGCCGCATACCTGGAAGTCTTTGTTTACTCCTTGCGGAAGGCTGTGCCCGACACCGTGCTGGCCAAGCGGCTGAACAACATCATCAGAACGCTGACCGAGAATGTCTACTGCTATGGATGCACGGGCATTTTCGAGCGTCACAAGCTGCTCTTCTCGTTCCAGATCGCCACAAAGCTGGCACAGCGCGATGGCATCCTGACGCAGCAGGAAATTGATTTCTTCATTAAAGGCAACATCGCGTTGACTAAAAGCGAACGCAGGAATCCCGCCAAATGGCTGCCCGAAAAGAGCTGGGAAGATGTCCTCAAATTGGCCTTTGATTTCTCCGAAACCTTTGGCACTCTGCCCGACCACCTCACCGTCAACCTGGAAGAGTGGCAGCAGGTAAGAGAGTCCTCTATTTACCTCGATCCAATACCAATTCGCTTAAAAGCCACATACATGATTTCTCAAATTATTTCTTCTTCGATCTTTTCCGGGCATCATCATCATCATCATCATCATCATGGCGACGTGAACTCAAATGTACCATTATTAACTGCCGCTGCTGCAACTGCACTACACAAATG
>JABVZY010000278.1:2278581-2296364 GCA_020883555.1 Drosophila nannoptera | reverse complement strand
ACCTTGGCTGGTCGGCGAATCCGTTCATGACTGGCATGTGGCCGATGCTCATTCTGTTTGCACTTATCGGCAAATGTCCGTGGCTCGTGGTGCAGTGGTTTGACTTGGAGAACCCCGAGGAGGTGGCATGCCCTGGCGACTACAACATCAAATGCAATCCATTCCAGGCAAGTGCCGTCGCTGCTGTGTGCTTTCGCTTTGCATGCTTTCAGCTTCAAGTGGCTGCCGCTGCTCGGTCCTGGTCCTCCGAGTAGGTCCTTGGCAGGAGCTGCCGTTGCCATCGAGCGTTATTGGATTTTGTACTTTATGCTCGTTTCTAGTGGATTATTATGTACAAGCCGCACACACATCCACATACACTCACATAAAAACTACTTACACACACACACACACACACACACTCCCACTAAGGGAGTCGGGCCGCCGTTCAGTTTTACTCGACTTTTGCTACGTCCTGCAACTTTGGCGCACATTTTCTGCTCAAGTTATTAGCAGTCTGTTTTTGTCAGCCACCATGGCTGTGTCTGTGTGTGTGTGTGTGTGCGGTGTGTGCATTACCATATTTTATCAATTTTCCAAGCCATTAGTGAACGGCAATTTACGCCGACAGAGTCGTACTTGAATCTAGCGGCGAGCCCAATTTGCACTTGATGCTAGCCGGGAACCGCAAGGGCGATGGCAACGCGATAACAGCTACAAAACAGGTCCTGCCAAGGACTATCTATACAGATGAGCTCTGTCAATCAGCGCTGCTGTCATAGCGATGCCTTAAGCCGTCCCATTTCTCATACTCTCACCACAGAAATTGCTTTTCCTGCGCTGCTTCCGCGTGGATCGAATATTCCGTTCCATAAATCGATACATTGTGGAGACAATGGATGAGTTCTATATTATGCCGCCGGTTGTCAGCTTCAGTGCTGTCTATGAGCAGACAACCGCCTTGATTCCCGTCTGCTTTATCTTGAGTGCTGGCTCCGATCCAACCAATGATCTAATTAAGCTGGCAGACGCTGTGCTCGGAGGCATGGGAAATTTCTGCCACATATCGCTCGGCCAGGGGCAGGAGAAGGCTGCATTGGCCATGCTCGATACAGCCATCCGGCAGGGTCAGTGGCTGATGCTGCAGAATGGCCATTTGCTGGTCAAGTTTGTCCGCGAACTGGAGAAATTCCTCGACAAAGTCGAGCATCCTCATCCCGACTTCAGACTTTGGCTAACCACAGATCCCACGCCAACGTTTCCCATCGGCATACTGCAGAAGTCCCTCAAGGGTGAGTAGAACTCAGGAGCAGTCCCTAAAGCAATGACAATTGATATTCGATATATTTCCAGTGGTCACCGAGCCACCCAACGGCCTGAAGCTGAACCTTCGCTCGACGTTCATCAAAGTGCGCCAGGATCGACTGGAAGCGTGCTCGCACCAGGCATATCGACCATTAATCTATGTGCTGGCCTTCTTCCACGGAGTTGTCCAAGTAAGTTCCAACTTTCTATGGGAGCAACAAAGTTCCCATTTTATGGACACTGGGCTGCACTCAGAGGGCTAGCTCAGCTGGACAGGCCTTCCTTTAGCCTGCTCGTTGAAAGCTTTCGATGGAGCTGCTCAATTAACCCCATTATTTTCTGTTCCTTCCCCCGCACCGTGCCCTAGGAGCGACGCAAGTACGATAAGCTGGGCTGGAATATCGCATATGATTTCAACGACTCGGACTTCGAAGTGTGCACTGAGATCCTGCGCAACTATCTAAGCCGTTGCGCCGAGGACAAGATACCCTGGAACAGTCTCAAGTATCTGATTGGCGAGGTCATGTACGGCGGCCGGGTGATTGATGACTTCGACAGACGCATTACCAACTGCTACATGAACGAGTATATGGGAGATTTCCTATTTGATGTATTTCAATCTTTCCACTTCTACGAGGACGAGAACGTCGACTACTGCCTGCCCGATGGGGAGACCGTGCTCAAAGAGGACTTCATAGGTGAGCAATCGGAGAGTCTGGGCAGAGATGGCGACAGCACATATTTAAATCCCAAATCCATCGATCACAGCCCACATTGACAAACTGCCGCTGGTCAATAAGCCGGATGTATTTGGTTTGCATCCAAACGCGGAAATCGGTTATTACACAATGGCCGCGCGCAACATTTGGAACAGCCTGATTGAGTTGCAGCCACAGACTGGTGAGTGACGTGCCACATACAGCTACAGGGCACATTGACTACGTGGCACAGTAGACTAGACTCGACTGAAGCCCATCTTCAAATATCTACCAACTATTTTTCCCCATCCCGCATCATCCTGCATGTCTCTCTCCCGTTGTATCTCTATATCCGATAAAGTGTTTGACAGTTGGTTTAACATGCGGAAGCCATTTACAAGTAAATGGTTTAATTTACATGCAGCGTGTGCCAATTGTCAGTCGTTTATTGCGCTTTATCTTGTTGATTTTCATTGCTGTTGCATTTTTGGCATGTTAAATTTTTAATTTAATTTAATTAATTAGTTGCGGTTTTGCAATTAACTTTATTGCATGCGCCATTATAGCTGCCGTCCAATAACAGGGCGTACATTAAAAATTAAAATAGAAGCCCAGCACACACGCACACCCACACGCACACACACGCCCACAATTGTAGCCGCCCGCACAGTACAAATCGCCGCAAAAAAGCTGCGAATCCAATGTAAAGCTCACCGGACTCCCATCGTGATTCGCATCCGCATCCGCATCCGCATCCGCGGCCGCGGCCGCAGTCGCGTCCCCCTCCGCACATCCTCGGCAACAAAAATTGGCGAAAATGTCACCCGAAAGTCGATAATTTTGCGTTACGAGCTTAAGCGTGTTAAAACCGCCATCAGAGAGCACTTTTTGCCACGCCCCGCCGTCCGTCCCCGTCCACTGCATGCCCATTCACGTGCCCGCACATGCGACATATCCGTACATATAATATATTTAACCAAATTTGGTACTCTTTCATTTTGCAACACCTCTGCCCTAACAAGCGACCAAGTGGACGCCGTCCAGCGCCGGATCTGGTAAAGTATCTCACGTGAACCGGGCACAAGCTGGCAGTCAGCCGGATGATTGGGAAATAATGAGAGAGCAGATTGAAAAATTAATTGAAAATGAAAGGACAAAGGATGTGATGCGAACTACACAGAATCACATTTTTTAAGGCCTTTAAAAAACTAAAAAAAATTAGTATTAATCGATATTGAAAAGAAACAAAATCGATATAGAATAATTGATGCTCTTATCAATTGGTTGAAAATCTAATTGAAAAATAAGGGAAATATTTATTGGAACAATGTAGATAGACTTTTCAGATATATCATAGCTGGAGGAAAGGGTCAGCTTAGTCGAATTAGTTCATTGCATAGATTCGTTTCAGGCCTTATTAGATATATTCATTTATTTCAGAGGTCAGTGTAGTATCCGTTTTTTACTATTCCCCCTCTCTCTCTCTCTCTCTTTCTGCCCACAATTTGCATATTCATGAGCTGTGGCATTTGCTAATTGACAGCAACAAAAAATATTGCAAAATAATAACATTTTCATTGCGAAAATAGAGAGAGGAAAAGAAGCCAGACCTCAACCTCCGCCTCCATCCCCACCCCCACCCACACGATACATGCATTGCAGCAGTGGTTTAACTTGTCTCCTCGCTTGCACCACACAGGCGAGGGCTCGGGCGGCGTCAGCAGGGACGATTTCATCGACCTTGTGGCCGCCGGCATACTGAAGAAGCTGCCGCCCGCGTTCGAGACCTGGCGCATACGGAAGCAAATTCAGATGAGTCTGTCGCCCACCGGCGTGGTGCTGCTGCAGGAGCTGGATCGGTTTAACATCTTGGTGGTGCGCATGAAGAAGACTCTGGAGCTGCTGCGTAAGGTAACATTCACGATTGGCATGCGCCCTGCCTGTCACCGGACGGCAGCTCACATAAATCCTTCAGCTTTGTTTTGCATTTTGTTTATGCATTTGCCAACTTGGCTGGCGACCAATGCTCGTGGTCGCCCACGCCCCCCCCCCCCCCCTCCTCGACTGCTGCATTTCGCTGCCAAAATAAATTTACAAATGCAAATGAACTCGGGGCCGGCGTCGCCCCGCGGCCGGCCATTGTCTTGGCATAGATGTCGCCGCGCTCCCACACACGAATGCATGCATATGTGCTGTCATTGTGCCTTTTAATTTAATTGCATGCCGCCGCTCTCCGCAGGCCATCGCCGGCGAAATCGGCATGGACAATATCCTGGACAACATTGCCAACTCGTTATTCAATGGCCTGCTGCCAGCCGCATGGAGCAAACTGGCGCCGGACACATGCAAGCAGCTGGCCAGCTGGCTGGAGCACCTGAAGGTAACAGTCGCAGCTCATTAATCAGCTTGGCCAAAAAAATCAGTCAGGCCTCCGTCCACTAATCAGTGATTCGCTTTCGCCTCGTATTCTCTTATTCTAGAAACGGGCCGTGCAGTACAAGTACTGGGCGATATCCGGCGAGCCGCTGGTCATGTGGCTATCCGGGCTGCATATACCGCAGAGCTACCTCACGGCCCTGGTGCAGGTAAGCGATGCGCTCGCCCATTATGCGAACTATCTGACCCCGCTCGCCGTTTGCAGATTGCCTGTCGCAAGAACGGCTGGCCCCTCGACCGCTCCACGCTCTTCACCTATGTGACCACCTACTCCGAGCCCGACGACGTCGAAGAGCGGGCAGAGACGGTGAGTTGACCCGCGTGCCCGCAGCTAAATGCAGAACTACTATGTGAACCCCGTTTCTTCTTACCTGTCCCCGCCACGGCGAGGGGGTGGACTGGGCCGCCACTAATGCCTGGCACTAATTTCGTAATTAGGAATTCTGTTTGCATTTTAATCGTTGAACTTTTTCCAGGGCTGCTATGTGCACGGTCTCTACATAGAGGGAGCTCGCTTTGATACACAGGAGGGCCAGCTGAAGCGCTCCCATCCGAAAGTTCTAGTCGAGGAGCTGGCCATCCTGGCCGTGGTGCCCATCGAGGCGCACCGGCTCAAGCTACAGGTTTGTATTGTTGCCTCTGTGCGCAGGACACACATTCTCGCCGCCTGCTGGAGACAAGGACTAATGTGCCGTTGTATCTGCATATGGGCGGGGCGGCCGCCCGCCCCCCCTCGTTGATATTTGTTTAAATACTGCGCGATAAATTACCAACAGCTTCCGCTTCCACCCCAGCTAATTGGGCAGCTGTTGGGCTAATTGTTTCTGATTTTAAATGGAGCGCCGCTCCGCACAGACACAGTTGAATACTCTACCTAGCCCAGGTTCTTACCCGACTCTTGTCCTTGCAGAACACCTTCCTGGCGCCTGTTTACACCACCTCGCTGCGACGCAACGCCATGGGCGTCGGCCTGGTATTCGAGGCGAACTTGGCTACGTCTGAGGATCTGAGCCACTGGATACTGCAGGGCGTGTGCCTGACCCTGAACACGGATACATAGAAGCCAAGAAAATGGTCTGTTCTGATCGTCTGATCGAGGTGTGAAAGCAAATAAATGTGTGTATATTTGCAAGTCAGCATTGGCAATTGTTGTTTCTGTTCGTTAAGTAAGATGTAAAAAGTGTCTTGAAGTGGATTTCAGTGCCTGTCAATAGCGTGCTTTGTGCCTGGACCGACTCCGGGTGTCCGCTGGGCGCGAGCTCTCATGCGCCTGGCATTACCTGCGCCGCCAGCAGCCGAAGCAGCTCTTCAGCTTGTCCAAAACGTTCGATTTCATGGAGGGCAAGAGTAGTTCCAGATTCTGGGTGCCGCCGCTGTCGTCGGAGTCCAGATCGGACTCGATAGTCATCTCCTGTATGCTAAATGTGTCGGTCAGTTCGTGGTTCTGCTGGCGCCGTTTGGCACGCTTCAGCTGTGCCGGAAAGAACGAGATCTCCTCCGCCTCGTCGCTGCTCTCGGTTTTGTAATCGACCAGCGGCTTCTGCTCCAGCTCGCCCGGAATGGGCAGACGATTAATCGGTATCAGCGTGGCCGCCTGTGTCTTGGTGGCCTACAATTCAAGCATACGCCGCCCTGATGTGTTAGGCCAAGGCCAGGGGAATTCTTATTTCAGCTAAGACACCAACCTGCTCCTCTTGGTACTGCGTGTAGTTGCGCCTGGCACGCTCGACCTTCAGCTCCAGTTTGCGTTGCAGAATGCGGCAGGTGTTCGGCGGCTCACTGCGCTCCGTCGGCCCCCGGCCAGCAGCCCGCTCGTCATCGATTTCGACTGTCGTGGGCGCATAGACCTTGCTGGCACCCCGGAACGCCACCTCAAACTCCAGATCCGACATATGTTTGGGCGCTCCGCTTGCCGACTTCTGCGTGGGCCCAGGCAATAAGAGCTTTTGTTTTGGTATGCAGCTACCTGGAGCACTTACCAGCAGGCCCGCCGCTCCGTCCTCGCAGATATTCGACTGTCTGTCCTCGCTATCGATGCCGCTGTCCTCCATGCTATTATAATAATTGTTGTCTCTCAAATTTTTCTTATAAAAAATCGCACGCAATGACAAACACAAACAGTTTTTATTATCTCTTTTTGTACTCCGTCCTCCAGTTCCGAACCACCCCAAAGACGCACCGCGCAGAATCCAATAAACAGCTGCAACGTGCGCCAGTTGGTGGAAAATCAATAACCCCTTATGCCCGCGGCGTTGCCAGATCGGCTGAGCTTTGAAATGAATGAAAGAACGTTATTGTTCATACATATGCACTCTCTTTATTATATATATGTGTTTATTTTATTTACAAATATTTTTTTTTAGACTTAAATTGCTGTACTCGTTGCACAAATATCGTAGAAAAAGACTAAGTAATATAGAGATAAGGTGAAAATAAGTTTTAGCCACTTTCTTCTATGGATTGAATTTAAATCGAAGAATAAATAGGAACAAAACATAAAATACTAATACTATTTTCTCTTGTGCTGGAAGAAATCATCGTTTCGTATCAGGATATATATATATATATATATATAGTTATTATGGGGTGTATTCATTTACTAAGCAAAGCGTTGGTTATTTGTTTTTTCTTGTTCTTATATTTGATCTGTGGGCTAGGGATCTATTATTGGCGGCTTTTTGGTCTCTCTGCTGGTTTGTGACTTGGCTCATTCTCTGGCTAACTTCGGAGTCCGGAATCAGAGAGCATTGGGATGGGGCATCGCTATCTGGCCGGCCAGCGTGCACGATCTGCAGCAGAACGTCGCGTAGTACTTATTCACACAGTAATGGCCCTGCACGATCAGCCGGCAGTTGGCGAAGTACGGATTGTCGATACACTCGGGCGACACGGGTATGACAGCTGCAGGGAGAGAAGAGAGGAAGCGAGTCACGGAAATGCATTTGCCCAATCGATCTGGTACTCACATTCTATGTTGACTGTTTCCTGGCTGGTACTGTAGCTATAGGCATTGCGGGCCGTGCAGCCGTAGACGCCGCTGTCCTGGGTGGTGACATCGCTGATCACCAGGCGATGCGGTTCGGCTGCAAGCGAGAGGGAAGGCTAGTGTTAGGCATCACTGCGGATCATCAGATCTGGCTCTTACATGTTATCTGGACGCGTTCGTTGTTGTACAAGGGTATGTTGTCCTTAGTCCAGGTCACATTTGGTGCCGGATTGCCCTGCACGGAGCAGCCGATGGCGATTGTGGAGCCGGGCGTGTAGCTGTTCTGAGGATTCAGCCCGATAACGGCACGGGCATCGACTACAGCGGGAGTAAGACATAGAGATTAGGATTTAGATCATGATCATGTTAACCATACGATAAACAGCCACCACCATGCAACGAGCCACCGGATGAAATGTCATGCAAACTGTACTCACTTCTCGGATTGTGCACGACGGGGGGCGGCACAAAGATCGGGCGCGATGGTCTATAGGGGTAGGTGGGTCTTCGAGTGACCGGCGCCGTGGGCGGGTCAATGACATACTGCAAGTAGTTGCGCTCCTCGGCGCTCTGAGCGGTTGCCGGGCCAATCGCCTTCAGGGTCACGTACAGCGTGACCGGGCGCCCAATGCTGTTGTACACATCGCAGGTGTACAGGCCCAGATCGGACAGCTGCACGGAGCGGAAGAAGAGCGAGTAGTCGCGATTCATTTCGGCCCGGCTTGAGGTGCTGCCCAGGCCCACTTGCTTGTTGTTGTGCCACCAGCTGGCGTGCGGTGCCGGATAGCCGCCAGCGGGGCAGCGCACCAAGGCCGGCTGGTTCAGCTGGACAATCTGGGTGGCGTTGCGCTCGCCATACACATAGGCGGGCGTTTCTCTGGCCTCTGTCGATACCCAAACCGAGCCCCAAGCATGCAACAAACGGTTAAGCAAAGGCAACATGCACAATGGCATTCGAGGAATTTGTTAGTCAAGAAGCCAACACCAAGTCAAGCAAACGAAAAGAGAAGCGGGAGGAGCGACTCACCTGTCACCTGGAGTGCGACCTCGCGGCGCACCGGTTCGCCCAGTCCGTTGCTGGCGACGCACACGTAGGTGCCGTCGTCGGTCTGGCGCACCTGGACAATGGTCAGATCGCCGTTGGAGGTGAGCACATAGCGACCCTTGTTCGTGTCGATCTGAAATGGGAAAGGGCAGTTGGCGTACTCGGGCTCGTCTCTCGCCATTGTGGGCCACTTACGACCACATTCTTGCGCGACCAGGTGATGTTCGGAGCGGGATTGCCGGCGGCGAAGCAGCGCAGCACTGCGATGCCGCCAATCGCGGTCTGTACGTCGACGTCCTTCGGCTCCTTGGGCTCCAGCGAGGCCTTTATCTCGCCTGGATAAATGACAGCCGGCGGCGCTGGGGTGTTGGGTCGCCGCGTGGGACGTGCCGGGCCCACGCACAGATGGCCGCAGCCATCGCTGCAGCACTTGTTGTCGCCGCGGCAGTCGGCATCCGTGTAGCACTCGCGGTTGCACTGGCTGGCATTGGCCACCAGCTGCGGGCAGACGCCGGGCTTGTTGATGCCCCGGCAGACGGGCACGAACTGGTTCTCGCGATCGCCCGAGTTCGACACGTCGATGGCGCATTGCTGGCCGTCCGGACACGGGTAGCCGTCGCAGGGATTCAGGCACAGGCACTGCTCGCACTCCGGCTGCGCTGGGGCGGGAACCCGGCGCACGCCGTACGGACAGCGTAGATCACGGCACTCGTTGTCGTAGGACTCGCATTGGTTCGGTGAGATTTCGTTCGCCACTTCATTCACGATCGGGTCTGTGGGAGGAGGCGGAAGCAGCAAGTGAGTAAGTCGCCACAGAGAGGAGTTCAATGATCTAAGCTAAGGGCATGCAGTCTTAAGCCTAGTGAAGATGCACCAACTAGCTACTGGCTACAAGGGAGTACGGATTCTACGCTTAACCGAAAGTGTAACGAAAGTGCGTCAGGGTGCAGAGTCGAGTGCAGTGAGTGTGCGGGGTGGATAATAGTAAGTTGAGTGCAGGGTGCAGGGTGCTCCAGTGCGAGAGTGCGCGAGAGATGGGAGGAGTGGAGGCAGGCTTACTTCCGCATTGGTCTGTGCATGCTTCAAAGGAGCGGAAGTTGTTCTGGTTGCCAGAGCAACCCGAGTAAATAAAGGAGAGGCAGGTGCCGCGCTCATCGTCGTAGTACCAACGACGCTCCTGCACCGACCGGCCATTGCACTTGCCAATGACCACCGGCAGGCGGCAGATATCTACTTACGTCCACGGAGGGTGAGTGGGGGAAAATCGAGAGCAAAAATCAAAACAAAATCACATTAAACCATTTACTCTTCGGCCTCGAAGTCCACACTTTGTTGTTACCTTTGGCCACACCCGATGGCAGAGGCTCGCGGCCAGCCAGGCAAACCGTTTCGCACTCGTACTGATCGTTGAACCGGTTGCCCGTGCCGTCGCAGCCGCCATAGGTGAAGGGCTGGCAGGACTGGGTGTCGTTATTGTAGTAGTACCGGGTCTGCCACTGGGTGCACGGGCCCGTCGTCACGGGCTCGTTGCAAACGTCTGACGAGGCGCGGTAAATAAGTCTGGCACAACAGATAGTTCAATTGATTAGATTCGCTTACCGACTCCCTTGAACTCGCCGCACTGCCGCTCGCACTGGTCGCGCGTGTCGAAGCGGTTGCCGTTGCCGCCGCAGCCGGTGTAGGTGAAGGCCGTGCAGGCCAGCGTCTCGCTGTCGTAGTACCAGGCGGTGGTGTGGTTGTCGCACTCTCCGGCCTCGACGGGCTGCGTGCACACCGAGTAGGTCTGGGGAATGGGACGGAGTGTGAGAGGGCCAGGCGAACTAGCATAGATTGTATTCCCTACCGGCGCCTGTGGCTCCGGCTCGGGCTGAGCTTGATCCCGACCGCAGTAGTCCAAGCAGAGGCGCTCCGTCACAAAGTTGTTGCGATTGCCGCGACAGCCGGTGAACTGGAATTGGTGGCAGGCTCCGGTCCTCTGGTCAAAGTACCAGCGATTCGAGGATTCGCTGCAACGTCCGGCCGCCGGCGGCAGGGAGCAGGTCTCCTGCGCCGGATGGCAGTCGTTCTGGCAGTCCTCCTCAGTGGCAAAGTTGTTGTCGTTGCCGCCGCAGCCAGAGTACACGAACTCATCGCAGAGCCCCTCCTGGCTGTTGTAGTACCAGCGCGTGGTGTTCTCGTAGCAGTTCCCTGGCTCCGGGGCCCTGAAGCACTTCTCCGTCTCGGACTCCACACGCGGCTCCTCTTCTACGCCCGGAGTGCAGCGCGCAGAGCAATCCTGCTCCGTATCGAAGCGGTTATCGTTGCCGCCGCAGCCGCCATAGTAGAACTGCTGGCAGCTGCCCGCAGTCGAGTTATAGTTCCACTTGAGCACATACTGATCGCAATCGCCCACAGCCGCTGGCTGATCGCAGACGTTTCCTCCTGCTGCCAGCGGTCCTGGCGGGGCCGGCTCGGGCTGCCGCCTGCCGCAGCGCTGCATGCAATCCTCCTCGGTCTCGAAGCGATTATCGTTGCCGCCGCAGCCGCCATAATAGAACTGGCGGCAAACTCCACTCGACTTGTCGAATACCCACTTGAGACTGTAGTTGTCGCACTCGCCCATCGCCTCGGGCTGATCGCAGACCTGGGCTGCGGTCGGCCGTGGTGACTCTGGCGGTGGTGGGGCGGCGACCGGCTCCGGCTTCTTCTCGCACCGAGCCATGCAGGCCTCCTCGCTCGTGAAGCGATTCTCGTTGCCGCCGCAGCCGCCGTAGTAGAACTGCCGGCAGGCGGCGTCCTTCGTGTCGTAATACCAGGCGAATACGTAATTGGCGCACTCGCCAACCTCGGCGGGTATTTCGCAGATATCCTTGGCTAGGAACGGAATCGGAACAGCATTAATACCAACTGACTCTGGGGGGGGGCTCCAGCTTTTCGCACATTGAAAGCGGTCGCGACAACATGTAAGGCTTACCGACTTGCCGAGGACAATGATCCTCGCACGACTCCAGTGTGGGGAAACTGTTCTTGTTTCCGCCACAGCCCGAGTAGTAGAAGGGCACGCAACGCTTCTCCGCCGCGGAGAAGTGCCATCTGGCCTGCTTCTCGCCGCAATCACCAGTTTGCTTGGGTAGGGAGCATTGCTCTGGGTTTTGCGTATGGGTTTACAAGCGGAAGGAGCATGCAGGAAGAGCGGGGGCAGAGCAAGCAACAGACATTCACATGCATAACGACACCAAGGCAGAGAGAAGGGAAAGCGTTAGAGGGCATACCAAAACCAGGAAGTTCAAGGCTTAAATCTGAACTCATGCTTAAGCTTAACCCAAGGCATAACATAGATAAAGAGTTCACCCAACCAGGATACACATCAAACATATTAAATCTCAAACCTTTGAGCACTCCGGGCTGCCGGCAGCTGTAGCTGCAGGCGTGCTCTGTGGGATAGTTGTTCTTGTTGCCCTTGCAGCCGCCGTAGGTGAAGGGCCGGCAGACGTCCGTCTGGTTGTCGTAGTACCAACGCTCGTAGTTCCCTCCGCAAGGTCCGCTGTCCACGGGCTGCTCGCAGGCGGCTACAATGGAATGGGAAAGGGTACATTAGACTGCGTGCTCCTTTAGGGCGCAGGCATGGAGGGGACACTCACGCAGGCTCTCGCTGACCGCACAAGTGTTCTGGCACTGCTCGAGGCTGTCGAAGCGGTTGCTGGTGCCGAAGCAGCCGCCATATTGGAACTCCTCGCAGCGATTGGTGTCCGTGTCGAAGTACCACTTCTTGGAGAAGCTCTGGCAGGGACCGGAGCTCTTGGGCAGCAGGCAGACATGTTGGCCCGAGTACTCCTGGCACGTCTGCTTGCAGTCGGCCTCGTTCTCGAAGCGATTGCCGTTACCCTCGCAGCCGCCGTACCAGAACCGGGCGCAGCCGCCGTACGATGTGTCGAAGTAATACTTAACGCTGAAGTTGCCACAGCTGCCCGTCTCCTTGGGCAGGCCGCAGGCCTTCTGCGGCGGCTGCTGGACGTTCTCGCAGCCGCCGAACTTGTCGTCCAGAGCCTTGGTGACGCCGTCGGGACAGCAGCCAAACTCGGTCTCCACACAGGTGCAGCCCTCAAAGTTCGGCCCCTTGGCCGGCGTCTTATTGTCCTCGCAGCACTTGAACTCCGACTGGGCGCAGTGGCAGCCCTGGTTGTGTGGCCCCCTGGCAAAGGAGAGGCCATCGGGACAGCAGCCGAACTGCATCGATTCGCACGGGCAGCCCTCGAATTTGGGACCGCGGGCCGCCGTGATTTTGTCGGGGCAGCAGCCATAGGGCGTGGTCTCGCAGGGGCAGCCCTCTTGCTGGGGTCCACGCGCGGAGGTCTTCTGGTCGGCGCAGCAGCCGTACGGAGACGCTGAGCACTCGCAGCCCTCGAGGTTGGCGCCGTATGCGGGCCGGATGTTGTCGGGACAGCAACCGAACTCTGTGTTGATGCAGCAGCCCTCACCCTGCGGCCCGTGGGCAGGCGTCTGGCCGTCTTGGCAGCAGCCGAAGGGCTGCCTCGTGCAGTCAGCGCAGCCCTGGCCATCGGGGCCGGCAGCGGGCGTACGGCGGTCGGGACAACAGCCGTATTGAGACGCCTCACAGCCCTTCTGCGCCTCTTCGGTGGGGCAGCCGGCGAAGTTCTCGCCCTTGGCCGGGGTCTTGCCGTCGGGACAGCAGTAGAACTCGGTGAATGAGCAAGATGTGACGGCGGTATCGGACTCCGTTGTCGTAAGGATATCTCCGGAGCCCTCGGCGTCCGTGGACATGGTAGCAATGGACTCTTCGGTTGTGGTCGGCGGCACAGTTGTCGGCTCGGGGCAGCCCTCGTTTTCCTCACCCTCGGCAGCTGTATATTTGTCTGGGCAACAGCCGAAGAGAGTCTCAGCGCAATCGGATTTCGGGCAGCCCTTGTTTTTCTTGCCCTCGGCCGGCGAGACGCCATCTGGACAGCAGCCGAACTCTGTCTCCGCGCAGGTCTTGGCAATGGGGCAGCCTTCGTCGAAGGGTCCCTTAGCTGTTGACTTGCCGTCGGGACAGCAGCCGAACTCGGCCTTGGCGCAATCCTTCTTCTTGGGCTTGCACTTCCGTAGCTTGTCCTTGTTCGGGTTGAGCGTTGTCTCCCAGCTGTGTGGGGTGCTCGACTCATCGGATGTGCTCCAGATGTCGATGGTAGTGCCCGCCTCGGTGGATAAGGAGCTGCCGGTTGATCCGGTAGACTCAGTCGATCCCTCGGTTGTTGTGTCCGATGTGGCACCACTTTCTGTGGTACCGCCGCTTTCGGTGGTTGCCGTTGAGTCAGAGGATAGGGAAGAGCTGGCATCTGTGGAGGAGGATTCGGTGGTCTCGGTCTTTTCAGTTGATCCCGAGACAGTCGATTCAGACGAGTCTGTGGTAAGGCCTGTCGTTTCGGATATATCTGTCGAGCTCTCGGTGGAGCTTGAGCCGGAGCTCTCTGTGGATGCTGAGCTGTCAGTCGAGCTGGAGCTTCCTTCTGTCGTCGACCCCACGCTGGAATCTCCCGAGGTACTTGCTGAGGCGTCCGTGCTCTCCGTCGTTGACTCGGAGGCATTAGAGCTCTCCGTCGAGCCATCGGAAGATTCGTCCGTTGAGCTATCGGTGGTTGCCGTACCAGATACCTCTGTCGAGCCTTCAGATGAGCCGTCAGTGGAACCACTTTGCGGATTCTCAGTCGAACCGGCATTGGTCGAGCCCTCAGTCGAGCCTTCGGTGGAGGCATCCACAGAGCTGCTACTGCCACTCTCTGTCGAGCCATTCGTAGAGCCCAGTTCGGTGGATCCCGTGGATCCTGAGACCGCTTCGGTGGATTCCGTTGCACCGGATGTAGTCTCCGACGATTCGCTAGATGCACTACTCGATTCAGAAGATGCTGACGAGCTGCCCTCCGTTGAGAGGCTCGATTCGGTGGACACAGAGGATTGCTCGGATGTGCTCTCCGTGGATGAGGAGACAGTTGTGTCCGTCGATGCCGTGGATTCAGTCGAAGCAGATGGATCAGTTGAGGACGAAGGCTCAGTCGAATCTTTCGTGGCGTCGCTGCTTGCTTCTGTTGTGGACACGGCATCTTCTGTTGAGCCGCTAACTTCAGTGGAACCTGAAGCAGACTCTGAGGAAGAGGTAACTGCTGATGTCGATTCAAGAGGCTGGTCAGTGAATCCGCTGGAAGAACTAACGTCCGAAGCATCTGTAGAGCTGGGCACATCTGTAGAGCCTGACACGTCCGTTGAACTTTCATCCGTAGAGCCCGAGGAATCCGTGGATCCCGAGGAATCTGTGGCGCCCGAGCTCTCAGTTGTTGAGCCTGGAGCCTCAGTTGATCCCGATACGTCGGTTGAGCTATCGGCAATGGTTGAGCTGGAATCATCAGTGACCGACGAGGCTGTCGAGCCTGACACATCTGTTGAGCTCGATTCAGCAGTTGAGCCCGAGCTGGCGCCATCTGTTGAGCCGGAACTGGTCGTGTCAGTTGAGCCGATGGCAGTTGATTCGGTTGATGCGTCTGTGGATGACTCGGGAGTGGAGCCAGATTCAGACGATGCTGGGATCTCCGATGTTGACTCGCTGCTGGCCGAAGCGGTACTCGAGCCATCTGACGAGCCGTCCGTCGAAGTCGAGGCCACAGTTGTTTCCTCATCATCGCCACTGCCTTCCGTGGAAATGGTGCCGTCGGTGCCGTCGGTGCCGTCGGAGCCGGATCCCTCGACTGTGCTATCTGTTGAGACAGACGCATCCTCGGAGGTCGTGTAAGGACTATCGCTCAACATCAAGTCGTCTGTGGTAGCCGTAGCCCCGGAGGCCTCCTCGCTGGCGTCTGCAATGTCCGGGGTCACCAAATCGAACTCTTCGTCATCCTCGCATTCCTCCTCGTCATCCTCAATGGGCTTGTCGGTGCTGGTGAGCGGCAGGACCTGATCCTTAGTACACGGCTCGGTGTTACACTTCTCGGAAATGGATTCGACCTTCGACTCGTCGCAGTTGAGGGACTTCGTGCCATTCGACAAGCACAAGACCTCGCGAACGCGCTCGCCGCCGCCGCAAGGCTTGCTGCACTGGCCGAATGGTCCTGTGAACCACTGGCCGGGACACTCCTTCTCGGCGCCTTCGCATTCCTGCTCGGCCTTCGGCTTCGCGGCCGCATCGCACTTGGCATCCTCGATTGTCTTAATGCTCTTGCCATCGAAAATTCCGCAGAGGACGATCCGCGACTGGACACCCTTTCCGCAGGCCGCGGAGCACTTGCTCCACTCAGAGGCAAACCACTGGGACTCGCACTTGGACGAGGTGCACGGCCTGCTCAGCTCAGGAGCCTTCTCGCCGCAGAACTTGTCCGGGTACACCTTGCCGTCCTTCGAGCCGCAAATCGCAGTACGCGTCTCCGTGTTCTGGCCGCAGGCCTCGCACTAACGGGGAATAACATTTGATTATCGAATTTGGTTTTTGTCCTGCACGTTGAACTTACGCCGCTCCACTGGGACACAATCCAGTCCACGCCTTCGCAGGGCGCGAGCAGGCAGGTCCTCTCCACTTCGGGCTTGTCCTCCACGCAATCCTCCTCGGGCAGAACGCGCTTGTGGCCGTTCTCCTCAATGTAGCAGGTGGCCTTGCGCGTTTGCTTGCCCTCGCCGCAGAGCTTGTCGCAGGGCTTCCAGGGACCCAGGTGGTACTTGGGGCAGTTCTTGACATCGCGATTGCACTCCTGAGTGGTTGCTGGCTTGTTTCCGACTTCCTTCAGGCAAACGGCATCGTCTTCCGCCGTGTGAACACTATTCGATTGGGGCGGACTATAAGAGGAACGAACTGTGCCGAACGATGCTGCCAACTTACCCATCGGAGGAGATGCGCTCGCACTTGACCGTACGATTCTGGAAGCCATCAGAGCCGCAACCCTTCGAGCACTTGCCCCACTCGCTCTCGACCCAATGGGGAGCGCATGGCTCAGTGCCGCAGGCCTGCGTTTCGGCCGGCTTGGTGTGCGCCTCACACAGGGCGGCATCAACTTCCTGAAGGTTGATCCGATTATTGCAGGTGACTTGGCGGGACTGGGTTCCGCCGCCGCAGGAGGCGCTGCATGGCCCGAACTCGCGGTGAGTCCAGGTGTGTGCATCCGGCTGGCTATGGCTCAGGGCTTCCGGGATGCTGTACTCGTAGTCGACGCTGACATTCTTGTCCTGCACCAGCATCACAATGTAGATGCTCTCGGTTATGGGCCCGCTGCACGTCAGCTGATCGGGCGCCGCGAAGCCTGCCGGCTTGCGCTGATAGTTCCACCAGGCTCCCGCATAGAACATGGGACGCGGGAAATCAATGCGCCAATTGCCGTTGAGGTAATAGTGGCCCGATTGGTTGCGGCAGGCCAGGTAGTTGTTCGAGGGCGCCGACTCCTGGATGCGGATATTCGTGGCGCCTGCGGGCACCAGCAGCAGGTCGTTATAGCCGCCAGCCAGGTCGCTGGACGCGTAGGTGTTCTTGATGGTCTTGCAAGTGCTGCCATCGCCGCCGCACTTCCGGCAGTTGTCCTCCTTGGCGTCGCTGCCCAGCATCATGTCGCAGCCGACTGGCATGCACTGGCCGTTCACACAGACATCCAGATCCTTGTCATTGCACCGCGTGCCATCGATGACCATCTCCTTCTGGCGATAGTAGAAGCGCTCACCTTTCGGCATGCAGTTCAGCTCGCACGGATTGGCCGCATTCGTGTATGGCACCCAATTGTAGAGCATGCCATCGAACTTGGTGTCGTCGAAGCGCGAGCATTGCTGCGCCCTGAAGTCGGGCTCCTCGTCCGGGCAGTCCTGCGTGTTGCAGGAGTAGTAACGGCGACTGCCTCCGGAGCAGGCATCATCGCCATTCGCACTAGAAGAGGAGAGAATTATCAAATCAACCTCAGGCCTTTCTTATGCAATTGCAACTAGCTCACTCTCTGCGCAGGCATTCGCGGGTCTGGTACGAGACGCCTCCGCCGCAGGTGCGTGAACATTCCGAGGGGGAGCTCCAATCCGTCCATTCATTGGGGTCATTGCCCTCGCCTCCAGGCGTTACGTAGCTGGCGGGCAAATATAGATTGGCGCCATACTGTCTTTTTGCGCGTAGTCCGGGCTAAATAAACGCAAACTTTAAACGATTTCCATCGACTCTGAAATCAAACATCACTTACGAATCTACTCTGTGAGTCGGGTACGCCTAGGAGTACGATGAATGCTACCAAGGCAGTTGAGCTGTAAAGGGAAAGACAGGGGATTCTATGAAATTCAATTCAAGGCAATTTCCGATAAAAAATCGCCGCTCTTTGACAGGCCTCACGAGGAGATTGAAAACGAAGAA
>JABVZY010000278.1:2142158-2174960 GCA_020883555.1 Drosophila nannoptera | reverse complement strand
TGTCATTGCTCTTTCTATCTATCGTACGCCCACTCACTGAGGGGCGTAGAAACACACGCACACATCCACATACACATACAAACACACCCGCATATATTTGGTGTATTCATTTGGGTACGAACCCCTTGAATCTCAGCGCCGAACAACCGAAATTTGCACTGAATTTTATATTTGGGCTCGAGACATTTCCAATATCTGACTACGGGGCCGCTAGAAGAATGCTCGACAACAGTGCTGAAACGTTTATTATCGTAACTTATTTATTATTGCTATTTCGCTTATTTTAACTTAAAACAAACACGGCCCGTGAATTGATTAGCAAAGAACTGGCGAAAACTGAACCTGTTCATTACAAAAAGAACTAGAGGGCCACTTGCTGATTGTAGATGAACCGACTGTCAGGGCTGGAGCACAATCCGAACTATTCAAATTGGATACAAAAATCTTATTTGCCCAGTTTGGCAGCACCAATAAGGTAAGCCTGAAAAGCCCCTATTATGAATTTAAATTTTGATATTTATATATTGAATTTATATAAGCATCATTTAAAATTAAGATTGACAAAAACTAAATTCACAAATGTACGAAGGTACTTCAATGTACAAGCAAACTTGTTCATATTAATTATTGTTAATATATTTGTCTCAGCTTTTTAAATACGAAAAGAGCTTATTCAAGAAGCTCGCAAAATTTTAATTTCGAGAAGAAATAACTTTTATAATAGCTATTTCAACTGAAACAATGGCTTTCGATTAATAATATAGTAAACAATAGAAGCATTATTTGTTAACTGTTATCCAATTTACATTAATCGAATGCAACTCAGTCAATGACCGACTACAGTAAGTAGTAGCTTCTGTAAGCCTCTGCTGCAAGCGATTATTCATCGATTAATGCTGATAAATCCCACCACCAACTAAAATTTCATTTCACTTTCGGTTAATTACTAGCATGGGCGCTTGATTTCAACGTTGCTGAAGACTGAAAGACCTGCGAAAATGATCATATATATAACAATTTTCTATAAATACTGTGAGATATGCAAAGGTTTGTGTTAGAAATTCTTATATATATATATATATATACTTTATTGCGGTATAAACTATTTAACATCGTTCTCCATTTTAGAATACTTTAAATCGGATATAGTAGTGACCACTATTGGAGATTTCTAGTAATGTACGAAAGCCAATTCAATGGATGTTCAACCATATATAAAAAAAAAATATAAAATTAATTACAACGATATGTAACATTGCATAAATGTTAGTGATAATGTAGTTTTAATCCAAAAATAAATTTTCTTAATTGAAAATGAGAGTAATATGATTAATTTCATCATGTGGACGCCTTTTTTATTTATCTCTAAATTTTAACTTACAGTGGATTTACCATTACCTTGAAATATGTTGAGTGTGTCTTGTTATAATATTGTGTATTTTCATATTTCTTTCAATTGAAAATGAGAGTAATATGACTAATTTCATCATGTGGACGCCTTTTTATTTATCTCTAAACTTTAACTTACAATGGATTTGCCATTACCTTAAAATATGTTGAGTGTGTCTTGTTATAATATTGTGTATTTTCATACAGTTTCTAGAATATGGTACATAAAATCTAGAAATTAAGACTCAGTCTTATGAATACTAATAGCATATAATTGCAATTACGCGATGCCAGCATTGTAGTCTCAATAAAGTGGATGCAAGTAAACTTTACGTGAAATTACAGGTCAGTTTAGATGATATACTTTGGTAGACTTCCATGACTATGTCAACTATTATCAATTAGTATGTATTGCACTGCATTATATGTACATATATTAATATTAAATCTTTCTTCGACATTACGTTCTTATAAATATATTTGCATGTGTAATTAAATTCATTTTCATACACAAGCAAATACCAAACTTAATTTAAATTGAACTGTACCCCAATCCGATGTGTAAATGCTACTTTAAATGAAAAGGAGAAAAAAAAGAAAATACTTACATCAACCATTCGTCAAACCGTACGCAATGTTCTTATTAAACTCGTACTTCTAGTTGTGTTTTTTTTTTTTTTTCTAAAAATAACTTTATATATTCTCCTTTCCCTTTACATCTTTACATAAATCATATTTCTTATTCATAGCGCGTTGTTAGAAAGATATAGCTTAACCGTCCGAATCGGCATCAAAGATTCGAACTTATGCTTGGGATCTCTGTGAATATGTTTAAGGGTGCATCTGCTTCTCTTTAATGTATAAATTAATTTTATTACTATCTTTTCGTGTGACCCATTTGCTCCTTTGGATGGCGCATAGGTATAATAAATACAAATATGTAGGTATACATATAGTTATAATAGCAATGCCTTTTTGGAAGTCTAAACCGGTAGATCTAATTATTGTAAATAAATACTTTTTTGATTGAATATATAAATATTTACTAGTTTTTTTTTTCATAATATAAATTTTATAAATTAAAGAAGACTAGGAACCAGTACAAATATATTAGAAAAATGTGAAACAAAGTAGTAATAGGATATTGGGGGAGCATATGAGCCGAAAGGACCAATCTTTCAGGACGACCATATTTAAATCTATTATAAGAATATTAAGTTTATAATATAGTGGTGTGTTTCACCAGTAATTAAATTGGAAACAAGATGATACTAAATCTGTACAACTAAATATTTATGTGCAAAACCATATATTCTGATCAAGCTCTTAAGTGTAAAATAAATTTGCCTAATACAATACCGAAAAAGAATTAAAACGACCAATATTTTGAAAAATCCTTACTAAATATAAAAAGGAAATTGAAGTCGATATGGCTAGCCACCTTGTCCACTTCCCGTTGATTGCTGTTGTTCCTGTTTTGTCTTATCAAAAATGGGTAACTTTGACTTGACTGCTCCTTCACAGACCATAATGCGCTGCTGTTGCGGCTTTTTATCCAATTCAAAGCAAATTGAATCATGATTCAAATGCCTTTTGAATTCAGAGTATCTATGTGAATCATATGACAGATAATTAGAGCCGAGGGCGGATGCTGCAACAGCAGCCGCAACAGTCCCACTGCTATTACGATTATACATCGAAGACGGCAAAGACTCCTGTCGCTTTCTTTCAAAGTACTCCACAATTTTCGCTATCTGCGCTGATCGCGTGCTCGGCAATGCAGTAAAAGATCGTTCATCCCAAAGAAGCGAATCCGAACTGATGTCATCGGAGCTGTCTGTGTAGATGGATGATGTACGGTTTTTGCAGTAAAGCAATTGATTAGTGGCAAATGAGCTACGTTGTAATAGCGAATGTATCTCTGAGTCCAGAGCCAACCGATTGATTATACCAGCTGTTGCTGTCATTTGTGTATCAGCAACATTTGAGCTAACTAAGGTATGATGACACGTATAGCGCCGGTGATGGGCAGGAGGAGCTAAAATTTCGGGATCCAATTCATCTGTAGAGTCCACTGCTGTTGACGACGACGTATTACCGGTAATCGGAGCAGTATCGTTGTCTACAAAGAGTACAGATGAGGATATTGTAGGAGAGTCACTGCGATGTTGTTGCGTGGCCGTAGCAGCAGCTACCATTGCGGACGTGGACGAAGGTGTTACATAGTAGCAGCATCGACACAGACTTGCTAATTTATCACTGCAAAGAGAGTAATGTTCTTAGCGAAAGCAACTTGGATAATGGACACGCATTCAACTTACCTGAATTTATTATTAGTTAAGGTTTCAATCCTCAACTGTGATTTTAATTGATCGTAACAACAGTTGCTGCACCCACTTGGGCAACCAACAACCAACGGACCGATTCCACATAGTTGGCGAGTGTAACTAGTATTTGTAGTAGCTGCGTCGGATTCTTCATTAAAGCAAGAAAAAAAGCCACTTTCGATGGAATCGCGCCGAGCCAGGTTTCTCTTGGTTGGAAATGGATCGCAAGAGTTTTTCAACCCATTGAGTTCGAAATCGTTGGACACAGAAATAAGAGCGGGCGTTTCTTCCACCTGCTCAGCTCTTGACGGTGGCGGGGATTTCGAAGCGACTTCTCTTTCTGATATGCTACTTTGGGAGAGCTCATTGCTGTGTTCATCCTTGTTCTTGCCATATTTAATATCAGCAGATAAATTCAATGATGTTAGTGTATTGGCGGAGGTACTTGTTTTAAGTGGGGGAGTAACTTCAAGATCGCTGTTGCTGTACTTCATAATGCTTCCACTACTTCCTCGAAAAAGTGGATGGGTGTATAATGAGTTTGCACGATATTTTCGTGCAACTGGTAATACGTTTGGGCGCACGGCGCTATCATCACTGCTAGACTCAGCATCGGCACAATTTCCTCCACCATCAAGATCCTCTCCTTCTGAGTTGCAATAGTCACAGTCGTCGATATCGGTAAGTGCGGGCGTTACAAGGGAACCCACCGGCGTCGTTGCTTCAGATGCTTCCTTATTGCTGTTCCGTTGCGGCAATTTCAGTTCGATGGAGCTGTACTTACGCGTCAGTTGAGGAGAGGAAGGCAAGCTCTTTGGTTCGCTACATGTAGCTGAAATCCCAACACCGTTCGGATTCGTTGCGATTTCCGTACCAGTTGTTGCAGTCTTATTTTGCATTGCAATAAGCTCCTTAAAAAATGGTGCAGACATTTCAAAGCACGAGCTAAATAGATCACCTACACCTGCGGCGTATGTCTTTGGATTGGCGCCTAATATTTTTTTAACACCTCGCAGCTGCGCGAGTGCTGTAAACGGATTTGGTTTCACTCCATTATGATCCTTAGTTGAAGTTGGTTTATACTGCGGATCCTTAAGGCACATAGTTTCTCCAACTTTTCGCAGCGTTAAAACCGCCGGAGCTGGAGGAAGTGTTGATGGTGGTTCTGATAGCAAAGTTGTTGATGGTAAATGAACCACCGCTGCTTGAGAGTCGCCAAAAAGCCGAGGTGGTGTGGGTGAGTGTGTAGTGGATCTTTGCCGCTGCATTTGATGACAGCGCGCCTTGTCACTGGGTGATGTATGTAGCGGGAAGTGTATTATATTTTCGCTGAGTGAGCGTCGATGGAGTAGAATCTCTGCTTCCAATTTCTGTGTGGCGCGACGAACGCGTGAATTTAAAATATGTTCGTCGTGTTCGCTGCTTCCTGCCAACCAGTTAGGGGTGCATGGTAAAGCCGCCGAAGCAGATTTACAGCTAATGCCGGTGCTTGGGAAACGGAAACCATCTTCATCCACGTCAGATCTTTGGGTGCGTGATACTGGCGCTGTGCATATATTACCGCTGGTTGACAACGTTCCTAACGTGATCGTATTTTCAATATCACTGCTATTCGGCGAACAATTCATTAACTCCAATGAGTTTAGTGGACTTGTGCATCTGGACTCCTGTTCACATTTCTCCAGAAGCAGTGTCAACTTTTTAGTAGTATCGTGGAAAGTTGGTCGACTTTTCGGATCGTACTGCGTGAAAATATGAAACTATTAAGTTAACTTCATTAGGTTTATATACAATTTTGTTACTCACTAAACAACAATAGAACGCAAGCCTTAAAAATACAGGTGGAGTGTCCATGGGACAAAGCTCAACAAAAGCCAAGTAATCAAGCCCAAATGATGCAGTGCGAGGCATTAAGTCTGGATCAGCTTCGATGCGTGCGATGATCTCGCATTGTATAATTCCAAACGAAAATACGTCGCTTGTCTGATCATACCACTGGCCTTTTAGACATTCAGGACTAACCCAGTATGGTGAACCAACTGTTTCGAGTCGCGTCTTTCCGCTGTAAATATATAGTAGGTAAATATAAAGATTAACATATTAAAGTTCAGAGTACTCACGACTTCACTGGAATTTTTGCCGCTAATCCAAAATCACCAACCACAGCCTCATATTGCTCATCTGCCAAGTGGCGGATAAGCACGTTCTATTAAGAAAAATTTTTATCAATTAATAATAGTAGAATATTGAAGGACTTTGGAAACCAACCTTGCTAGTTAAGTCCCTATGAAAAATTCCTGCATCGTGGACATATGACATGCCACGCGATATATCCAGTGCCAATTTCACTTTCTGAGCAGAGCTGAGAAACCGCTCTTTATTGGCCAGAAGTTGTTCGAGGGAACCGCCGTTGATATATTCTGTAAGCGCATGCAGTTGTCCCTCTTGGACACAGACTCCCATAAAACTAAGCAAGAGGAAATAAAAGATTTTCTATGTAAAAATACTGCCGAGAGAAGCCAGATGAATCTTATTTTTTTTTAATTAGGCATAAAGCCGTATACTTACCTTAATATGTTGGCATGAGATAACTTATTTAGCAACTGAACTTCTCGCAGCATGTTAGGTCGATTAGCACGTAATTGATTCATTTTCAGCACCATCACCTCTCCAGTTGTGCGATGAGTGACCTGAAAACCAAATGAGGGGCATCTCCATTAAACAGTTGCATCTAGCTGTTTAGCCTATAATTATTTTATGATTTGTCACGTTGTGGTCACGTGTGAATAACTTAAGTCTACTCATTCCAATCTCTCTGTTTTCCCATGCCCAAATTGCACGTAGTATTGGTTAATATCGGTCTATATGTATTTAAACCTAATCAATTGCCTTCAAGCGAATGCCGTCTCTAATCCAGGCACGAGAAGAACATTTATATTACTCTTGTACTGCCGATACCAATTACCTACAAGCCGTAAAAGCTCAAAAGCAGACAAAAAGATGAACAAGGAAATGTCGAGCTCTCAGAAGTATTAAGGCCGTTTAAATTGCGCAACTGTTTTAAATTTGAAAGGGTGATGCCGTAAGTTACGCTGGTTTTCACTGTGGAATTTTCACTTTCGGATGTTCGAGACAAAGCCATTGCGGAAATAAAACAGCAAACAGTTGGCCAACGCCAAACACATCCTTTTCCACTGGGCAGTAAAGTCAAAAGCCAAAACCAGTCGAACGCCAGAGACGTCGTCTATTTGAAACGTACCTGACATCAGGTTACGACAAAAAAAAAAAAAAAACTCGTCACATGTAGTTTTTACACGAACAATTTTGTTGCAGGTTGCAGCACTACTCACGCGGGGATATTCCCCAACGGCGAAACAAGTTTCAAAAAACGGCATTGACCACGCTTCAAATCGATTGCATCGGCAACGAAATTTTTTTTTCCCTATTTCCACATGCAACTTGGCTTTACTGTTAACAAATATTTAATAAGATTTAAACTTGATTTTTATTTTCATGTTTCAACAGGTTTTAAGTAGATGAAGACGATGACGATGACGATGCTAACGGCTAAATAAGAGTTTCTTTATGGGTGTTCAGACCGCATTCGAAGGAGAAACAAAATGATTTACTGGAGCGCCAAGCAAACAAAATTGTTAGTCATTAATTACAGTAAATACTTTAAGTTAGTTTAACTGTTTTTGTTTTCTTTCTTTAATATTTGCATGGTAACATGAACTACATCAACAATTGGGCGATGCACGGCCGCTGCTATAAAGCTTCTTGGCTTGGCCAAACGAACGCCAAGAGTGTCGCTACCGTTGCCCAGTTCTGGCCAGTATATTGAGGTCATCGCTATTAGCAAAACTAACTGTTAGACATTCGTCTGACTAGAATGGAATTCGACCCAGTTTGCTTTCTTTCACGCTGCCTTGAATCTGTATCTATACGTCCAGCTTACTCTTTGCTTTTCGGGCAAGCGCTTCTACTGCATTTTGCGACTCATCAACTTTGAAGAGAGCTCCCAATACGAAATTATGATGGATTAATTTGTTCTGTTTTTGGGCAATTATAATCGATAAAAAATTGCTGCGTTTCAGAATGAGTTTCTCTAGCGATTCTGAAAAATCTTCGTATATTTTTTAATGAAGACCGCGTGTCTTTTACTGGAACAATCAAGTAAAAGTGAAAAGCAGAAAAAAAATTAAAAATAAATAATTGCCTTAAAACCAGAGCTCTCAACATAGAGGTACAGTTGGCTGCACAGTTCAGTAGCCAACGGCATACCAACCAGGCCGCGCTTCAGCTCATTCAATTTCACATTTCAAATGTGAGAAAATAATATTTATTTTGTTGCAATTGGTGCCGGCGCTTGTGCCTGCTAGGTGCATCGCGCTTTACTTTGTCTGACAATCTGGTAGCAATATATTATCCATATACCATAACCTCAGTTAAGTACAATAACCTCCTTATCCCCATCCCCGGCAACTACTTGCATATTCGCTTTTGTTTTATCAATTTGTTGAATAGTTGCGTGCAGGGAAAAAGAAAGTGTGCATCAACTGTTTTAAGTTATAAACTATGCTTAAACTATTTCATTAAAATGTAAGGAAAAAGACATGCATATTTATGTCGAGTCTTCAAAAATATCTACCCAAGTCAAATAGCTATCACAAATGGGCTTTCTTACGAATTCTATTCCAAAATTCTCAATTTGCTGCAAGTCGAATGGCGAAAGATTCAAATATGTCTAGCTGTACGGGAACCAAATAGTACTCTCCTAAATACTTGATCAAGGTCATGCCTACGGCAAAGAAAGTTTCATTTGTGGTAAATGGGAGTGCATTGATGATGCATTGGTGATTGAATTAATAACTTTTGAAGTTAATTTGAAATACTTATTCATTGAGTTTGAAATTTGAAATGAGTGCTTCATCATAAATCACTGCATTTCACGACGGTCGTAACAAATTGTAACGGTACTGATCTAATGCGTAAAAGTGTTACATAATGTTACACTCTGACTTTCATTCGCTTTTTGTCTTTTGTTCGGACCTTTTAATGCTGCGCTAAAGCTTTTGTTATTGAAATATTTGGGCTAATCAGTTTTAGTTTTGCCAACACTCATTTATTGTTCGATAAATGGATTTTCCTTGCAAATTTTCGGGATTTATTGTCGAATAGCGAAAACACCTCGAAACACCCCATATATTATGCCATCCATGCCGAGACAGCTTACAGAGACCATTTGGAGGTCCTTCCTGTCGAAAGAGTGCCATAACTTTCCCTATATTTTTGATATATATATATATATCAAAAATAATTAACAGACGTATACAGTTAGGCTCAACTATTGCACAATTGCTTTCCACTTGCCGTCGAAAGCTGAAGCTGAATTTACCAAACGGAATAATGGAGAAGTGAACGCACTCCATACACATATGGATCCCCCATGTTGATGTTGTTGTTCGTTAGTCGATGCGTATGAAAAGCGTGGAGCAAATGAATAACTCAATACCAAAGAGGTAATTACCTGGCTCTCTGCTGGGCTCATTCATATAATACCCCGAAAAGAGTCACACGCAAAAATTGTAAGATAATTACTATTTGTACACTGCCATTTTCACCCACTTGAACAAAGGCAAGAAATTTTTCAACTTCTTGGCAGCCTTTGTCAATAACACGTAATTTGTGAAACTTGTCGAGGATTGTTCAAACGTTGTATGACTTTCAAAAGTCGACATATTAGACGATTAAGACTAGCTTGGTCTACTCGAAATCAATCAAGTTGATTAACTTAACTATCTTATATTCACTATACAAACATATTAGTTATGGGGTTACCATTAGGAATATTTATTATTTCCACTTACCCTATAAACTTCGGAGAAAAATCCGGATCCGATTTTTTCCTTAACAAAATCATCAACGGAATAGAGTGCTGAGACAGCTGTACGAAGAGCACGACACGACGGACCCGTAACAAGTCGATCAGATGATATATTTCGCATAACGGGTGCTGGCGGAAGGCCGTTGCTGGTAGTTTCATGGCCGGCGCTAGCACCTTTACTGTTGCTGCTCTTATTATCGCGGTTCGTAAGCACAGAAGATGACACTTCTGCCGGAGACACGTCACGGCTCGTCATCTCGTTCTGCGGAGCCCCGACTCTATAAGAGGTGCACATGTCCGATGTACTAGTATGACACGCGTTGGGCGATGAGTCCACCTGATCACACGAATTCTTACAGTTACTAGCACTACAGTCTGGTGGGCCAGGTCCGCTGTGCTGATTAAGGTTCATAATTAACAGCTAACGTTATTGTTTGTGTATTTTTAGTTCTTTTATAATTCCGAAACGTTGAAATGACAGAAGGATTAGTCGAACGATATGGTAGGCTTTTGCTTAACGATATGGTAGGCTTTTGCTTAACTGCAGGTCTTGCGCGCAGAAATCCTGTATGAAATTACATTGGCCACATTCACAACACAACGAAACGATTTAATACGAACAAAAATGTTTTATGCTAGGCGATCAAAATTTTTCAGGCACTGTGTAGCACAAGTTTTGAGGCCTATTTGGCGAAGTAAATTGACAGCTTTGGAAAATATACAACAATCCATCACAATATATATATTTTCATATAGCTTCAGTTCTAGTTGGCGACAATATATCTAGTAACTGGACCGTCCAGTGTATTCGTTGTATTCTGTTTTCTTGCGTTTTTTTGGCACGGCTGCAGGAAGCTTTTTGCATTGGAAGCACTTCTGAACTCTGCGGGAGAAATATATTATAAATATATTATAAGTTTCTTATTTAAAAAAATTAACAAATATCTTGATTATGCAGAAAAAAATAGCGAATTCTTTATGACTTAGCAAAAGTACTAAAGAGCTTGTTGACTCATTGAATTCCATTCCTTTTGTTATGATAAAAGATTTTTTTTAACTTGAACACTATCTATGATAATATATAATTATATTTGACTTGGACAAGTATAAAATGTGCAATTTACTAAAGCAAGCTTACATCCCACAGAAAGGGAAGAGGTTGAATATTGGCAAATGGTCACAGGGCTGGCTGGTGTACGATGATATAACGACATATTTTTGTTATAATAAAGAACAACAACAATCATACGAGTAAGCAATTAGATTTGCGCTTCTTATCAGGAAATTGGCGATAAGATAGGAGCAAAATGGCCTAGCAATTATTGGGCGGAAAAAATTCTTGCACATGAATTTACTAGCAAACTTCAACAATACCTATCAATACCTATCAGCTATACGGAATTATCTATATGAATTCGAGATAGGTATGGCAAAAAAAAAAAAAAAAGTAACACTTGGAAGTACAATTTTTTCTGCCTAAACAGTAAAGTATATATCTTAACTTCTAACAGAGTAATGCTTTAACGACTCGGAGCGTACTTATTTTGTTTTTATGTCTGCTTTTAGAGCAAGGTGAATAGACAGCTGAAGATTAATTAGAGGAAAAGGCGTACGAGAGAAAACGAATGTAAGCTAAAACGACAAGTATATACAGCAAAGAAATAAAATAGGAGAATCTCCAAACGAAAACTCAAGCTCACAACTTGTACAATACATACAGACTATATAAATCGGTTGGAGTATGAGTCGATCCACATAATAATTAGTGAAACATCTGTCGCAGCATTTACATTTTCCGTTGAAAATTGGCTTTCCACTGAACCGAAAAACGATGGTATTGAAAGTAGCAGACACTGAGACTGAGCTCGAACAACATCTATACTAGTTTGAAATCGCTACAAAAGTGTGTGTGTTATTTTTACATTTCCGCTGCTTACAAAAATAAGTGCATGTTGCCACACTGTGTAGCATTCCAAGCATAGATATACATACACATAAGTTGGATCAACATAACGGGGCCTGAGCAAAGAGCGAATCTTCTGTACATCACTATACTAACATGATATGGATTCTTATATTAAACTTTTTTGTATAAATATGAGGATATATTTATATATTTCTTTCGGTTGAGAACTTTTAAAGAACTGTCCCAGGTAAAGGTCACATTTAAGGTAGAAGTACTTCCGTTGAAAATGCAACAGAAAAGAGAACTCAACACATACCATGAACACTCACAAACAAGCACACTCATAGAATTCACACGCCTTCACACATACAAATACAACTGAATGCGAGCGTATATTCACGAGTATGTTTATATTTATGTCTTTTCGACACAAGTTCCATCAAAATAGATACATTTCTTCACTTTTTACTGATACAAAACCAAAGCAAAATATTATATTACACTTTTTTTATATGTGCATTTATAATCCAATAAGTACGCATACATGTATACGAAATGCACATATACAGATAGGCATGTATATGTTGAGCTCTATTGCTGTAATTATATTAAGACGAAAACAAGCACAAATTTCGCGAAAAAACTCTTGGTCTGTATCAGTCTAAAATATGGGATCCTCGGGCAACAGTAAAAATTTCACTTTGTTATGTGTAGTATTTGGAAATTATTTACACAAATGTATGCATATTTTATTATTTATGCCAGATAAATTAAACTACCAATTCATTCATTCACTGAAGCGTTGTTGACAATCCATCTTATTGTGGTCGAATAACATTATTGTAACACTGTAACTTTGTTTATGTTAAAAATGACATAGATAAAATAAATATATGTACTGATATTTGCAGAAGCGAATCGTTTACAAACAATCACGACGCGAAACCACGTCAATCTTCGTCTATGTTACAATGCGAAGATATGAACAGCAAGTGTGCCCGCATTTCAAAATACTAACAAGCTTAAAAATACCACATTTACAAAGTCAGTTTTAGTATATTATTTTTGTATTTCATCAGTATATGTTTACTCATATATATTGACTTGGAGTATGGTTATTAGCTACATTCATATATTGAAAAACAACTACAAACTATATCAAACTTCAAACACATTAGTCCGAAATGCGTCTGTTATGCTGTCTTTTTGATGTATTTCATGTACTTTCTCGCATTGAAGTTATCATCCACTTCGTCCATTATCTTTACTTTTTTCCTCGGCTTTCGTGCTTCTAAGCGCGCTTTTCGCTCTGCATCCGACAAGGTACTTAAATCCAAGGGCAGCTGGATTTAATATTTAAAGAGTTGAAATATATCCATAAATGAATAAAGTGTCTTATATAATTACTTTGATTATTTTCCGTGGTTCATGATATCGAATGTTAATAGTGGACCCGTCAGGGCGCACCACAACCGTTGGATAAGTCCGACAGTACACAGACCGATGAAGTCTCGTTACTGATGCGGTAGCCGATGAAAGTGAACGCACTTGCTGTATTCCTTTTGTTATAATTTTGAGCATTTTTTTCAAAATATTTGAAAAGCAATGTTCTTCAGGAAACTGAGACCGAATTTACCCGTCGAGTGTGACCAGTTGTGGACACACAGGAAAAACTCAAAATCTATCATTCTAAACTATCAATCGAATTGATCCAAAAGTATTCGATTGATGTTGACGGCAAGTTCCGATTATAATTATCTTGCTAAAGTAAGTGGTGTGCAAATCGTGTGTAAAATAAAACTTATTAAAGTAAAGTAAGAATTAAGCTATAATGGTAGTTCTTCTGAATATAAAATATATTAAAAATTTAAGCACCACAAGTGTAAACCTTACTTTGCTGATGTTGAAAATTTGTACGCTGCCATCAAGTTACATAATTATTGGCGAACAGATTTTCAATGCAAATATAAAGCTAAGAACGTAAAGCTCTAGAATTCTTATGTAAAATATTATATATTTCTAGATTACTTAATTGCATATAATTATGGCAGCAAGGCGCATTGCTCAATCTTCGATCAATTGGTCCGCTCTGGCCGAGCGTGTGCCTGCAAACCAAAAAAGTAGTTTCAGCGCCTTTAAGACCAAATCGGACATTTATGTGCGCGCCGTTCTTGCTAATCCAGAGAATCCGCCAAAAATTGATTGGGCATACTATAAGCGGTTGATACCCGTTGCTGGGCTCGTCGACAGCTTCCAAAAGCAGTACGATAGCTTGACTGTGCCCTATCCTACGGACAATGTTTCGAAGCAGGTTGATGTTCAAATTGAGGAATCGAAGTCTGAGATTTCCAATTACAAGAAAGCTTCTGAGCAACGTATTCAGGACTACCAGAAAGAAATCGCACATTTGAAGTCACTACTCCCATACGATCAGATGACAATGGAGGATTATCGTGATGCATTCCCCGACAGCGCTTTGGATCCCATCAACAAGCCCACTTTCTGGCCCCACACTCCAGAAGAGCAAGTTGGCTACAAGTCTAAGGAGCAACTGGAAGCTGAAGCCCACGGACATCATTAAACGTATATCGAAAAGTTTTGCAGCATGATGTGAACATCATATAAATATATTCTATATTTGTTGTTCAAGCCATCTAAATCGAAAATAAAGCGAAGAATTCGGAACGAGTTGGCATATCACTTGACTTATCTTTGATGAAGAGTTCTGACCTATCGATAATATGATATCGATGAGGAAAAATATGCTACTACTAAAATCAGAAGAAAAATTAAAATCCTTGCCACATGCTATTATGTAAATAATTCGTCGTTAATCATGATGAAATAAATTATGAAATATTTTACTGACAATCCAATGAAGACGACTGATGTGAGCAATATTATACGTGAGTTTAATATCGGACCATCTCTATAAAATTTCGGAACAAAGAAAGAATAACATTTACATTATTGGTTCTGTTAAAGTGAATTTGGAACCAAAAAGCCGATTTAAATTTTATTTTTAATCTTTTATTGATCAGCCAAAAAATGTTCACCAATTTCAAGAAAGAGTTATAATCAATAGCTTATATTACATTTTATTTCCCATACTCGATTTTATTTTTGTTTTTCAAATAACATTAATGGATAGCGGAACTAGATGAGTGAGAAATGTTCACCCTTTTTTATTTTGTTTGCTTGTGTAGGCTGATCAGTCTTATCCAAACATATATTATTGTGCTAAAATAATTTTCATAATTATGTGTTAGGAAACCCCAAAACTCATCGCGGTATCAAGTCAGCTACCACTAAGCTTGATCATTATAGAGAAAGAGTTATTCAAGTGGGCTGTGTTGCATGAACTATTTAACAATTTTGCTGTGTAATCGTAAACCAACGATGCTTTCGCGCCGAAGCAAGGATAAATCGCAGGCACACAAAGAAGGCGTGGTTGGAAAATATGTAAAGAAGGACACGCCGCCGGAGATTCCGGTGATCAATGTGTGGACTTCCTATTCAGATCAACATCAACGTGCGAAAAAAAAGTCGCTACAGAGGTGTGCTAGTACCTCGCCGAGCTGTGAGTTTAAGCCGCGCAGTTCGAGTGCTAGTCGCAATACGTATTCATGTAGTGATGTTCAGCCGGACTACTACCATGCGCGCAGAGCTCAAAGCCAGATGCCACTTAATAATCAACAAATTCTGCAGCAACCACATAATTCACAATTTCAAATAAGTGGTAAACAGATCACTCAGGGAAACAGTAATTATGTTAACGTCGACCAAGTGGACCGCATGCGGCGCCAACAATCATCACCCTTGCTTCAAACACCCACAAGAGGCTTTCAGCGGAGTTATTCTACACAAAAGCACGCGCAGCCGCAAGGTGGGACCGCGAACTTTGACGTCGAACAAGGACTACTTAATGCATCCTATGCAAATGTGTTGCAAGTGCCCCGGGCACCACAATCTGCTGGACAGTTCTCCATTCAGCAGCCGCCACAGCTGCTTCACCAGCAGCATCCACATGCTGCAACCACATTTGGTTCGGTAATAAGGTTCGATCCATCTACAATTTCAGCAAAAGACCAACAGTCGCGATACCCTGAAACTAGGTAAATAAGATACGTTTGGAATTTACAATAGAATTCGATTATAATCATTCATCCTTTATAAGGTCACCTTTGGGACAACATCATCAGCAGCACTTAACTGGGCATATGGTTAGCAGCTATTCGAGTGACTCTTACCCAATATACGAAAACCCGTATCGTGTCTCTTCGGTGCGAGTAACGCAATCACAGCGCTCCGAATCGCCCATTTATAGTAACACAACAGCGTCATCGGCCACGATAAGTGTTACTCCACATCATCATCTTCATTTACCAGTGCCTATCGGTGGTTCGCTGAGTGGTAGTGGACGCGCAACAAGCTCTGGAAGTACCCGGGGAGCATCGACTTCGGTGCAATCTCTCTATGCCCCACCTCATACACCGCCTGCATCTAACAATTCAACTGTTGGTGATAATAACGGTAATGGAGCTTTGCAAAAGGTACCCTCGCAGCAATCGCTTAATGAGAACGAAGAGCTGCCACTGCCACCAGGGTGGGCCACACAGTATACACTGCACGGTCGGAAATACTACATAGACCACAATGCGCACACGACGCATTGGAATCATCCGCTGGAGCGCGAGGGCTTACCAGTTGGTTGGCGTCGCGTTGTGTCGAAGCTTCACGGCACTTACTATGAGAACCAGTATACCGGACAATGCCAGCGGCAACATCCTTGCCTGACATCTTATTACGTATATACCACTTCAGCCGAACCTCCAAAATCCATTCGACCAGAGGCGCCCTTGTATTCACCACCTCCCCATACACATAACGCGTTAGTTCCGGCAAATCCATATTTGCTAGAAGAGATTCCAAAATGGTTGGTTGTCTATTCCGAAGCGGACTCATCCAAGGATCATCTTCTTCAGTTCAATATGTTTAGCCTACCCGAGCTTGAGGGCTTTGATAGCATGTTGGTACGCCTCTTCAAGCAAGAACTCGGGACTATCGTTGGCTACTATGAACGCTATCGGTAAGTGGTTGGCTTCGCTAGATAACACTGTCCGTTACTGACTATACTTGTTTTTGCAGGCGTGCCTTAATCCTAGAGAAGAGTCGATTTACTGCTCACAATAAGATTCAATAAATTCTCAGGCGAACATGCCGAACAACATAGACAAGTTTTAAATATTATATTAATCATTATTTTCTGTTCTGTGTCTAACTGTTACCGTTACGTACGAAGCTATAATTCGTAATATGGCGCGTTAATAATCTGGAAAGTAAATTTCATTGTCTTTCATTTATTCAGTTTGTACACTGTGATATAATTTGCCTTAACACAAATGAAAATTTTTTGCGAAATTCAAATTTTATTTATTTGAAATTAAATGCTAAGCAAGCATTGTTAACCCTATATTAGTTTGTTTATAAAATTCAAGTTTCTCTTCTATTGGTATGTATACGCTCTCTTATTGTTAAAATCGATTACATATTTACAAATTTTTTAAAATATAAATTTGGATTGGATATTTAAGAAACTATTTGATGATAAGAGGAAACTCCATTTATACCCATTAAAAATCTATTTTTATATACAAATCTAATATTTATATGGTTGATTGGGCTTGAAATTTCGCATGCGCATGTGTTCCGGTGATCATTATCTAAAGATGCCAAAAAAAATGAAAAAATGGTTATCAGTATTACTCTCTCGCACATACCGGCTTTTCCTTCTTTGATTACTTTATGAATACGAAGCTGTTCCAATGCACGAAGTTCAAATCTATACAACTATGAAGTGCAAAAACAAAAGCGACAATCGCCACACGATAGAGCCGTTGACGCGAGCAGCACTATACGCAGCGAGAGCTTAATTTATAAGTATTGGCGCTCTGCATTGTGCCTCAGTATCTTGACAGTCGTGCCGTTGTTGCTATCGTTCAACATATGTAATAAGCTACCGATTGGTAAGTCTTGAGTGGAACACGTTGCTGGAGTTAGAAGAGATGCATAATCCTTCTATCCGAGACGGATATAAATCGTGGTCGCATGGCATCCATTTGACGCATCAAACGTTAGCGTGATTTTTTTTTATGGTTTGAAAAATTGGCATTGAAATAAGAAATCAGCAATGATTTCTTCGCCAACAAGCTTCCAAGTGAAAGTTCTAATCCGGCTGAAACCTGCGCTAAAAATAAGGTTTCATGGAAAAACGTTCATCGTTTATTTATACAAATGGCAAATTACCTATACTATGATGAAGCAAAGGTTGGATATGAAAATAGATATGTATGCATTGACATTTGCATTAATCGGCATCCACTTATACAACAGCTTCAAATGCGGGCTCAGATAAAATCGAAAATGACAAGTTTTTGGGTCGCCAACTCTGCTTCTAGCCATTCTTGCATTTATGGCCGACTGTCTAGCAATTGAGATAATTTTTTTTCACACTTGTTTCTTTTTTTATTGTCATCTATATTGCTCAATTCGTTGAAACATACAAGTATTATTTTAAGACAACGATTGTAACACGCCGATTAGCGTTATCAGTCTTCGTGATAAGTAAATTCCCAGGATGTTGTATACTTTTTACACCAGTTTTGCCTAGTCATCTCGTACGCTATCAGTGAATATCTGAATGAACCGCCCAAAAAAAGCTTGTTCTCACAGAGTGCAACTAGAGTTGTTCTCAGGGGCAGTTCGATTCGGCGAGGCTTTGACATATAATTTTTTGTGCTTGTGTCTGGTATTCACAACCGACTTGTGATAGTACTCCCATTCTACTTTTAACAGACACAAAGTGCTGTGTATGTGTATGTGTGTGTATGGACTGAGTACAACTCGTTTTAGGTTTTTGTTAGTTATGTGAAAAAGCTTAATTTACTTTTCAGCTGAATAATAATAATTATTATTTACGCTTTTCATCGGATTTTTATGAACTGAATGAGATCAGCTGAAGTTGAAATACCTTTGAAGTGTATCCAGCTTACATATCAGTTCTCTATACAAGGTTTCTGTTTGTTTGTATTGTGTTCCTTGATTGCCATCAGTTTGCAGCTCCAATTGCCGCAACGAAGATATGCATATATGCTTAATAAGCAATCAAGAATGTAAACATGACAAGAATTTCAGATTTCATATTTCATATGTATTCTATAGACTGTTAAATGAATAACTGGAGTTCAATTTTAATCTCTAGGAAAAATGCTTAATTTAAATTGATATGCTTTTTATTCATATAATTATATAATTGACCTATTTAAACTTGCAGGTTTCTATACTCTTTTTATAAAATGATTCCTCGTTGGACTTATTTACTACAAGTACTCGTAGTATTATACTGTGAGAATTCATCCATTTTTTGTAAAGTTATATGCCAAAATTTTGTTATCCATTAGTAGCTGTAGGAAGGACAAGAGCAAGTAACGTGCTAACAGTCAATAGCCATGACTTGACCGTGTTAGTAGATGCTAAAGAAACTTTCGTTGTTCACACTAGGTGAGTACAAGGGCCCTATATTCTTCTGTGAAAAGAAGGCATTCAATCGCAATCTCTTTAATCCCACAGCCGTGATTTGACAGAAAATATTAACGTGACTCTGCACAAAGAATTTGAGGGTCAACTCGATTTGGTACCCAATTCGTTTATTTCCCAGGCAGGTTTGTCGTCCGATCAAGTTATTGTTGTAACGGGTCGAACTGCAGGTCATCTTGAGATCACTGCTAGTAGCAATTCAACAGATAAGAACATGTGAGTAAATTAAAAAAAAAAAAAATGCTAATTTATTAAAGAAACTATTATCTCAAGCACCGATGATGTTTTTGTTCGTGTGGTTGTGGCCAAGTCGCAAGGTCTCATTTACACCTCCATTGTTTTTGGATGGATATATTTCGTGGCTTGGTCAGTCTCATTTTATCCCCAAATCTGGATAAACTACAGACGGAAATCGGTTGAGGGATTAAATTTTGACTTCGTGGCTCTCAATATTGTTGGATTTACATTATATAGCATGTTTAACTGCGGGCTTTTCTTCATTGAAAGCCTACAAGATGAATATAGGAATAGACAACCGCGAGGTGCTATTCCAGTTCTCTTGAATGATGTTGTCTTTTCATTGCATGCAATGTTTGCAACATTTATAACTATTGTCCAATGTATGATATATGAGGTAATTTCAAATTAATGTCATTACATTATAATATTAAGTCAACTATATGCCTATACCTAGCGGGCCCAACAACGGATCTCAAAAGTCGCGTATGGCCTGTTAACATTATGTGCTCTTGTCGTTCTCATATCGGCTGGATTGTCCGGCGGTTCTGTTATTCACTGGCTAGACTTTTTATACTACTGCAGGTAATTTATATTCAAATATGCATTGCATATTATTTTAAACTTGTTTTGAATGCAATTACTCTTACTTTCTGCTCAAAGCTATGTAAAGTTGGCAATCACGATCATCAAATATATACCACAAGCCATAATGAACTTCAAAAGGAAAAGCACTGAGGGATGGTTCGTATAAGTATTAATTTGTATTAAGATGAATTCTGATACAACAATTTTATTTAGGAGTATCGGTAATATTTTGTTGGACTTTACCGGTGGTACTCTCAGTATGCTGCAAATGCTGCTTAATGCACACAACTACGGTAAACTCTTATTGCATCTATACAAATGCATTTTGCCTCCAATGGATTTTTTTTTTACATGTATTTATAGATGATTGGGCTTCAATATTTGGAGATCCGACTAAGTTTGGTCTTGGCTTGTTTTCTGTGTTGTTTGACATATTTTTCATGCTTCAGCATTACATATTTTACAGGTATATATGATAGTACCCTAATATTGGTCTTGGATTAACAAATTTTATTTCACAGGCACGTAAGAAAAAGTCCATCAAACGTTTCTGTTTCAACAGCAGATACTCATACCACTATTGATGTTCGCCATGCCAAAACTCCTAAATGATGATAAGATTATAACTTTTATTCATATTTATATTATATTAAGAATGTAAAAATTATATTAGTACGTTTACAATGTGACCGTTCTTTGATATATCATCAACTCAATACAATAAACTGCTCCAAGAAATTGTTGTCTTATTTTTTTGTGTTAAAATGGTTTAATTGTAGTATTCATTTTATAAATGATACAAACCATTTGCTGTGAAATAATATCGATGAACATTTTTAAATAAATAAAGATCTTATCGATCGAGCTTGTCCGTTACATAGGAGTTCAGAGTTGGCAGAATACCACTAATCTCAACTAACTTATCGACAACAGCTGTGTTCGATAGGCCATATGTTTTACGATCCACTTTTTGCCAGCTGAAATAAAATATTTTCATAGCTGCATTTGAACATATGGTTATATGTATGATAAAGTTACAATAAGTTTTTTAAATTGCATCAATCAATGTCTCCAGGAAAAAAGAGGTATGTTACCCCATATATTGATATGTTTTCATATATATATTTTCCTAAGATTAATTTCCTATTGTAGGCCTCGTTGTTCACAGGGGGAGGAGAACTTATTCGAATCTTCGGTTTCAGCATCGCAGGAAAATATAAACATTGCAAATGTTATTGAAAATGACGATATGTAAGACCAATTGATCTACACAAACATACCACTATTAGTTTTCAAAATGTTGTAAATAGTTTGTTTACTGCTAATTCTACTTGCAGACCTACTGAGCCGTTGGCATACCTTCAAGGGCTAAATGTACGTACAATTGCGAATATTCAATAGGATATTTTTAATTTTTTGTCTTTTGCAGTCAGGAAACTTGATGCAGTTTAGCCAGGTAAGTAATACACAAATTTTTTGGATTACTTAAAACGTTGCGACAGATCTGATTGCACAAGTATGACCGAAAAGATAGCTACGGTGGACAGAACACTACTGATAAGTGAAATGTTGATTTCGAAAAGACCCATGGGCATTATTTTGTATTTAATCGTGTCAACCAGCAGGGAGTAGGCTTGAACGCATTGTCGAAAGCGCCAATCAGTCTGGCGTAATTTAATCTCTTGCAAAACAGTTGCTGTTTGTTTAGTTGACATTAAAATGTCGTTACTGACATACGCCAGCAATCCCACTTCCAAAACGGAAATATTCAAAAAAACTAAATTTATAAGTGCACCGAACGCATCGTAGCTTTTGCCGCCAATTACAGACTCAGCTATACCATGATATTGATTGAATACTCCAACAGTTATACCGAATAGATGACAAATTAATGATAAGATGATTGAGTGCGACATCAATCCCATATAGTCCGTGGCCTTAACACATATTAGTTTATATTTGATCGCCATGTCGTCAATGTCATCCGCTAATATGCAATATTGCAGAGTACGATAGTATTTGGAATGTACATTTGTATTTAGATCATGCTGCATGATATTGGCTTGTTCGACGACTTGGTCAAGCCTAGCATTTAAGGCTTCCATTATGTTGTTCGTTATGATCATGGCTCCAAAGTAGCAATTGTTTAAAAAGTTTGATATTATCATAGGGAACAATTTGTAAAGCGTCCACGTCCAGTGAACATGCGGTTCGTTTCGTCTTTGCTGCAATACCAAAGCAACCTCTATGACTAAGGGGAAGCCAATGACTTTAATTAAGGCAAGGATAACAGATTTTCTTATTGCCTTTTTATCAATACGAATTTGTCTTAGCGTCCTAAATAAGGGAACGCTATTCATCATTCGTGCCACCTGCTTGCTCATGAACATTTGAGTAAAAAAATTGATAGTCGCCACAGTTGTGTTCATATAGCTATAGAGCTTGACTGCGTCTCGTAAATCGAACTGTGAATTTGTAACATCGTCGTAAATCTGTCGGACGTAAATGCTAGTGAATGCCGTTGTTATCAATATGGCGTATGATAAATAGATTTTGGAAAATACGAAACGTTCTCTGCCATGCAACGTAAAGCGATTCGCAAACAGCCCGAACAAAGTTAACATAATTATGAGAATAACTAGCAGTATCTGAACAAGTTTGGCTGTACCCTTAATGGGCTTACGCGATAAGGGGAATCCAAAGAATACCATTGCGTTTCAATGCTCTTTAGAGACTAATTTTCGTTATTGTCCCAATCAGGTGGGACTGATAGTAAAGCCAAGTCATAATCAATCAATTCTAAAAGTGATTGTCACTCTTTTGACAGCCATTAACCAATCTATTTAGATCTTAATTAATTATTTCATTAGTAGCAGTGAAAACGAAATGAATATTCATTGACATAGATATCATAACAGCTAGATAAGATAGTAATTAATTAGTTTAAGTGTGATCACCTGCTAACGTTTATTAACACGTTCTTATAATTCAAGCAATCATTTCTGCGCGAAATGATACTGCAGGACATCAAAACTCCGACTAACTCTCTACCCAAATTGGAAAATCATGACAATGGCGACTATTGTTTCAGAATGGTCTTGGACGAGCCGCCAAAGTCTCAGTGGTTGTTTTCAATTCCATTAAATAAGTTATATATACGTATGAATAAGACTTTTAATATCGATGTAAAGTTCAAAACGAAAATGCCCATTCAGCCTTTGAAGTTGCGAGCTTTCCTATGCTTTGTAAAAGACGTTAGTGGACCAGTTCTTCGATGTCAAAATCATTTGAGTACAGATCCCAGTAAGTATATAAATAATATTAATAATAAATAACTAAATTAATCCATCATTTTGAAGTCAAGGATAACCAGTGTATGCGGGAAAGTTTACTGAGATGTGAGAACCCGAACACTGTTTATTGCGGAACAGCTCAAGGAAGGAGTATCGGTGAAAGATATTCTGTATTGGTGCCATTAAATATGACTCGTTGCAGCAATGAGAGTGGAGGCTGGATTCGTCAAACGCTTGCATTTAGCTTTTCCTGCCAGAATTCGTGTTTTGGCCGCAAAGAGACTTGTCTGGTTTTTTGCTTAGAAAACAATAAGTATGTATAACATATTCAATAGAATATCATTTAAACTAATATACTTAACATTGCAGCGGGGATAATCTTGGTCAGCAAGTATTATACTTGAAAATTTGTACCTGTCCTAAAAGAGATCGTAATCTGGATGAACAGAATCTGGATAAGCACAAAGCGAAAGTGTACTCCGGCGCTTCAGAAGATGAAGAAACTTACGGAGCGGCTGCAAAAGGAAGGCGTCGTCGATACTTTCCTCGTGAAGTTAAAGAGGAAATCGAAAGCAATGATTACTCTGATGGTGCCACAGTTCCAACAGACTGGGAAGTGTCACGTTCACTAGAAGGCAATTATAACCTTATCATAAAATTCGATAAGAAGGATTTGCTATTGGAGAGCATCGAGGGTATTATTGAGAAAACAGCTGTATCTTTGCTCAGAAACCCTCAAAATGCAAAGCTACGGCAACATGCGAATCACTTGTTGAATTTAAAAAGTAAATATTAGTAGCTATATTAGTTTTGGGCCCATTTATTATACATTTTTATTATCTTTCCTTTTCAGATGTTGCCTCAAAGTTATCATAGAGAGCAAAATATCAAAGGAAAGGAGTATTATTATTTGATTTTCAGTATAAATGACGAAGCTAACTGGAGACCTGCGGATTTTTTGTATTTTAATAGATTTTAGATGAAACCTTTTACCAATATGATTCAATATGATTCCAAAATGTAATTATAAGCTTAATATTCTAAATCAAATTGAATATGAACAGATGTGCACATATGCAATCATAAAAGAAATGCAGCCTTAGGCCTATGCGAACATAAAAATGATTTTTGCGACATTGGAATTTAAGTGGCTTTCTCTTTAGAGGCACCAAAGCTGGCATTGAGAGGTTGGTATACCTGTTTCGAATATCGAATTCATGAGTGAATTCAAGAAACGCTCAAAGTTTCACTCAATTCTGGAAATGGAGAAATCGTAAGGGAATGGAGGCATTGATTAGCTGGACAAAAAAAAAAAAAAAATACATATCTGGGCAAAGCCTTATCTACCTTCTATCTTTTTGAATCCATCAAAATACTGATTCATATTGTTTATTAAAATATAAGAATTTAGATGCTTGGGAAGGGTATTTGGTAGTCATATATTTTCCACTTTGAGTGCTTTTCCAACGCTTGTTATGATACTCAGGTCTGTTAACATAAATACTTATGAGCTCAACGCAAGACATCAGGTGGAATTGCCTTCGCATCCAGAGCTCAGCGTTACCCATTGAGTTCCACTCAAAGCTACTGCCATTGCAAGCGTTGGGAGAGAAACAGCAGCGGCAGCAACAGCAACAGCACCGATCGCTTCTCATTTTTGTTTTCAGTCACTTGATTCAAAACAAGATAACTCGACGACTACGATACAAGTTGGCAGAGAGCGATCTCCAGTTCGCATAGAAAGAGTTCCAAAAGCAGCGCGCGTTGTTTTCAGTATTAATTCTCATTGATAGAGTATTGCACGTGCGATTTTATGACGGACGCGGCTTCAAAATAACAATAACAAAAGAATTAAATACTATATAAACAGTGTTTGCTTAAAGAGCTGGATCAGCAGCTTATTAATAGATATGGTGGAAACGGCTACAACGACGACAATAACGCGAAGCACGAACAGTGTGCCGCAGAGCAATGTTGCCACATCGGCCACGCCCACGACGGCGCTGGTGAATCGCAATGATGAGACAACTCGCGGCATATTCAATTTGAAAGTCATTGTGTTTTTCCTGCTACTGCCTTTTGTCCTATTAGCCGTATTTCTCAAGCATCTGCTGGACTACCTCTTCGGATTGGGGCTAAAGGAAAAGGACGTGGTCGGCAAAGTGGCCCTGGTAAGAATACTTCGGATACTGCTGATCGGATGTTGCCAAAAGCACTATGCATACCGCGTGCTGAATAGTTAATGAGTGCAACGTCGTAGCGTTTTCTTTACGATTTTCCATTAGCCCGTAACGGCAAGCCGTTCAGTGAATGGGTGCGGCCCGATTGCGTCGAGCTTAGCCAGCTTTTTTCTCTTTTTTATTATTAAAACAAATATGTTCGCCATGCGTATGTAAAAGCAGTCAACTGGTTTCTGTATGCATATAAAAGGTTTGCTTGTATGTTTGTATTGTCTGCCCTTGTTTGGGAGCTACTCTTACTTGAATTTAAACAAAACTTTTTATGGTACGTGCCCACGTACAATGGTATATTTGCATGTATGTCGGTCTATATACACATGGCTTATATTTAAAAGAATTTCGAGTCAATTACCCGTTACGGCAAGGTCAAGATCACAGTCAAAACTGAGAGTATATATGCACATAACGAACAACTCTGAGGGGTCATATATATACAGCGATCAAATTCAAATTCCATCCGAATGCTGTAGGTGAGTCGTGAGCGTCGCATGCATGCGTCATTGGAGCTCTGTTTGTTCTATAGTTTATATAGATACTCTCATATGCAAACACGCAGATGATAGCGAGATTATTGCCAGAAGATAAAGCCGTTTTCATCTCTAACTGCGGCCGACTCCCACACGGCACAAATCATCGCGCCTCTCGCCGTTTTTCAATATAAATTAAGTGCGACATATGGGGCAAGAGTTCAATTAAAGTCCAAGCCACAAAGGTCATGATGTTTCATTAGAGACAAGACTCTCACAATTATTGTAAGCATTGCGTAGATTTGTTCCAGCATAATCAGTTTTTGGACGCTTATGCATGCGATTACATGCCTGCATGTGTGCATATGTACGCATGTACATATTTGCCCTAACGAGCTGCTCATTGTTTACAAATGAACGCAATTAATTTGTACTAGATTGTATAATGAGACGCTTTAGGGCGTTTCTAATGCTTATATGAGCGATGTATATATGTATGTAATGTATGTGTGCACTGTTGTATAGGTAACGGGCGGCGGCAGTGGCCTGGGTCGCGAAATTTGTCTGGAACTAGCAAGAAGGGGCTGCAAGGTCGCCGTTGTGGATGTCAATTCGAAAGGTTGCTATGAGACCGTGGAGCTGCTTGCGAAAATTCCCAATTGTACGGCCAAGGCCTATAAGGTGAGCAAAAGCTGTAAAGAGATTCCAGAGACTAACTGAACTCATACCACAGAATGACGTTTCCTCTCCGAGGGAGCTCCAGCTGATGGCTAACAAGGTGGAAAAGGAATTGGGCCCCGTGGAAATCCTCGTCAACAACGCGTCTCTTATGCCGATGACATCGACACCGAATTTGAAAAGCGATGAGATCGACACCATTTTGCAGCTCAATCTCGGCTCCTACATAATGGTATGGTGGAAGTATCGAAACCCACTTGCTATCACTCAAATCTATTGACAATTTCAGACAACAAAAGAATTCCTGCCGAAGATGATTCTAAGAAAATCGGGTCATTTGGTGGCAGTCAATGCTTTAGCAGGTTGTTGTAAGCTAGCTAGAGTTCGAGTCAGTCTGAACTAATCTGATACTCTACCCAGGACTAATATCGCTACCCGGAGCCGGAATCTATACGGCAACGAAGTACGGCATCATTGGCTTCATGGAGGCCCTCCGGGCGGAGCTGCGCCTCTCCGACTGCGACTACGTCCGGACAACTGTCGCCAACACGTATTTGATGAAGACGAGCGGGGACTTGCCGCTGCTGAGCGATGCGGGGTACATCGGCTTTTTGCATCCATTTCTATTTGCATACTAACTGCATTTGCACTTGCAGGATATCCAAGAGCTATCCTGGCCTCTCCACGCCTTATGTGGCGGCGAAAATCGTTAAGGGTGTTCTGATGAATCAACGCATGATATATGTGCCCAAGATTTTCGCTCTTAGTGTGTGGCTCTTCAGGTGAGCCTGCCTTTTTTCCTGATTGTCTTATTCATACGAACGTCTTCTTGATTTCCCTCAGATTATTACCCACTAAATGGCAAGACTTTATATTGCTCCGATTCTATAACTTTGATGTACGCAGCGCACATTTGTTTTACTGGAAGTGAAAGGAGAGAAACGAACTAACTTTTAACTAGCTACTACGAAAGTCTTTCGTCTATTTAAGAACTATTTATTAAACAATTTTCCGAAATAAAAAACTAACTTAATGTAATGTTACGCGATGTAAAAATTTAAATATTTTCCCTCTTGGGATTACCTTTGTTCTATGCAACCCATTCGATCCCATTCGCTGGCTCCATAAAAGGTCGTGACAGACCACAATATGGAGCTAATGGATTGGTTCGTCCCAGTGTATACAAGGGAAGTAAATTCTAATTTCAGTTATTGCATTTGGTGCACTAAGAAGCGACCCCCAGCACCTGACGACATAAAAGCAGCGTCTCGATGGCATTCGTGCTCAGCGCATGCGTGGCTGCATAGTTCCATAAATAAAAAGGACTAATTACTTATGTGCTAGGGTTACAATTACAGCCGCCGAGCCGCTGCACCGCCGCACCGCCGCACCGCTGCACCACCGATGATCATGCATGGATACGCGTCGAGTGTTTAATAGCTGCATTTATGCATGTACTTTTGCCCCCGCGAAGTTGTCGGCTCGTATCATTGATTGCCCGAGGCTCCTCTATAGATATGTAAATAGAAGTTTAACCAAACAGTGTTTGATTTGCAGTGCTTCTGATTTTTTGTTGTTTATTGTTTTTGTTAGTGGTTGTCATTTGGCCCCGCACCAGCTCACATGTGCACTGGAGCTCGGTTAAGTGAGCGAAGACATTGTGCGCTTCGCGCTCCATGTGGTCTAGGTCTTCATTCAGGGAAGCTATGACGTCTTGAATGCTGTCTATTTTTTACCGCCTAACAGAATTGTTTGTGCAAATCTATATATATAGATATATACATATCGAAGCAGTTCCCTAATGATCACGAAGTACACTTTAATATATGCAACTAAATCATTTCTTTACATGCCCGAACAACTTTTCCGAAGGTTGTCAAAGTGTCATTTCGAATTGAGTATTTCTGAACTCTAAAAAACTCTCACTAAAAATAGGTATTACGAATGCACGAAGACCGTCCGTATCAGAATTGTTTGGTTGGCCCCATGCTGAGGCTATATTAAACACTTTTTAACCACATCTCAATTGTTGTAGGTGCAAGGTGGGAATCGAAGGGAATTAATGAGGAGATTAATTAATATTTGTCTTTTCTCTTTTTTAGTGTAAGGAATCGCTGTGGAAGGATCGACTATCTGTACGTTATTTACGCCTTCCGGTGAGCTAGCTAAAATAAATAAAGCGCTCCCCAACTAAAATGGATGCCCGAAGAGGAGCCGCTGTGCCAGCTGTGTTTCGAATATCCTTGCAACAAGCCACACATTTCAAACTGTTAAATTATGACATGCTACTGTCAGTTCAAGTACCATTTTTCGGGTGCGGCGTGAGAAAATGTTATCCTTGCATTGCTGCAGTAGCAGATCCTTTAACAGCTACCACGTAGCTGCTGTTGGTGTTTCTCTTGGTGTTGGGATCAGGTTGCTAAGTAGTTTTCTATGGCGTGCCCAGCTAATTTATTTACTTGGCTTTGTTTTACGTGAATTTCAAGTTTTTCATTTGTTTTTTCTTTTCCTTTTCCAAACCATGTGTTTCGGGGCATACTCTCACTTACGAGCTGGGCAGGACATCATATTGTTGATGCTGTTTCAGCACTTAAATTGCTGTTGACAGCAGCGCTGAGAAATTGCCTCCCCTTCACGTATTCCCGTACTTATGAAATAGAAAAAAAATGTAATTTCTATCGCGCTTCTAATCACTCCTGCTTAACACTTTTTGTCGTATGTTTTTTTTTTTACTGGGGCACAACATCTGCTGGTGATTTGGTCTTAGCCGTGGGAAATGCTTGTCTTAGGCTTCAATCAACCATATTCATTGGTACATTTGGTACATTCTGGTGTTCTCCTTAAACATCAGGGTCATGAAGGAAAAATAGTTTTTGATTAACATTTGGTTATGACTTCAATCAATTGTAATCTTTGGTACACTTGGTACATTTCGATGTTCCTTCTCAAAGATCAATCTGATTAGCAACGATGGAATAGATGGCAATTTTATTTTTGATAAATATATAGATATATTTTCAATCAACTATTTGGTATATTGGGTACATTTAGGTGCCTCTCTTCCATATCATTACGAAGTGAAGGGCAGATTATTTTTGATTAACATTCTTAAATATTTTCAATCAACTCTTTTCTTTGGTACATTTGGTACATGTCGCTGCTCCTTCTCAAAGATCTATTTTATTATTAACATTGAAGTTAAAAATTGATGCATTTTTTTGTATTAACATTTTTAAATATTTTCAATCAACTATTTGGTACATTTGGTACATTTTGGTGTTTCTCCTCAAAGATCAAGTTCATTAGACATGATGAAGTAGAGGACAATTTATTTTTAATTCATATTAAGATATGATTTTAATCAACTATATTATTTGGTAAATTTGGTACATTTCAATGTATCTTTTCAAAAATCCATGTAATTATAAACATTGAAGTCAAAGATGTATTATATTCTAATAACTTTTTGAAATATTTTTTAATAAGTTATTTGGTACATTTGGTACATTTCGGTGTTCCTCCTCAAAGATCAATGTTAGTGTGAACAATTGAATGAAAAAGACAAATTATTTTTATTAACACCATCAATTATATTATTTGGTACATTTGGTACATCAAGGATTCCTGTCATATATATATATATTATTTAACTGTACCCATCCGTCGCATATCTCTGGCAATGCTCTGTGCGATGGGTTCAGTAGTCAATATCCGTGATCAAAAGTATTAACCTCCCTTCTCAAGTAAGGTACCGATTAGCTGGCAAAAGAATTTTGGAGTTATGAAAGAGTATAATTGCATTTAAGGGGAGTACTAAATAACCCTTTCCCAGGCCTAATCAGGCTCATTTTTAATAAACATGCGCAGATCTACATCTGCATATATAACATGCATATGTGTTATGTAATTTTTGTGCATGCCATTGAAGGCGTCAGCAACGTGTTTAACTGCACGCCTCATTGGCACGCTGATTGAGCTCTCGACTGGCTGGCTGGTGTCCGTCTGGCTGTCTGGTTGGCTCTTGTTGACAGTGCAGTGCAATAGTTTTTAATTAGAAAGGGCTGCGAAGGGATGAGGGATTTCCGCTCATGCTTATTGATTGCTTTCCTATTGGGAGATATTTGACAGTGGACTCTTGAAATCGTAATTCTGGTGCGTGGGAACTCTTTGCGTTGGCAATTGGATTTACCTGAACTCTTGAGATACCTTACTCTAGACTTATGCCAAAGAGAATAATTCCTAATAAGGAAGGAGTGCCTACTTCTTATATTTTTTGGATGGTAAATGGATTTCAACGAGTATAGAGTTACTCGCTCCACCCACGACAGTTTCAGTACGTTCTCCATCTGGAATGGGATCATAAAACTGGAGATATTAAAATTATATTGGGGGCGTGTATGTTGCGTTCGGATGCTCGTTTTATAACCGAACGACCCAAAACTGTTTATAAATACAGTCAATTTGGTGTCAACCTTTGAACTAGTCACACATGTTCCAGCTCCACTTGGAGTTTTCGGCCGTTGTTAGTTTTGTCGAAATGTCAAGAGGTCAGAGCACCAGCGCAAGCGCGACAGACTGACAGAATGACATTTTTTCAACTCCAATCATTTTTTTTTTTTTTGTTCTTTTCAATTGTACACAAACAAATCACGCACAAATGAAGCAAATATAAGGGCGGCCATGCTGCATATTGAAATCTCGACAGACATGCGACAGGCCGCATCCTTGTCAGAGCCTGGAGACTCTGGAGTCCTGGGTCACATTACAATCTTAATGATCAGATATTACTTAGGGATTGTTAGTTTACTCTAAACTTATAATTATTTGATTACGAAAAATTTCGATATGCCTCATCGTCTAATGTGTTTATATTTTTTCCATCAATTCATTCAGCGGAAATGAAAGAAATGACTCTTTAGTAGACCTGGCAGACGTCTAATTTATATCCGCAGACCCTACTAAATTTAACAATGATGTAAGCGGTCGCACTTGGGCAAAATGAAGAATGAAAACTTAGCGACAATGTCCACACTTTCGTTTTGGGCGCGTGCCCAATTTTTTGCGTGAATCGACGTACCGACGTATCTATATCTTATGACGAACATATAGTATGTATATCTTCTGCCTATGCAAAAATAATAAATATTCCGTTAACGTTTAACGAGCTCGATTTGATGTTGGCAGCTGTTCTGGCCGAAACAAATTTCATTCAAATACAATTAAATGGGATGAGATTCATCTAACGGTAGAATAATTCTTTTTTCTATTTTCGATAATTGGCAAAATCAAAAAAAAAAAAAAAAAAAAATGGGTGCAGTTTGACTTTGCAAAAATAGTGAGGAAAATGCGCTTTTCCCTTCGCAAATTAAAAACATATTGTCAGGGCGCTGGCTTGGCTGGATAAAAGTACTATAAATAGAAAAATAAATAAAAAAGGAGTGCACTAAAGTTATGCACATGTATGCATGCGTGCACTTGCGGTAGCAGTTGCTGCAGCCGAAGTGAAGAAGAACAGGAGCAGCCACATGTACTTGAGGCCAGGGACAGGCCAAAGTGATCAGCATCAACACTCTTTTCAATTTCCATGAGTCTGTGCCTCTGCCCCATGCCTCATGCCGCATATGAAATAGTTGTTCGAAAATGAGTTGCCTCAATAAATTTAGCTCATAGTCTCAGCGAGCATTTTTTTTTTTTCTTTTTTTTATATATATTCTGGCGCTGCCTGGAGAGACAAAATATTATGAAGCAATAAAAAATAGTGCTAAAGCATTCGACAAAACGTCCACCGGTTCGGCGGGGCGAGGAATCGAGGAACCTCAAACAGACTTGCACCATGTGTGCCCAGCGCCAGTGACTGTTGCAGTTGCAGTTGCAGTTGCTGTGGTTCGCTGAAAAAAGGTCCCCGGTCACGGGCTCGTGTTGGAAATGTAAATATAAATGCCTATAGTTTAGAGTAATCTGCCTCGTAGCTTCTGACGCTGCTCTGTTGTTAGTAAGTGAATATATTTACATATGCGAGAATCCAGTAAATTTGCTAGCTAACGCACAATTTCATTATGCTCGAACGGGGGAGGAGGAGGAGGAGGAGGAGGAGGAGCATTGCGGAGGGAGGACGCGAGCGGTTGGATAGGAAATTACTAAAAGTGTTGCAGCTGTAACAGACGCACATGTGCGCGTCGAAGGAGAAAACGGTC
>JABVZY010000278.1:2098308-2111627 GCA_020883555.1 Drosophila nannoptera | reverse complement strand
TAATCCTTCAAAAATCATTGGCCTTATCGCAGGCCATTTAAGTTGGTGTAGTCATAGATCATGCTTATCAGCGGAGCGAATGTATTTACCTGAATAAAATAAATTCCCGCAGTTTATTATTGTAATTCGCATGCGAATTCCCGAAAGAAGAGAAATGTAGAAGACAACACGCATAACACAAATACCACGCAAATGTAACGACAGCCCGAACAATGGAAAAGAGTACAAAAAGTGGCTGTAGCCGAGAATCAAATCAAAAAGTTCACCGAAATGCCAAAGCCAGTAACAGGAGAGCGACAGAGAGAGAGAGAGAGAGAGAGAGAGAGAGAGAGAGAGAGAGAGAGAGGGGGACAACACTGTGCAACAAAAATTAAGTTATAAAATTTTAAGGGCCGAGTGCGGTATAATTTCCAAATGCCACGCCAGGCACAAGTGCAGGTGGGCCAGGCCAAGTTTTTTGGGGAGTGGCAGTGGAATTTTGAAAGGCGAGGCTCTCTGGCATGGCTTGAGGGGGACGGAGGGTCCAGGGGGGTTGATTACCATAAGCACAAGCACAAGTAAACACAGGCTGGCGTCGCGTCGACTTTCTCCAGCCTTGGCTGCCGTCGGAAGCGGAAATCAAGAAAACAAAAAGAATGAGCCTAAATGAAGTCAAACTCGACTCCCGCACAGCCAATTAATGAAGTTTGTTGCGTTTGACTTGACTGTTAAAATTATTCTGCGTTATAAGCGCGCAAATTATGGCTTACAACAATGTCCCACCAGCCGACAGTCGACAGTCGACAGCCGACAGCCGACAGCCAGCCAACTTACAGTAACTAGAATGCGAATGAACTCGTCAAAGCCAAACAATTAACATGACCAAGACACATAAAATTCAACTCTGACCCCGCCTTCAGCTATGAGCTGGCGGCTAGTCAAATCATCATTTCAGTTTCTATGACGAAATGTGCTTCAATCACGTGATAGCACGCAGTTTTTGTCTACGCCTTGTCATTTGTTAATTTTATTACTTGTTTCAAAATTACTTACCCAAGAATGCTCCCCAGTTCGTTTCAAAAAGGTTGGACAGGTTTTTGGTGTGAGTTCTCATTTGTTGTTTATTATTGTTGTTGCAGATGTTTTCAGTCAACGAAGGTGTTCACAGAAGGTATAGAGTGTTCACCATATCTCACGACAGCGACCACGGCTGTCGGGCAGATAGCCGGGCTGGCAGGGGAAGTCGATCATGGCGACCTCCATGATTTTCTCCGTGGTTGCTCCAGGGGCGGCTGAAGACGGACTTATTGTGGTTGCCTCGTAGCTAGCTGTCACCTGGTCTTGGTCGAGCTCCACACACTGATGGGGCTTGCCGCGAATCACTCGGTTGTTGGGGCACTCGATGCGCTTCAGGCAGTACTTGATGCAGGGCCGTGGAGCTGGCAAATTCGTCAGCTTCTTGCTGCACGCGTAATGCCCAATGCAATCCGTCTCGATCTGGGGCAGATTGTTATTGATGTACAGCGGACGAGAAGGTTTCTCTGTTGTGGTTGTGGTTGTTGTTGACTTGGACTCCCAGTGGAGCAGGCGTGTCAGCAGGTTTCCCTCCGCGCTAGTCTGCCAGACATCACAGACGATCACCAATAATATTATTAATAAGAGCTTCATTTTCTGACTGTTTACGCATCGACTCGTCGACTGCGAAATGCTCCGGCTGGTTTCTTCCGAATATGTTTCGACTAAGTTCTTATCATCGGGCGCTGCGTGGCAATATGATGATAACCTTTGACTGCAGCTCAGACAGAAAGAACAAAAAACAATTCTACTCACACTACTACCAATTCCCATATATACAAAGCACAATATACTTCCTCGTATAAACGTTAGGATTAGGAGACAATGATTACAGATATGAATAACAGGGAAGAAGAAGGCGGAGCCCAGAGTCTTCCTCCCATTACATACTCAACCCGAACTAAATATGGCTGGAAAATATATATTGTTACAGTTAGTTTACCGCAACTATCTAGGGGGCGGGGCAACCTGCAGCTATCATTATAAAGCATAATAGATGTGTTGAGGATGCTGAGGATGTTATCAAAGGATGTGCTGAATAAATGATATAAATTATATCCGACTGCTGTCAATGCACTCAGCTCTCGATCTTAGTTACTTGAATTAGGTAACACGAGTTCGCAATAACAATTGCGTTAATTTCAGCTTGGCCAGTCCCCTAGGCGTACATCTAATAAGTATTAACATTTATTGCTTTTGGTGAGATGCTGTGCATGGAAAAATCGATGCTAAAGCTGGAGCAGGCCGGAAATTACCAAACACTGATGCTTCCGCCGGAAATAAGCTCAATTGTAGTTGCTCTTCTCGGCGTGGGAAGAACTTTAAGTATAAAATTTAACGAGCCGTATTTTGTAGCATTCCCTAGGAAAAATACTATTTGGCTGCAAATCCAATCTCCCAGGAATATTATATGCGGTAAATGTATTTGAATAGGCAATTTTCGGAATTAAATTTCACTCATTCCCATTTTCGCAGTAAATTAGATACAGTTATTTATATATATATTTTTTTTTATTACTCCTGTATAATTTTGAATTGTGCCGTAATTTCGCATCTATTTATATTTTCAATTAAAAATGAAGTATGTTTGGGCTATCTCCTGCTTGGCTGCAAAGCGGATTTTACCAAAAATTTTGTTCATACGCGGAACCCAGTAATTGCGGAAATAAATTACATAACTATCGCGATTGAATTGCATATTAGGTGAAATATTATTGATCCACCTGCTGGGGTTAGCCGCAACTGCGGCGGCTGCGTTGCCGCTCGATCGATTTTCCATTTGAGATTGCTTTGGGGTTGGCAGTATCCTCTGCCTGGGGACCGGAACGTGTTCAATGGACTATTACGGTTGAGTACAACTTTTGTTTGAATTCGTGCTGAACTAATATACATATTTATCTTGATTAACCTTAGTCGGGAATTTAATTGCATTCATAGGGCCGTAACACAATTTTGGCTTTTGGCCACCAATTAATTTTATGGCACACGGATATTCCTTTACAATGATAATAGGCATTACGCCCAAAGTTGTCGGAATTTGTTTGGCGTCTTTTTTGGATTAAATTTGACCAACTAAACTGTTCTGTATTGAGTTACACACGTGTTCGAGGTACGCTTGAAGTGATTCTGCTGAGGGATCGCCAATTACGTTCAATTATTGTATTTGTTTGTACAACGAGCAAACACACTTGGCCAGCCGAGCGAGCGAGCCCATAGGTCAACTTCTTGCTGGCCCCCCCCGCAGCTCTATTACCCACTCGGAGGGCCGGCGCCCACTCGAGCCGCAATGGCTGGGCGTGAAGAGGCTTCCATGGTAGCCATTGTTTAACAATTAACCCCAAATCGAATGCAATTAAATAAATAACGGTGTTGAACCTTTCCGTAAACGCCCGTAGGCATCGTTGCAACCTTACCTTTGTTACACCAATACCAAGGCGGAGGTAAACACACGCACTTGCCGCACGCTGGGCCTGTTCATGTGAGTGTCCAGCAGCTGTGCGTTGTTGTGCAAACGAAATGAAATATTACGTATACGTCACGGTGGTCCATTTGCCAGTTCGCCCTCACAAATAACAATAGCTGGCAGTCGAGCCAGCTCCCCGGGTACGGAGTATTTATTTAAGGTATTGTTGGAAACGTTTAATCGAAATCGTTTGCTGCACATCTACGCAGCAGGATCTGGTGCACGAAGAGCGATTCGTGTCTTTATTCAAGGAAGAGAATTTAAAAAAAAAATTTTGTTAGAATTAAATTTCCATTTAAGTGCCATTTGACAGCTCACAGATCTTCTTTCTTTGGAAATTCTCAATTAATTTCGCTCACGCCAAGAACTTTTTCCCCATGCACGTTTATTTGATAAAGACGTTTTGTAGAAAAGAAGTTTCAATTTCGCCTCTATTGTTCCAATGCCCACCGCACACACAAGCAAGCCGGCAAGCCGGAGAGATAGATGGAGGATGTGCATGCATTGCGAGAACAAATAGAAATATTTCATAAAATGAACGAAAAGGCCAACTAGCTGGCACACAACACGAAACATGAAACCAAAAGCCAAATGTCAGTGTGACATGCAAAGTTGTTACCACACATTATGGTTTGTTTGATATTGTGGTGCTCGCAGCAGTTGCCGTCTATTGCTTTCCAGGAGAGACGCCTCGAATAGAGAAATACATCAGGATTGCAGGTGGGCTATATGGGTTTTATTGCTCTTTGACAATCTATTGGCTGGTGTTTGGGAAAATTGAAAAGCAAAGTGCTGGGAAAAGTGATTTACTATTGAAATGGCATATATAAGTATTATAGTGGAAGTATTGAAAGGCAAGCCATCGATTGGAGTGCGGGCTAATGCGGGCAATTTCACTTTTAAATCGAAGAACTTGTAAAGATGTTGACCCAAGCCAATTCCCCTAATAATGAATGCAACGCTTTCTGGGTGAGTTCTTTCTTGATTCATTGTCTCCATGGCTCTTAGGCAAGCACTTTTATCCGTATACTACTGGTGCTTATTTATTCGCTGTGTTGTCCTTGGCGTACTCCTTGATATTGGACGTCCTGTTGCCGTTCGTATCTCGCTCATTAATTGTAATTGAAGTTTGTAATTAAAAGTTTGTTCGAGGCATGGCGTCATGGAGCCATTAAAACGAAATGATTTTAACTTGGCTAACAGGGCAATAGAAGCGATACACCAAGCGGAAGAATCAAGACAGACAGAGACAGAGAGATAGAGTCCGGCCAAGTAGAAGTTTTGATTTAAATGGTGTGTAAACATTTAAGAACTTTTTCCTTATCCCTATATTTTACTCTGCCACAATTAAGTTATTGGTGCAATTAGCGTTTGTCTTGCGAAGTCAGAGAATTAGCTGACCCCACGCATCTTCTCCCCTTGCCCTTCCATTTCTCCAAGGAATGCCAATGTATATATCTACATATATATATATATATCGTCAGACGTTCCTCTGAACATACTCGGGCGCAGCAAATAGACATATTTATACGTTTGCGTCAACGGAATTTCAAGTATGCCCCCCGCCTTCACCGACAGCAGGACTTGTGGGTTGCCAGCAAGTCAAGCGCGTTAAACAAATTAGAGCTATAATCCGGGAAAATATTCTTTTCGAATAATATGCTAATTTGATTAATCTGTGGTACGCGTGAGGCCGGCGACTCTCTCTTCTTTCGGGCTGGGAGGCAAATTAATTTTGTGATAATCGCGTGCAACTTGAAAAATGCCAACTATACGAATATGCTTTAGCTAATGTGAAGCGTCTAATTCAAATTTGCTAGCATTTTTTTTTTTTTTTGGGGGCTAAGCAAAGCATGTAAATGGGGTGGCCATATTTGCCCGGCTTCTGCCCAATTAGGATAAACGTCACCGGGAAATGTTGATTTAAATGTGAATGATGGTTTCCATTGGCTTGTACATGAATGGCCTTTCGTGCCGTGACAGTTGCGTGCGTAGCCCCCCCGCACCCCCCCCCCTCATATACCCCTAGCACCCCTGGCTAAAGTCGAACTGACTTGTGTATGATTGAATTGGCTAGGCTTTAAATTAAATTAAATTTGTCCGTGATGCGCGGTCATAACCGCAGCATTGATTGACGCACTCACATCAAACATATCAGGGTATTAGAAATGTGTGTCAAGCTCATGGAAGAAGTGCAATTCAATCCGCATAGTCTCCTTTTAAAGCAAATCCCAATTTTGTAAGCGACTTAATGGCCCGTCCGTGGCTCCAGTACAAGCCGAATCTTATCGGCCGACTAACGAAGTAACGCCATTAGCTGCCCATGGGCCAAGCGACAAATAAGAGCATAATAAAAAAAAATACAAAAAATAAATAAAAAGTCAACAGCCGGACGTCAAGCAATACGAGTGGTGAGGAGGGCGGGCAAAGCCTAATGAAATTCCGGAGAAACATGTTCTCGCCTGATAAGCCGCCATTGGTCAACCGGCTGCAGGCCGGGCACGGCGGCTAGCATGCAATGCGGCCCGAAATGTGCACCGCACAGGCGAGGGCGCGGAAGCGAGCGTGACGTCGCCGAGCGAGTGTGGCCCCATAAAATATGAGAGCCGCCCAGTCCCAGTCCCAGTCCCAGTCCCAGTCCCAGGCACAGGCGCACGATATGGTCGCTGGAGGAGCGAAAGGAGATGGCGTCTTGAACTTGATTCTGTCGGATTAGCCGTTTACTTCGAAAGTGTCTTTGACCGAATTTAAGCTGGCCTTCCTCCGCTTAACAGTTCCAGCTTTATTTTAATGAAAGGCGAACGCTTAACGCGCCACGCTCAACGGCTGCGCTCAGCAGCTGTCGCAAGCCGTGAGCCTCATTGTTTTATTTTAAATAGGCAGGACTCGAATCCTGAGCTGAATTTTATGCAACGTTTCGCCGAGCGGGCAATACCAGCGATTCATGCTCTCCTTGGCTTTCTTTGTGTGTGCAAACAAAGTCGAAGATAAACTTTTGTACGGAGAGAACTTTTGCCTCGGCTCGGCTGCTCTGTCGCTAAGTTTTTTGGCTCCTTTATGCTCGGGCTCAGTTTGTTTGCTGCGCAACTTTTACATAAAAAGGAGAGTCACTTACCTGTTTAGTCGAAAATTCGTATGAAGGCCTACAGACAGGCTGGATGTGGACCCGTTGTATATCATTCAATTTACCAATGGATGGGCTGAATGTGTTACTTTCGGTAATCAGGCAGAAAGCTGACCCGGCCGCAGCTATGAATTATGCAAATCTCAAGCGGCTAACGTTACAGGCACGGCCAGAGCGTCTGTCGAGGAAAAATCAAACAAAATCGATTGATGTACAAATTTTCCTTGGCGTCCGCAAGCCATTTGCCATTTACCATTCCCTTCTGCCTGGAGGGAGGCGGCTTTTTGATTTGTGCCCCGGTGGCAGGCGGACTAGGCCAAGCTGCAATGCTCTTGCCTGACTGCTTCATTGGCAGCAGGCAGCCTGCTTCTAAATTATGTAGATTTGTTTTAGCATAACGCTTACACTTGAGAGAGAGTGTGAGTGTGAGTGTGAGTGTGCGTGTATGTGTTGCTTCTTTGATACACTCAGCTCGGCGCTCAAGTACAACATTTTAAACCGTCATTAAGCCGCGCCCGTAAATATCAGGACGCCTGTTCGCCTTTTACGGCTTTTGCTTTTGACTGTAAAATTATGTAAATTCTCTTCTTCTTTCCCTTTTCGCCTCTGCCCTAGTTCGGCTCCGATGATTGTAAATGGTCCCAAATTGTGGTCAGGCGGTAACAGCGGCCAGCTAAATATTTAGTGCATAATACGACTAACGCTCGATTTTTAGTCAATAACTAAATGTTCAGTTTAGCCATTTCGCATAGCCCTCATCGAGGCGGAAAAGTTTTGTGCAGCTTGGGATCGGGAGATTGGGAAAATCAAGTCAGCTGAAAATTAATTTCATTCGCACTTCGTTCAAAAGTTTCTCTTTCATGTAGCCTTATGATTTTCTTGCATCCACTTTCCTTTTGTACTGCACGAAAAAGGGGGAAAAAAAGCCAAGACGCAAATTTTTAATTATAAAAGTTTGAATCACACTTGCCTTTCCGCTCCGCTGTCCGCCGTCCCTCCATCTGTCACCCCGCGAACCCCGCCGAAGAGCGGAAAACAATGCTCGCCGAATCACCGTATTGCCAGCTTAAGCGAACACGGCAAATGCATATAGCTGACGTGGCCCTAGACAGGCAGGCAAATCGATTGGAAAGTGGACAGAAAATCCCAGAAATAAAATGCAGGAAAATAACTCGAATTTGACCGGCTATAGATTGGATTTAAATACCGCATATAGAGAATTTCGACAATTTTGGTCTGCAAATCGGCTTATCTGGAGAGCACATCCTTCTCGCCCAGAGTACCTTTAGCAGTATTAATTATGATTGCCTCTCCAGAGCCCGTTAACATTTGGCATTCCAACTTTTCTTTGGCATACTTCTCGCAATTATACTGTTGAAAGTTTGAGTAGTTAATGTGAATGTCCTGGGAGTTTGCTTATGGCGCAACTTAATTAATTTTACATTGCTTTGAGCTCCTCGCGATGCCTGTCAGAGAAGTATTCGAATGATAAACGAGCTAATTAATATGCGCTATGAGCTCGTCCTCAAGCACCGCAGCCCCCGCGGCCCGACCCGCCCCGCCCCGCCTTGCCCCGCTTCCGACCGGAACATAAATGGTTGAAATTATCGCTTCGGGCGGTGCAATTATGCATTATGTGATTTTCCGAAAAGAAATTTTCATAGTGCACTTCAAATGCCACACAGTCGAACTGGTAATGGCTTCTTCAGTGCGCTGTGCCACTTATTGAGTTAGTTGCAAGTCCGGCCAGCGACATTGTTGAAAGGACTGCAGTTCCAGTTGCATACGCAAATTTCATTAAAATTCATGTGAAATATATTGAGAGTTGCATGCATAATGGTCACTAAGTTTGAAATGTGCGCAAACTTGTGTCAAGTGTGCCATGCCCACCGCCCACCGCCCACCGCCGCACCGCCCACCGCCCACACACCGATGGTATTTGAGCAAGGCCTGCTCAAATATGCAAATACCTTCATGGAAGGAGAGAACGTCGCTGGGTCGCAACTTGGAATAACAGAAATTTCCGGGAGCGGTCGCTCCCCTCTCCCTCGCACTCCCCGCTCCCCCCGCTCTCCTTTCCTTTCCTTTGCTTTCCTTTGCGTTTTAATGTACTTCTCTAAAAATAGAGCTCAAGTAGTTTTGCGCTCTATAAAATTTCATGCATAAACTTTAGAAAATTCCAAAGTTTTTATAATTTAAGCCCAGCACGTATGCGGTGTCCACTGCGCCGGGCCAAAGCCGCCGCCAGGACCCTTTCAGGCAGCTTCAGGCCTTCAGTTTGCGAGCGAATGATTATACGAATTGATGTTTTATGTGTGCGAGTAAACGTCTACCACATCAATTAGTTTACATCTAATGCTTTATTTGTATTCGAATAATTTAAAGATATTATCAGTAAGGTTTCTTATACGCATTAATCATACAATGACCATCATAATTAGTATAGATCTAGTTAATAATTAGTAAGTTTTATAAATACGTTCGGGCTACCGCTGATCTATTTGATGAATGTTTTCCATTTGCTTTTCGGTTAATATTTATGCAGTAAATACAGTCTAATGTAAATACTATTACTTGCTGATAAACCCCTTGAAGCTGTAATATCCTTGCCATGATTACAGCTAAGATGTCCTGTCCCTCAGGCTGGCGGCAACTCAGTAATGGAATGAATGTGTTCGTGGGTGTTCAAACAACATGCTTACACTGAGTGAAAATATACAAATACGGGGCTTCTCTCTCCCTCTCTCCCTCTCTCTCCCTCTCTCTCTGCAGAAGCTGTTCAATCGATTCTTGATGCTCGGTATTATAATTTCGTAAAATGCGTCTCTCGTATCGGGCTTACTTTGGTTTTCCTTCATATATTGGTGGTACAACATGGTCACTTAGAGCCTAAATTTTCCATCGAAAATGTTAATCTAAACGAATAATGTTTACGTGCTTATACCTAAGTTGAGCGAAATCAAAATCCCATGCAAACAGATACGGTAAAAAAAAAGCGAAATTATCGGAAAAGTAATAATACCTTATAGCTAACATTTTACAGTGGTGTTCTGCTTAGTATTCATAGGTATTTATGAATGTAGTTTAAACTAAATAATATCACTATATAATGTCTGCTTAATTTACATATATATTATTTACGCGATGAACTCTTTGTAAAGAACACGAAATGTAATTCACATTCAAATATCTAAATGCATATTTACATGACCTATTTCGAATGGATTATTCTATACTGGATTTTCTGCCTTTCCATATGCGTGCGTTGCATTCGAATTTTTCATTTTGTTTTTTTCCATTTCATTTTTTCGCTTTGAATTTCGAATTTTATATTTGCAGCTTGGCTTCTCTCGAAATGTTGTGTACTCTGCCGTAAAATACTAATGAAATCGCTGATAAAATTGTTTATAAATTATTTACATTTTGCATACATTTGCATCTCTTTGGTTTGCTTTCCTTGGTTTGGTTTCCCTAACGAAATAATAAAGCCAGAAACGGGGGTCAATTAAATGGGCTGCTCCACGAATACGACTAGAATGAATCGGCCTCAAGCTAAACGAGTTATTTTGTGGCTTACAAGTATTTCGCTTTCATCAATTTGTCCACTCTCAGCAGAAGCGTCTCATAGATGGAAGTGGCCCGCTTACCCCAAGCCCAACCGGAGCCTATCAAACTGACTGTTCCGTAGGCCGAAGAGCAGCAACAGGCCTGCGCGCAGCAGCAGGCAGTGGGGTAGGGCGCTGAGTGCGCCGCTGTTGCTGCGGGACTTGGAGCTGGCAACCACTTCGGCGTCCTCTGGGGCAATATCCATGCTGTTGCTAGCGACTATAAATTGAAATATATCGCTAACCTAGACGAACGAAACGGGCCAAGAACAGTGGGCGTTTTAAAGAAACGACAGGGCCGAAGTTATATATTTATATGTTCGTTAAGCTCTCGTGGATTTGGGGGCTACAAGTTAGCTTACCTCATTCCAGCCATATCGATTTTTGGCCTGAACAATGGCCTCGTAGTAGGCGCCGGGATGCAAATGCTTAATGGTGTAGGACATGATGTGGGTTAGCGGCTCAGAGGCTGGGCGGTGTTCCGGTGTCAGGATGAAATCGTGCCATCTTCCTGGCTGCTGGAACGTGTCATTCATCTGCAAGTTATCGAAGATATTGCGAGTAAAGTTATTCAAGGTCTGCTCAGATATTCGTCTTGATTAACAACTAGCTAACTAATCGTTCAATACTTCTTCTGCTTACCAATACGCGGCGATAGAGCAAGCGCACCTCCTCCAACGGGGGGTAGCTGTCAATTTTCCATGTCAGATTGTAGCTGTCAGAGGAACGGCCCCACTTCGGCGAGTAAAACTCGGCAGGTCCTGGTCGCCCGGAGAGCTCCATGTATTTCCGTGATCGTCCCAAAGAGTTATCAGCCACGCAGCTGTATAGATGCACGAGACATAAATTAAACAGATTCGACTTTGAGCTCCCTCCCAACTAGGTTACTTAACTAAGCGTGTCTCTGTCAGAAACAATGATTGGACTACGGCGAAAACAAAAACTTTTCCTATGAAATGTTGTGTCAACGTGATGAAACTTTCCTTCTATTATTATGCTTCGGACAGATTGACACTGATGTGCTCAAACTTCTGCTAACGATTGTGGCTATATTGTATGATATGTGTAATATAACTAACGGTCCCTCAAGTCCCTTTGTTGTCTAGTCCGCCCCGCCCCCTCCCGGTACACACCTGTAGTTGCCGAAGTCCTCCTGCTGGATGTGCCGTATGGTGAGGGTATGGCGATTGGCTCTTGTATTCATAATCCGTCGATCGGTCGTTTGTATCGGAAACGAGTTTTGGTACCAAGATACCTGGAAGAGACGAAAATATGATTTTGCTCAAGTTGTCGTCCTGTGTAATGAGAGAGAGAGAGGGAGAGGGACGAACCGTTGCCACAGGATCGGCATAGACAATGCAAACCAGCTTCGCCTCGAAGCCTTCCCCTGAATGTATCCACGACTTCTCCACTTGGATATCGGGCGGGTCTATCAGTCAGCGATTTTAAAGCAAACGAAATTGTTAAATAGAAGTTTTCTTTTTATGGAAATCCCGTTCGCAATACTCACACAAGACATCCAGCCGCATGTCCACGGTCACTGGGTCACCCACGCCATTGTCGGCTGTGCACTGGTAGACTCCCGCCTGCTGGCGCTCCAGCTTGTCCAACGTGAGTATCGGGCCGTCTCCGATTCGGGCTGGTGATTTGCCAGAGCCGCTCTATCAAAGTATATTGTTAAGTGCGAGTTTTAAAGCTGCAATAAAATGTCTTCGAGTGCGAGCAGCAAGTGCCAAAAGTCAACTGCGGTAGTCAATTGAAATGGAAATAGATATGGACGAAGCGGATTCTTGCGCCAACCGATTTAATCTGGCGTCACACTTGCAACTAGTCGACATCGACTAAAGCAAAGGAGGAACAAGACCCCGAGTCACAAGAGGCCATGCGGGAATCATGGATACCAGCAGAACGCAACCAATCCGTTTTCCACTGCGACAGTTCTGACTTTGGCCAAACGATGCCAACGGGGAACACGTGTCGACGTCTGCTCGAAAAGTAAATAGAAAATCGAACTAACATGGTGGGGGTCGTGTTAAGGTTGCGGAAGTGGCACTGGATCGAAGCGAAATTAAATGACATACAACTTCGCAGGGACGATTGCGGGGAGGGGGAGGGGGAGGGGGGGAGCCCAAACTACTTGTTGGAACAGAGTCAGCCCGAGTGATTGAGCTTTGGCCATGTCAAGAGCAAAGCATGCAAGCAAACAAATCGAACGGAAATGTCTAATGCGCCAAAGTGCAGTAGGGCAAACGATGCATCTGCTTTCTTCGAGGATGTCAATTTCCGAGACACACATTGCTCCCATCTGCGGTAAGGATTTTGGCCGCCTCCTTGCCAACTCTTTTAGCCGGAATAAGTTGGGCGAGGCATAAACGATATCCCCCTTCGGAATGTATCTCCTATATGGCTATGGTTTAATTACCTTCTTGGTCCAGTAAATGGATGGCACCGGATTACCCGAGCCCTTGCATTCCAGCGTAATGGGTCCACCTTTGCGTGCCTGCAGCTGGCCAGATGTGGGAATGGCTCGAACGCTGGGTGGCACTATATAATGTATATATAAGCAATATTTCAGGGAGGCTCCTTAGTCCGAGAGGTGCGTGAACTCACCCAGTATTTCGACGGTATGGACTTGGTCGCGATTTACTTTGTCACTGATTTGGCAAACGTAGTCCCCAGCATCTTGTGGCTCCAAGTCGGATATCTCCAAGTTGTAGCCATCTATCAGTCTTACGCGTTCATCCCGGGTAACCATGATGTTCGAGGCGGTGAGTACATTTGTGCCTCGGCGCCATAACAGTACGAAATTTCCTGAAAGAAAGCAAAGAGTAAAGCACCCGAAATTAAATCCTCCAACTGATTTAATATTAAAGGCGGAAACGAAAATGTCAGCGCATGTTGTTATCCTTGCTGGCTGGAAAATTTATCGCCGAATTCCACAATACAAATATAAAGCAGCATCTAACCTCGGCCACACATATACAAGCACTTTTAAGAAGCCAAATAGATGACATTGAGGCAGGCGGAAAGTTCAAAGAGTAGTTGTAGCCTGGCCGCATAGTACAATCCTCCG
>JABVZY010000278.1:2069274-2081192 GCA_020883555.1 Drosophila nannoptera | reverse complement strand
TTCACTTTTGGGCGTCTGTCCTGTTATGTTTTTCGCTTTGTGTTTTGTTTTCGCCAGTGTACACGCCTTTTCAGTGCCATTGTGACACACGCACACCCGCACACCCGCACACCCGCACACCTGCACACACACATCGGCCCCGCCTCCGGGTGGGTGAAAACGTTGGCAATTCCACGGTGCGCCACGCATCGATGCTCCTTTTATGCGCTTCGCAGTTTTCACATTTTTTTGCGCGTTTGCCTTGGATTTTTGCGATAATGGAGACAAATGTCGGGCTCTTAAATTTATCGATTGCCCGGCGTGTAAAAGTTGCTAAGGAGAAATATATCGGTCCGAGCATGTGGGGCATGCGGCATCCCGCTTGAGTCGCAGCACTGATTTAATGCTTTAAGCCAAGCCGAGTCTAACGGCACACCTGAACTTTCAATTTATTTCATGTTTTTCATTGCCTAATAGAAGAAAAGCAAAGTCCTCGGCCAGCGGCAGCTATGAATTGCGCTTCGCCCAAGATAAACTTGCGGCAGGCTAAGCCAACTATTTGTGCAATTTGCCCTGCCCCCGCACCACCAGCCCGCCGCCTATCCACGGCTGCTGCTGCTGCTGCTGCTGCTGTGAAAACTTTCGAATTGAAGTTCATCGCATTTTGGCAGCTGTTCCGGTTCCTGTCTGGCCATCGTTCGCATCTGGCAGGCAAATTCGTTAGCCAACTCCTCCTCGCATACGTATATCTGAGATTCTTCAACTTTCCCTACTCCTTTAAAGATTGCAATCAGCGATGGCCCAGAGCAATGCTACCATATGCTCGGGATTAGCTGTCAGGCAACAGCCGAGATCTGCTCCTAGTTAGTTCTCGGCCAACTACTGTACTTGAGTGAACTCTTAATTTTTCACGCTTACAAGCCTGCGGTACAGTCAGCGGGATTAGGGCTTAGCGGTAAGCAGCACGGCGTGCTGACACGGGTCACGGCACTCGGATTTATTCCGCCTCGCATTGGCATTTATGTAAACTCGCGAAATGCTGTGAAATGCGAGTGCTGCAGCTGGAGTAGCAGAAATAGCTCGATTGAGGGGCACCCTGTATTCAGTTGGCCTCTCTTCACGTATGCGGGAAACCCATCAGCCCCCACTTGAATCCCAAAAGTCGAGGGTAGAGCGAAAGTTGTGGAGAAAAACGATGTGGAAATAAATTTAAAAAAAAATATATATATATATGGAACGCTTAAGCTCGGGCACAGAGCAAGCATCACTTCCCCTGCGCCGCACTAAAATGCCTGCGAGGGCATGCTTTTAGGGGCATGGAGCTGCCATTGTTCGCCGACGTGGCCGCCCATATATATGTATATATAAATTGTGACTACAATTTGGCCGGGAGCTGCAGGCAGCTGGAACCGCCAGCGAATCACTTACCTCTATTCGAAGCGGCGGCATCGGCGTAGCACTGCGCCAGCAAAAGCCAGCCCAGGCTAATTACAATCAAAATGGGACTATTCATTCTCTCCGCCATTTGGCTGCGGGACCGTATGTTCCCCGACGTAGCCGCACCGCTCCCGCGCCTTTTGCTACGCAAAATAACTGTCATTGTTTTGCGTGCGCCGCTGTAATTGCTTGAAGTGCTCTCTTGTCTCTTCTGCGGCACGCGCTGTGTCCCGGTAATTGATATGGTATATATATATATATATATATACGCTCTGAGCACTCTGCGGTAGCTGAAGCCTAGACTATGCTCGACAAAGCGGCAATCATGTGCTCCATGGCTACACTTTGATATAATTTCCTAGGATATCTGGAAAAGAAAAGTAAGCAGAATTATGAGTCAAGTCGGGTGGAAGGTTTTTTCTGTACTGTAAAAAATATTACATTGATATGGAGAGGGGGGGACTCCAGCTCTTTAAGCGTGTCAAGCTCATGGAGTAGAAAATTACAGGGCTGAGAGCTTAAGTAAACTGAACTTTTCACTGTAAAGCTCATAACCAAATAATAAATGGCTCTTAAGGACACACTCATGCATGTAGACAAACGCACACACTCCCCCGCACACACGCACACCCATAAACAGCCACTTAGCTGGCTAGCCTCTGTCCGCTGTTATATTTAAAGACAAAGTTTTCCACAATTTAATGAGTTTGCATTTTGTAATAGGCGAGCCGAGGACCAAGATGGACATTGCATGTGTGCTCTTGGGCGTCGGTAAGCCGAAGAAAAATAAGCAAACATAAAAGTTCAAATTATTTCATTATCACTTTCGAGCAGGGCAAAGTTAAAGCTGAAAAAAGACACAAAAAAAAAAAAAAAAAAGGAAAACGAGCCGGAAAAACAGCCTTGTGGCTATAAAATGGCTGTTTTTGTGCCCTTTTCTCAGTGGCGGGTCGAGCAGTTGGAGCCGGTGGCGAGACGCGACTGCTCATAAAAAAGTAAAGTTATAAATTTAGATTAACTCATACACCCGATAACACCTCCGCACACCTCCCCACAGCAATTGCCCGCCGCACTTCGACTCTCCTCCATATATTAGAAGCTCGCCGAAAGCATTTAACTCCGTGCCCCGGCGACGTGGCAGGCGAGCTTAGAGTACGCCATGTATAATTATCTATCGCATTCATTACTCCCAGCGACGGACGGGCCCTGGCTCGGGATCGGGCTCGGGCTCGGGCTGGGCCACACATGTCCTGGAGGAGCCATAAAATATTTGTATCTATTTAGTACTTTGTACAGTTGACTGGACTGCTGAAACGCGTTGCTTGCGCCCGTACATATCTGCGCTGGGGATGTAATTACTCAAAATGATGCAAAGCATTTCATAAAAGCCGGGTCAGCAGGAAGATAGAAGTTTTTATATGCCTTGACCTTTGTTGCCCGAAAAGCTTTTAGCGCGTAGGTGGCCAGAGGCTATAAATAAACAGCCCGGCCTGTAAACACCCTGGACACTGGTCCAGCTCGGCTTCCATAGAAATGGCCCATTGTCTTCCGTAATCTAGGCCGGGCTAACAAGCATTGGCCGAGGCAGGCCTTGTGCCTGCCTGCCTGTCAGGCGCATGAATTTCTGCTCTACTGAACTCAGCGAAATAGTTTTACAATTATTCGATTAGCAGATCAGGCCGGCCCTCGCAATTCATATATATATCTAAGCCTGCAACGGCCTCCTGCGACTTTCACTCTCATCCGCCCTGTTGACCGTTTCGCAGTGGGCGGCGTTGCCAGCATAAATTGCACTTTGCGGTGCCATTTGCAGCTGGAAGTCGCCTGCGCAATTAGCTTTTGCTGGTCTCCGTGTTAAACTGATTTTCTGTCGGCAGACGGTCAGCGCCAGTGGGACGTGAATAAAGGCGAAACAGGAGCAGAGGAAAGGACGGGGAAAGGCCAGGCAGGTCCTTTGTCAGATAGTTGCTGTGGCCGACAAGCGAAACTTTAAAATGGGTTAATTGCATTGTAAACTAGACAAACAAATGGCAAACAAGTGGCAAAGCAACAAAGCTGAGCCGGAGAAGCTGAAACCGCAGCTGCGTAAATTGGAGGAGCCCGGCTCGAGTTCGATTTAATCTGGCCAGGCTGCCAGCTGGAGAAAGTCGAGAGGTGCAGTAGAGCCCGACTGGCTAGGACCTAAGCCAGCCAACAGATCTCATTTCATGCTCGGCTGCATGCTGCAGAGCTGCCCCTCAGCAACAATCGAAATGGCGGCACGACGCATACGCCACGGCTCAAAGTCCAAAGTTCAAGCTGCGCCTGCCACAAACTTGCCCTCTGGCGCTCAGGCCTAATATGTCGCTCCAGTCACGGCAACTTTTAACATACAAGATCGCGCACGATAAAAGAATATTAAAATTTGTGCAACGAGTGCGAGTGCGAGTGCGAGTTCACTGCCCCAGCTCGAGTGTGTGGGCTGGAGAGCTGTCCCATAGATACCTCCGATGCTCCGGCCTTTGTGCATTTGCGTCTGCAAAGTTTGTTGCCAGAGCCCGGGTACACACTCGACTCGAGGACTGAATCTGCTGAGCAGAGTTTACCGCCGCACACACGCAGGGATTATATGCAAATAGTCAGGAGTTGAGAGGCCCGGCTTTTGGTCACTAAACAGGGAGATAATCGCCATCGAATCTAGCAATCGCTTCATGGATTATGCATCCGATTCGTCCTAATTGATTTCACTACACGTTGCTATTAACAAGTCGATCGATTCTGCTTCTTCTGAGCTGGCATTTGCGCTTGCCTTGCATTCCGGGCGGGCCGTAATTTTCCATGGCAAACACTTAGATTGTCCCCGTCCCCCTCCCACCTGCCCGTGGCCTACCTTCTGATGTCAACGTCATCAACGCATTCACGTTGCATATTTCCTTGCATGCGTGCATGTATTTCACTTGAAACTTTTCGAGTTGCCTCGCAGAGAGAGGCGAGGCGAGAGGCATGCAATAAATGTAATAAAACGAAAGTATGCATTGAAAAATATGTTGCTCGAGCTCTTTCAAGGCTATTATTGTGGGCTTGGAAGGAAAGAACTCTTAAATTATATACGCACAATGGGGAATTGTAATAAATCACATTCCTTTCGGCTTTTCAATTTTTCGATACGATATGCGAAGATAAAGCGTTGAATAGATTTATATTCATTTATTGACTATCGTTAACGATGACCTCAGGTTGGCCAGCCTGTTGTTGACTTGCTGATGAAAGAGCTGATTGACTGATAGCCCGTCAGCCCACTTATTTGCCCACCTGCTGCCAGCAAGATGTTCATTAATTTCCCCGACAGCCCTTGCCCCTGCATGAGAGCTGCCCTCTGACCGCGGCACAAAAGGAATTTACATGACCTGCGACACGGCTGCGCAATAACCGCGGCCTGTCACGCCTGACTATGCGAATTGACCGAACGCAGGCCAGTGTCACGCCCAGACAGGTAGCAATGTTCGCTCGCCGACAGTCCGGGAGCAAAGTACACGATATGCTGTGACAGTTGACAAATTGTTTGCTCAATGAAACTGTTTAGCTTGAAGGACAACTTGTAGATTGGTCGGACACTTTCGATTTCCACAGACACTATCGCTCCGCCACATATTGAGAATTCGACCGACTTAAAGCGGCCTTGCCAGAGTATTGATATTCCTGTGGACGTGGTCAATGGTGAATCTGGCTTAAAGCGCGTGTTGCGGTCTTATTTAGCCCGACCCCGAGGCAACTTACTTTCGCATAGCACTCGCATGCAACGTGATGAATTCACTTGCCTCGGGTAATCGGGTAAACGGGTAAACGGGTAAACTTTCAGCCAGACTTTGTCTCGCTTGTCAGCACCACTTGTTAAACGCTTTTCCTGTTCTCTTTTGTTATAGTAGTTTTCATAAACTTCCCCGGCATGTGTGCGAGTGAGTGTGTGTGTGTGTGCATGCGACTAAGACGGCACAAAAGATGTTGCTTGCTGTTCTAGTTAGGCGCTAGCTAAATGCTTTGCCCGCAGGGGTCAGGCCCTAGACACTTGGGAGGGCCCTTGTCCCTCTCACGCCGCCTGGCCGGGACTTTCTTTTCAAATTTTCCACGACTCTGGCCGTGCGTCTGGCGGCGTGACTTCCTCGGAGCTATTAACTATAATTACCGCATTAAAAGCCAAAGTGTCTTAATATTCAATTATAAGTTTTTTCATCCGTATGCTTGTGGCTCGAATACATTTATGCGTGTTTTGCGCTATTTGCGGAAAAAGTTTCGCTAAACACATTCCAGCCGAGTTCTCTCCGTATACCCCGATACCGCGACGCGAGTCCCTTTAACGACGCTTGAGTGCGTACAAATTATATCAGTAAATCTTAATGCTTGTATCGCTTTTGATTTTGTGCCAAAAGCCACTCCGGCGTTGTGTATCGATAGCCAAGCAGCCAAAGTATGTTCGGTATGCTGCCAGAGGCAATTTGTTTTATTGCCGCATCGATAAAATAAATTGTGTATGCTGTCTCTCAGGCGGTCCTAATGGCTTAGTCGAAAGTTTCGCCATCGCTGTATGAATTTCTTTGCTCTGGCAATTAAATAGGGAAGTATGCGATGTACACAGGACTTGTGGCTAATGAAATTACAGCCATACTTCCCGATGGATTAGGCGACTCAAGCTAAGCCTAATAGAGGAGGTACGATGCTCCCAAGCTCAGACCTCAGCTAGAGAAAATTTGTGTTTTCCAGATTCAACAATAAAGGTATATAAAATGGACGCAGTTTTCCCAATATATGCCTGACCTTACAGCGAACACAATGGAACCAAAAAGGTCGAATGCGATTGGTGTAGGCGGTGCGAGGTAGGGGGAGAATGTTTTTTAGCAAATGGAAAATAATCTAAATGCAAACGCAACTATTCCGGGATGGCTTCGTGCAACAATAGGCCCCACAATTCAAGGCTAAAAGGAAAAGTTGGCAAAATAAAGCTGGCAAAGTGCGGGCTGAAAGGAATGCAAAAATTGTATGTATTTATATGCACAGGCCATTTACATATTCATCAGGATCTTATGTCCTGTGAAGTGTAGGTTCTGTTCAGAAAAATTGCGTTTGATGCCTATTCTTTGGTCTAGGACTACGAGCGAAATCAAGGAGCATCGACGGGCACAGACGGCAGACTAATAGGCCAAGTTAAGAGTGGGTTTTCCACGGAAAAATGTTTTGTCTTTGTTGATATAAAAATACGAGTTTCCATGGCCCAGTAATTGATGCAAATTATGGCCGAGGAATGCAACAGAAGTCCAGACCGAGACCTAAGGACAAGAGAAATGAAAGTATTTTATATATCTATTGTGTGAGACTTTAAAGAAAATACATTTCTGAGAATACATTTAAACAAAACAGTTGAAAAGGTTGAAAAACTAACAACTGCCGACTTTTGGCAAAGGGGAAACTAGGAAATTTCTAAATTGAAGCATTTTCGGGTGCCCAAGCATCAGCATTCAAACACTCTCTGCTATGCCGTTATGCTTTCGCAAATATTGTAATAATGACAGGCAAGAAAAGGAGGCCGGAACGTGGGACGTGGCTCTGCCAGCGACAGCCGGCAACTGTCTTATTTTGGAAATAGCTGAGGGAAAATGCCTATCATGCCAGCTCAAATATGAGCTTTTGAAGCGGGGGACAGAGAAGAGAAGAGAAGAACAGAGAAGCATGCGGTACATTCAAGTTTCGGGCTGAAATTTAATTAAAAATTTCGCTACAACTAGGGCCATGGCTATCAGGACTATTTGCATAGCATTTAATGGATGGCCGTCTGCAATATTTGATAATTGCCTAGAAATGGAAGACCAGCCCAGAGAGAGCTTGGCACTTTCGTATGTGCAGCAGTTTAATGAACGGACTTATGCCGCCAGTTAACGGAATAATCGCATTAAATTAACACATACAAAAGAAAGCCAAACAATTACAAGCCAGATGGCAGACAGTAAACGGCGACTCAAGCAGGCGATGAAAAAAGTGTTGGCAAAGCGAAACGAGAGGCGAGAAGAAAAACCCGAACCGAATATAGTTGTTGTTGTTGCTATCGTTGCGTTGCTGGCAAAAGGCGTTTATAAATTACTTAAAGCACTTAATGCGGCATGAAAGAGAACTGACGGGAGCAACAGGCCCACCGCCCCCTGGCCCCTGCCCCCACCGAAACCCGAGAACTGGAGCGCAAAACAACTTGTGGCTCGGCCGCCATACTACACACACGCACCATTGCTGCAGCAGAATATGTTTTTGCTGCCGGCTCGCCTGCTCGCAGATTAGAGCGTATCATGTAGCAGCAAGTCCGAGCCGCACGCGGCGGACAGCGTTTGGGGCTAAGCAAAAGAAAAGCGTACGCCGTAGGCGTAAGAAAATCCTCTCAATTGATTATCAATCAATTCTCGGGCCCGCGTGGGGCCCGAGCAAAACTTGCGACACTGGGCTGGACGGGATGGCCCCTCCGTGCTCAGTCCATTGTCCAACTGTGCTAATGGAATTAGAACTGGTCATTTCGGCCAATCAGTTTTCGCAGTGGCACGATAAACGTGCCCCACCGAACCAGTCCGCACAAATCAATTGCATGGGGCGAGAGAGATAGAGCCGATAGAGCGGCGGGGGCCACATGTGGCTAGGCCCCGCACGCTCCGTGGCGCCCTCAATGGAGATGCCTAATCGGGTGCTCAACTAAATGCCAGTCAACAGCTGCCAACGACTCGTTTATGCATATCTTGGGCTCGCACTTGCCGCCGCTCATAATAATTAAGGATTATTTGGGGCTGTCTCTGGGCGCAGTTTTCGTGGCGCGCTTCCAAATAGAAATATCCATCTGAATGCGGAGAATTCGTTTGTGTGCCCGTGCCCCTGTGTGTGTGTGCGTGTGTGTGTGTGTGTGTGTGGGTTGGCGTTATTAGAGGCAGCGCACAAAATATTCGGGCTATGTTCCGAGAACATCCTTTGTCCGGGAATTGTATGAAAGTCGTATTACTACATGTATATCCAAGTAGGCATTCTCTCGCCCATTGCTCGCCGTCTCTTTCACACGTCGACGCATGTGTTTATTTCACTTCTCACACTCGGCTCTGCTTAGCCTTATTTCATTTCGCATTTCGCCGCTCGTCTTCCTCTTCTCCGCTCTTGATGGAAATTTCTTCTTCACTTCACTTTTTGGTTTCCAGCATTTCGGCGCCTTGGCATTTCGCCTGCGTAGCCTGTGCAGTGGAAGCGCCTGAAGCCACCGCAAAACAATGCGAATTGGTTTGGTTCCTTTACTTTCTCATTCCCTTCATTTCTTTTTTATTTTTTTTGCACCGTCTGTTGGCCAAGCTTGCGGCTGGCAGCGGCTGAGGCGGCGAGCTACTCTTTTGTAAAGGACGTTAGCTTTTTATTGCCCCTGTTATTGTAGCTGTATTTGTTTGGCAGCAGTAAATGTTGCGAAGAATGCACATTTCTGGCCCCGTTTTATTTTAGCGATTTACTCTTCTCCGCGTTATTTTTTCTTTATTTTATTTGTGTTTATGGTGTTGGGTATTATCTCATAAAATATAAAATGTAAACACTGGGAGGCTGCCAGCCTGGCAGCTGCTTGGCTGCTTGGCTGCTTGGCTGGTTTTGTCTCTTTAGCACGTACACGTTTACTTCCTTAATGTGGCATTCAATGTCTTGGCTAGGCTTACCGTGCGCGTAACTCCCGTTTAGTCAAGCACCTTGCCAAGATCTAGCCTCGTTCTATATACAAATAATGCGGCAGTCTTCACTTGCATACAAAAGTAATTACCTTTAGCGAGGATTTCGGCTCTCACTTTGATTGGCTCTTGGGGGCCGGCAGAGTTCTTCACTGTTCACTTGGGCAGCTATCAAAGCCCCGTATCATCGCCGTAGGCAGCTTATTATTTCAAGAGTCAGAATTCAACTATGGCAGAAGGGAGACCGAAACCGGGTACGCGCGCGATGCGTGTCAACCTTGTGTAAGAGTTCACTTTCTACTAAACGCTTTTTTGCTGAGCGCGTGCTGCCGATTACCGTTATGCGCTCGGCTTCGGAAGGCCTTCGTGAGCGCTTCGTGCGACGTCGGAGTGGTTCGTGGCCGTGCTTCGTGAGGCGGAGCGAGTCTGTTGCGCTCTCATCAGTTCGCTGAGACCGCGGCGAATTCGGGCTTTTCGGAGTCGGCCTGTCCACAAGGGGCAGATGCACTGATCATCCAATGGTCCCCCCAAGAGATTCACTCTTAGCTGGCCTGGCGATGAGCACAATTAACACATTTGGCGTACATATCCCCCTGTAATCACGTACTCAACAGCCTGCTTGCAATATGCTTTTCCGAATACTCCGAATGCCAGCGCTGCGAGGGGTGGCTTCAGTCGAACCTGGTCTGGCGTGCCTGCAACATGTTCGATGCAACCGTTTTGCTCTATTCGATTACTACGCAACGCTCAGGCCGCAGTGGTGTGGAAAACAACAACAAAAGCGGACAGCTCATACATGAAACAACAGCGGAGAATCAAAATAGAGGAGCCCGAGACCAAGCAAAGCAGGCTCGCGTGTAATTAAAACCAAACAGATTCGCCGAGGCCCCGACGCGACCTGATAAGAACGGTCGCCATGAAGACTGCGGCTGGTCTGTCAGCATTTTGTTGCTTTAACAAAGGGAACCTTTGCATCCTGCCCATTATTATGGTGATGAAGATACCGAATAGTCCAGAGGTCAGGATTAAATATGAAAGTCCTGCTGCTAGCACAAAAGCAGCGACACGCAAAATATGAAAAATACGTACGCAGCATGCAAAAGCCGTCATGAAATTAATTTAAGTATTTCCCAACCTTTCTCTTTCTCTGGCTGGCCGACTTGCTGGGGCAGCACTTCTGTCAGCAGCAGGGTGGATGGCTGCCCTCCCCTCTCTTGTTATATTACTTTTTAAATTGAAAACATAATATCTGTGATTCGTCAGACATTGGCTCGACTGCGGCCGGGGTGGGGAGCAATAAATGCGATTAGTCAGACGCATTTTTCTTATACAATTGGGCCAAGAAGTGTAATAATTTGAATTAATTTGTTTGATTATTTGAACTGTGATCCACATGCACTCGGCTGTACTCGCGGGCGGCCAAGCGGATTATGTGACTGTTTCAATTTACTTGGCAGCGTGCACTACGGACTGCGGAGGGTGTACAGGAAGTCTCGGTGCATTGCGGAGCATCCCAAATGGCCAGCAGCTGGGGGTGAGCAGGGCAAGCGGCGAGAAGAAGTGCAAACAAACAAACAAACAAACAAATAAACAAGCGGCAAACAAACATGCCGCGCTGTGATTGCCGGACATTTGCGCAAAAAGGCAAAACAATTGAATTGAATTGACAACAACAGCCGGGAGCTCGCCGAGTGGCCGCGGGCCGCGGGCCGCAGAGAAAGGGCGGATAACTGTGCTGATAGTATTACACATACCTCTCTGAGGTTGCCCGGTATGCGTTCGGCCGGGAAGTCCTAGCCGGAGCTGAACTTTTCCCTGACCAATCTGGGTGTTGTCTGTCCGCTGATGGTTGTTGTTTGCGCTGCACTCGAATGCTTTTTGCAATGTAAACAGCCGCCATGAGCCCTCCCCTCACCCGCCGCCCGCCACCCGCCACCCTCCACCCCTCGCACATATTTCCACTTTTTTATTTTTGTTTATTTGCCTTGCTCTGTGGTTAATTTCCTCTTTTTGTTCGGGTGCCCGCAAATTAGTTGAATTGCAGCAAAGCCGACAAGGCTCTTCCCAGTTTGTGTGTGTTGCCCGACCAGATGCGACTACTACCCTTATTTCCAGCCGTACATCCTCGCTGCTGAGCCTAAGCCGCTTAAATTTTAAAAGTGCTAATAGTTTCCCATGTAACAACCCTGACTTCTGCGTGGTCCCGAAACATCCACAACTTTCATTCCCATTTCCATTTTCATTATTTTTTTGCCAAAAAGGTGTTAAAAGGCAATAACTTATATGCTCAGAAATGTCCCTTGCGGCTGTCGGCCTGAAGCTGTACTCATCATATGTGCACTTATCCCAAATTATACGATTTCTGGCCCTACGGAGATAGTGAGAAAGTGGCATATATTCAGGAGTTTGGCGCATCTTGTATGTAGATTAGGGCCTCACCCTCCCGAGATACGAAATCGATATTAATATGTCCGCATAGCGAGGAGAATTACCTTTGCAAATGATTTTCCTGGCGTCATAAAGGTTTTGCATTTGTCTCCGGGATTACTCGTAGAACTAATTGCACTGGGGAAGCTGGCAGCAGGGCACACACGAAAGGTTATTACAACGTGCGGAAATGCATTAATAATCGTCACTGGCCGCCTTATCCCTGGGCGTGGCCTGCTAGCCCCCATATAACTGTAATAATAATAATAAAATTAATATTTTAGCACTCAGCTGGACATAGCAAACCTTGACGAAATTTGAGGGGAAAAAGAAAAGCCTGGTGAAATAATAATAAACAGCCGCACACAGAGTCCT
>JABVZY010000278.1:2043835-2054246 GCA_020883555.1 Drosophila nannoptera | reverse complement strand
CGCTCCCTTGGCTGTTTATGCAAGTGGATTACGGTGTTTGGCTCTGATTATAAATCATCTTTATAATCCGTAAATCGTGTTTGGTTAACATAATGGAATAAATTTATTTTATTTATTACAGCTGTAAGTTTTAATAAGATTTCTACCAATCTTCATTGGCCGCAGCACAGCCGCTCCGCCGGCCCAGATCTGGCCGTTCAACATTTCGCCTTCTGCCCCTTTAAAGGGGACTCCAATGCCCATTGCTCTCTCTCTCTCTCTCTCTCTCTCTCTCTCTCTCTCTCTCTCTGGCATTGCCGGCAATTATTGTAAATTGCGCAGTGTCATTTACACACTGTGCACGCGTTTTCGCTGCAATTGTTGTTGGCTGGCACTTCCATTTTCGGTTCCTTCGGTTGCCGCCGTCTTGAGCGCTCTGCCATGCTTATCTGTGCATTCTTCTTCTGGCCCTCTCGCTCGCTCTCGTTCTCTCTCTCAGCTTTTCGAGTGCCTCCGCCTTTACATACTTCTGCCGCTTACCAACGTGGCCGCAAAATGGCACTGCCACAGCCACAGCCGCAGCCCCAGCCTCTGCCCTGCCCTGCCCTGCCGCTGCCCCTGCCTCTCCCTCTGCCATTGCCACTGCAGCTCATTAAACGCATGCACAGCAAATTGCAAATATATATTTAAGCTGGGGGAGGGAGGCGGCCATAACCACGGGCAAAGCGGTTCACACCACATGCCGCCACCTCCGAAGTGCTTCAGCAAGTGCAAATACTTTAAGGAAAAGCTGTCCAGCCGAGTCAAGGTTAAATTGTGAACTGAGAATCTTCTACAAAGAATTCGCACTCTCTACGCCCTCTGCTTTTCCAATTTCCATCAATTTTCCAGCTAGTCTAGTCTATTAACGAGCAATTAGCCATTGGTGCTCGCTGGCCCGGCCGAGTGCGCTTGAGAGGCCCAAAAAGCTGGCAATGATTCTTCCACGAGGCCGGCCAAACCTATGCGGAAAATATTTTAGTTAACTTTGGAAGAGTTAGCTCGCTCGCCCATTCATGCACCCCGCCAGAGCGTTGGCCAATTTATGGCTGTGCATTTGGATTTCGAGCGCAATTTGCCAGCAAATTAAAGCGCACTTTCACACACTGAAGCACCCGCACACACACACACGCACACACGCACACGTGGCCGCTGGACCCCCCACTCGGAGTGTCTGCTGCCACTTTATACCCCGTGAGAGAGCGACTATTGGAATATGGAGTAGGCAAATCCCACGTATTAGAGGAGTGCATTAATGTGATCAGTCCAGGGTATGCGACAGTCGAGCAAGTCGCAACACTTTCTCTTCGCTGCTGGCGTTTAAATTGAAAAAGTTTTCGGCTTGCCGCTAAAAGTTATGTTGTTTTTGTGTGCAATTTATTAAAAGACCACGCTCGCATTGACGCATATTGAAGAGTCCCGCTGTGGCCCACATCTGAGAGCTGATTTAAACGATGCTCCGCCACTTGGAATCTGCAACCACACTCTGGCCAAGTGCGGAGTAAATAGCCGCTCCCTGATATCATTGCGCAGCCTCGGGTGTGCGAAACTAATTAAGAAGTATTTAACATCCGAAAACATGTCCAAAAATATATTACACTCGCTCGCAATGGAGCTGGCCAACTGGGGCCAAGGAAATCCCATTGTGTCTGATGTGGCCAGCGGCGGCCTGATCCCGGAGCCGACTGGACCGGCCCCCTCTTTGCTGCGACTAAGCCAAATGGAGTCCCTGTTTAATTTGTGCAAGTCCTTATCGGCAAATCAGCAATGCGCTGCAATTAATTGAAAACACATGCGCATGGAATTGATATATGCAAATGCGAATAAAATGACGGCTATTACAACCGCCAAGGATACCGAATCAGCGCCCGAAAGCAAGTATCTCATTAATCCAATTAAGCCAAATTAATTGAAATGCAAATCGACTAATGAGCGCCATGCACCGATTTCCACTCTACGCACCCGCCGTCGAAGGTCGCCCCCCGCCCCCTTCACACCCCCCGGGGGCGGCGTCCACTCAAAGTGGAATGGATTAAAATATGTTTTAATGACATGTTATGGCAAATTATACGACTATGCGGCACGCGAATGCCTTGTTCAACATGGATCAAGTACTGTGATAAGGCGCCGCCCGCAGACGCGGGGGAAGCGAAGCTGGTCTCGCTGTGAGTGCAGGATCCTTGATAGTTTATTGCCTGCGAATGAAATATTCATCTCGATCGATACGGCCAGCAATTACTTCCTTTCGTATTCAAAAAGCAAGTGAAATATTAACGTGCTCCACTTGATTATTACTTTTGTCGGCCTGTCTGGCCCAGCCCCCGGCGGGCTCCCAGGCAGGTGACCACTTTGACCCAGTCTCAGTCCGTCAAGGAACTGGGACAGACACGCGCGCAGAGCAAATAGTCGGATGTGGAGCGTATTTACATATTTGCACCTATTCAACCCAAGACTTTTACACCGGGCCAAGGCAGGCCGTGCGCCGATGGTGTGAATGGTGACATTTGTGGTCTGGCATGTGGAGCACACTCGCCCTGCACTACACTCACACCTGGCCAAATGATATTTCCCTCGGAGGCTTTCTTCTCGCCGAGCAAATGCTGGAGCGCTTATCCATCCATTCAGGTGCAGCCAGGTGCACCGAGACGAAGACATTGCTTCCGCCAAATCCGGCGAAGATTTATCGGGCGAGTGTCAGGGCGAGCGAATATTTATATGTGCCTGGTTTATTACCGGCAGCTGCAATGGAATCGCGCGCCAACTGATCGGCGGGCCAGCCTCAGCGTCAGCTTCGGCTTCGGCTTCGGCTTCCTGACAGCCGCGTATCCAGTTCCTGTTCGCAATATGCGCAGCATCTCCATGTGTTTGGGGGCTGCGAATTAGCGAAATGTGCTTGAGATTCCCATGACTGTCGCCGTCGCAGGCCGCCCCACCCTCCGCGTGCCACGCAGGACTCCTCGAGCACTTCTTCCTCGCAATGTGCGCCTGCTGTCGGCTTCCGGCTTAAGCAACGCTCTGTCGCTTCCATTTTCATAGTCATTGCTCTGGCATGTGTGTGCGAGAGCGTGGGTACATAAATTAACATTGTGTTTAAGTGTGTGTGACAAGAGACTTCTGGGATTCAGTTTACGTGAATTTATGTTGCTCTTAAATGTGCCTATGAGCGCGGTACGCACATGCTCCGTCCCTGCTGCTCTTTGCTCTTGCTCTGCGCAATTAAGAACTGTTGACAATAAAACGGAAGTGCAACAATTTAATTGAAACAGCCTCCCTCGGCTATCAATAAAACCCACCCCCTATCCATTTACTGTAAGCTCGAGCTGGGCGTGGGCTTTTATCAATCAAAGGCTTTCATAATTCATCCAGCTGATAGCCCAGAGCCGACTGCATCCCAGCGATAGCCGCCGTGCCGATTCAAATGCTAAGCAGCGGCAACTGGAAACTGTTTTATATCTATTCCGGCATGGCCTTGCGGACGCTGATAAAATTTATTACGCATGCGACACGCGTATTTCATTTTGTTTACTTGTTTGGCGCGTTATTATCGCCCAACGTGGCGTATGATTAACATAAAATGACAGCGCCAATATCCGCTACCTGCGATACATAAAGCGTTAGCATATCGGAGTTTGGATTTTCGGCTGATTAACATAATTTTCTGGCATATTACCGAGAAGCCAGATCGTCAGTCAAACGGGGCCCAACGCCCCCGGCCGCCCCCCCTTCCGACGCAAACATTTCACATTTTCCCCGCATATATTTCACAAAAGACGTGCACGGAATACTATCGCCTTCGATCGGTGGGCTAAGCAAATCCCATTCATGTGAGTTCAAAATTACGCAATCCTGGCTTAAAGACCCGAGCCACGCGAATAGACGCGTTCAAAGGTAAGCCCGGCATTGTTTACCTTCCGCGCGGCACAAAGAATGCCATAGATGAATCTGCCATCCCCGGACACAATGACCAGCCGAGGGAATTGTGGGCGTGGCGAGTGGAGCCAGCGGAAGTTCAAACAAATTGCAACAAAGCGAGAGCTCGGGAGACAAAGTGCGGCGCGAGTGGCCGATGGCAACTGCAGCTGGATTTAAGCATTGAGAAGCAATAAATTCCTAATTGAAGTCGCTTGCCAGCCATTCGCTGATAGACGATTGTGCACATAAATGGAACAATTGGTGATTTATTTATCAAGGAGAATCGGAAGATATTTCAATTAAAGTTTCTATTGGATTTATAGATGCGACGGGCGGAAAATGCATTAAGCCGGCATCAATTAGGGAAAAATAATGCGAGATGTAGCCCCATTGAGATATTGAAATCTGACAAATTCGAGTCTCGACACCCGATACCTGGCCGCTGCCCAGGAATGAGCCCTAATTAGTAAATGAGCCAGGTGGAGGGCGGAAGGGGCAGCAGCAACCGGCCCCCGTTGCAGCCAGCTTAATGAATAGGCAGACGATGGCGAGTGCCTCGGCCCAAAGCTCGGATAATGAAACAGGCAGGCCGACATGAGGCAGACGACCATAGCCTTATGATGGCCGTGATGATGTGCTACATCAGAGCCGAGAGCTGGGGACATGGACAGCTGCTGGCTTGGAGGTATTATTACACTATTACGCATGCACTTAAGGCCTTCATTAGCTTCCACATTGACGCTATTCGGTAGGTAATTAGGGGGAACGAGAGCAGGGTCCAGGCCGGAAGAGGCACCAGCTGGCGGCAGGCACTGCACAAATCCAAATGCAATGAGCTCAGCCCCAGATAAAGCAGACGGCAGAGCACATGGCAATCAGAGCCAGCCAAAGCGAGTACATCAGATTGTACTTGTTGTCGGCTCTCCCCTCGAGGACGCATTGAGACCGGGCGACAGTCACTGACTGAAGTGACTTCCGTTTGCTTGCTCTCAATTGGCTTTTACTATGTTGTTTGCCAGCTGACCCCCGAAAACAAAAATCTCCAACAAACACAGAGCATGGCCACGGCGATGGCAATGGCGACGGTCCGAGCGTCTGCAACACGCAAATGCAATTAACACGCCAGCAGACAGTGCGGAAATGGAAAGCTGCTGGCCAATGGGGGGGGCGAGGGGCCGCCTCGTATGGCCTTCCGAATTGGCCTTCCTGCTTTTAACGCAGGCTTTGACTTTCGTTTTCTGCACCCGTAAATTATATGTCTGATGACTCAAAGTCAATTAGTTTCAAATTAACTTTTTTCCCTGCTCAATGGAGCAGAATGGGTTTATAACAGCCTCGGATGGCCTAAGCGCAACAATCGACTTTCCAGTCAATGAATGGGATCGATTAGTTGATTCTGGGCTAGCTTTGTCGGCTAACTGAACTATTATAATTGCCTACGCATTTTCCGATTTGTTTTTAAGTTGTGTCAGCTTCAGGCTGACTTCTCGCTGAGCCATAAAAGAAAGGTCAGCTTGTCTACATTAAAGCCAAGCCGCCATGATCCTACTGAAGCCGCCCAGATGTCTGATCAATCAACAGTGAAAGCACTCGCCGTCTCGCTTACTCCCTCTCTCTATCGCTTGTCTATCTCTCTCGCTACACATTCACATTAATGCGTACCTCATGGAGTGCAAAAAGCATTGTCCGGCACATGAACTACGTTGCAAATGACCAGACGTGAGGCCTCCATTAGCCCGGCTGGCTGGCCAGCTCCAGCTCCAACTCCGTGAATAGCCCCGGCGAGGGCCAACGAGCCTCGGCTGTTGCCTCATTTTTGAAGTTCAGCCAGCACAATGGCTCGTATACCCTGCAACTAGGTCTTCAGCCAACAAAACCTGAATGGCGGCAAGGGGCATAAACGGGTCGCAAATAAGCTCTGGCATAAGGTGGAACACCTCCCAGGTACGTGGTATCTGGCAGTTGGTCAGTGCGACTCGCAGTCGAGGTATTTTGTTATTTTTGTTGCTTCCGGCGACCGTTGGCCATGTCGTTCTATTGCTTCTCACATTGTTTGTTCCACTTGACCACTAAAGCATAGTTTTAGGCGCTAAAAGCTAAACACCAAAATTCAAAAAGCAGCTGCTCCATGCGAACCAGCAGATGCAAGAGATGCCTCAGGCAGAGCACTTTAGTATATTTCGGTGCTTACGTGCTGCACGAGGGGGAGGGGGGGTGGGGGTCAGCCACTCAGAGGTGAGTGCATGAGTACGCTTAACTCAATGCCAAAAATTGTGTCAGCCAACTCAAGCGTAATTGAAAATTCCCATTCTGACTTGCGTATCAGGCTAGTGAGGGACTCCCAATGAAGTCCCCTGATTGATCGCGATGCTCCCACACATCTGACATTGGAGTTTGCGGTTGTGTCATAATGATTATTACTATTTGGTCTCCGCGAATTGGTTGCCACAGCGCTTCATGCCAATTGCCGCTGACCGCAATGCAATAAACCGCTAAATAAATAATACGTAAACAATGAAAATGCAAATGCATTCGAATTGAATGCGTTTCAATTGACGCGCAGTGGCAAATGACGCCGACCTGCCCGTCGAGGTCAGCCAACGAAATATACGAAATAGGAAAATTAATTAAAAATATATAAACGGTCAATCACAGCGCCTGTTTATAAACAATCCAATGTAACCGCCCGATCGATTCATTAAATTTTCTCTCTTTAAACGTGGAAATATTATCTCACCAGATTAGGGCGGACTCAAGGACCTATGACCTAAGCCGCACTCGCGTGCAGCCTGATGATTATGAATGGCAAACGATAGTCAACGCCATCAGCAGTTCGTGGAGCAGTCCGTAATTTATCTATGCTGCGCCCTTTGCCCTTCGCCTCGCCGAGGAGGCGGCCTGAATGTCCTTCCTGGTGTTTGTTCAAAAATGCGAAATTCCTTCTGCATAAGCCTGCTGCCTGAGATCAAACGGCATGAAACCAACAATTTGCGGTATCCATTTCGAATAGTTGATGGACAAAGTGCAACTCAGTTGGCCGTGCAAGGCCTCGAGTGCATTAAAGACTCCTAATGCAAACGGTCTGCGAGCGGTCTCTTCGAGTTTATTGGGAAATTTAAGCCAGCGACTTTCTGGACAATTTGCCATCGGATGGCAAATGCCGCAGTCGAACGACGTCGCACGTCTCAGCTGTTTAAATTTAATTTGTTGCGTACTGCCTGGCGGCGGAAGTGGCGCCTGCAGGTGGCCAGAGTTGAAGGTCTGCTTCTCAGGTCACCAGAAATCAACATTTCTGGGGCCGGGATGCGACGTGCGCAATCGAAGAAAATGCAGTCGGCAGGCGAAAGGCGAGGTGCACAACTCCCCACACACACACACGCACACAACACACGGAAATTGTTACCGTCTTGCCAAATATGACAAATGCTGGTGGTACGCCTCTCAGCCAGAAACTGGCAAAAGGCAAAAAGCGTTGCTCAACCGGCTGACACGTAAGCTGCATAAATATAAACGCAACACGAGAACGTGCGGGCTGCAGCAGCAGGATCCCTACACCTTAAAGCAGTCCCGGCTACGGCAGACATATGAGAGATGTTAGATACGGTTTAATATAATCATAAATTCAGGTAGCGTGGGGAAATAGGATTAGTAAGTCTTGCCTTTGAGACTTTGAGACTCACGGGCCGTCCTCCTTCCGGCGTACGCAACAAGTAATTAAAAATTAAATAATATCACATAAACATGTAAGAAAACATTACAATTTACGCAAACAGCGGAAGCGGAAGAGATAAAGTGAAAAAAAATCAATATGGCCAGTCCCTTGGGGCAGCTAAGTAAGCAGAATAGAGAACGAGAGGGACAGATCCGACAAGTGTTCAAACATATACACACACATATATATATATATATATATATATATATATACCCAGCAGGCACACGCACGTACTCATACGCCGTGTTCAACAAGCTGGCACGACAACAGCGGCGGGGAGTGGGGAGTGGCATGGGGGGAATTTGATTTACACTCGCAACGGGCTGCCTTTAAGATTCACTCTCCCGGCAGACATCGCCAACAGATGGCCATAACTTGCACTGGACTATGTAATAGATATGGTGGTGTATTCAAAGACGTGCAATTCCAATGTGGACTGCAGCATTTGATCAGTTATTGCCTATTAAGGACTAATTAACACTCCCGGGATTGTTTGCGAATTCATGACGCAGCACATTTAATTGACCCAATAAATAATGTGCTCCTGATAGCCACAATGCGACTAATTGATTTATTGCGTTATCCGGCTTAGATGGCCTCCATTAGCTGCATCTTCATGTCGGGTCGGGGTCGAGGGCGCAAAGGATTATTGATGGCAGCCATGTTCTGGGACATGCCGCTCATTCATCAATAGGTATTTGCCCGTCATTGGCTAAAACATTTCAAATTATGGTAATGTCACGCCTGCAGATAGGAATCGGGCTCAAGCCGATTATGTCAATGGCAAACTCTTCGAGAGCTAACTGCTCACGCCCCATAAATCCGGAGAGCTCCCGCACTCGGCCCAGTTTAGGCCATGGCGAAATTTAATCAACGGGCGCAACCCGTTCGAGAAGCAGAAATCAAGCTTCGGAGCGAAAGTCTCATATTACAGCCAGAAACGGCCCGAGGGCTGAAAATAAATTCTACGTTCAGCAGTTTTGGCCGCCCCGCCGCCAAGTCCATGCACACATGTATTTCGAGGATATATATATGTACGCACATATATATATTTACACTCAAAATAGGGCAAGTCTCGTTTTGGATCTACACACTTTGCGTAGGTATAGCTGTAGCGAAATTCAATTCACTTTGCCTATGTGGCTCGGCTGGCTGCCTGGCTTCCAATAACCAACCAGGGCAACAACAATAAAAATGTCGAAAACATAGCAAACATTAACGGGAAAACAATTTTCATAAATCTAGAATTATTACCACGCGAAGCGGGGGGGCCGCGGTGGCGCAACAGACTGGGATTGGGATAAGCAGCGTGTCCATTCAAGCAACAAATTTGCGGATGAAAGATGACTAGACGAGCTGGTACGTGGGCCAGAGCCGACTGCCAGTTGCTCTGCAATACGCCTAGACGACCCTAGACGACGAATGAGTGAAATGTCTTCAGCTTTGCTTCACATTGATTCAACGATCTGTGAGATTTTCGCTCTAATTAGAATGAAAAGATGCTCTCGATTGAATACACTCCCACCACCCCTCCCCGGCCAGGCCGTCTAACGAGGCAACGACCATATTTTCAATGTTTTTCCTACAAGAATTATACGCCCAGTGCCCTGGGGTTGGCTCCAAAGAAAGGGTCGATTATATAAGTCTCGAGCATTGGGCAAACAACAAGCTGTCGGCAGCTAGAATGGGCTAAGCCAGCACATAAGTCACATAAATCACGCATTGTGCTTGCAATAAGTGGAGGGGATGGGGAGGAGGATTGGTGTCGGGGCGGGGGGGAAGAGGCTTTCGCGCTCCACATTGTCTTTTAATTCAATTTCTGCAATCGGCTTATGGCTCTTTGAAGTCCACTCAAATTTCAATAATTCTGTTAGCATTAGTATGCAAGAAAATTAAAAAAGTCAAAGGATGTGATGGAAACCAAGACAAGTGGGAAAAGCTGATAGAAAAGGGCCGGGGTGTCGCCTGGCCAAAGGCTGTCAACTGTCGCAGAAAATCATCCATTGTCAAAGCGGGCAGGCGACTCGGCTGAGTCTGAGTGATTATAGACATACTTTTCAATGAGTTGGCAAAGCCTTTGCCATGATGACAATAGCCGACTCAGCCGCCGAGAGGAGTTCAATTATGAATGGGAAGGATATGAAGATAATATAAGGAAACTTATTTTTATAATCAATGCGAACTGCAGCGAATAGAATCCACTGCCTAGGCAGACCGAACCAAGGAACCGCTTTAAGAGAGGTGCAACGAAGTGCAACCTCTCCACACTCCTCTCCTCTGAGCCTTTAGCAGAAAGCTAAGTGCGGAGCTCTAGCCACAAGGACCTCAACTTTTACTCGAATATATATTTACACCTTTGCTGTGAAGCGGAACCGCGAGGCGCTAGCTCCCAACTTTAAGCGAGAGGCCTTGCCGTGCGGCATAGAAGGAAAATCTATTGTATTACGGGAAATGAAGTTTCGGAAATTCACATGCAGACACCCTTGAATGCTCTTCAGTTGCTTTCGAATTGGCAGGATTCCCCCCCCTCAGGCAGGCGGGGAATCAATCCTTTGCGATTGTGCAGAGGCTTAGCAACTGTTTGACTGAATGAAAGCCGAATTGTGAATTGGCATTGTCAAAAGGAATTGGAATCTATGCTGCAAGTAATTGTATTTATGGTCTCGATTCAAAAATCATGTCTATTTACGGGCCAGACTCTGGTTCGTTGGGCATTTTTGCTGCTTTGCCTGGGATGCAATTTGACTGAGCCAAGTGCAGCAATTTCTT
>JABVZY010000278.1:2027738-2043729 GCA_020883555.1 Drosophila nannoptera | reverse complement strand
ATTATGAAATTTTATGGCTTTGAGGCGTAGTATGTGCAAAAATATTATTTTATACACGTCTATGCCTAAGCATATTTTCATGCATTTGCGCAGTTTATGGTCCTGCCTGCCACGCCCCGGCCGCTCCCATCTCCCATCTAGCCCCGACGACTGAGAGGGTCTGCACTTTAGCATAATTTACATGAATTTGGGTTGCCAAAAATTCTGGCCTGACAGTACCGGCAGGATATCAAGGTTGAAAGTTGGCCAGAACCACAGAAGGAGCAGCGCTTATCTGAGTTATGAATATGCAGGTGCTTATCGCGTTAACAGGAGCTGGAGTGGGCGGGTGTGAGTGGGCGGGCAAGGGCCTCGGTTCGCAAGGGATTTAAGCACCTGTGAATTTTATTTATCAGCCAGGCCTGCCTTCTCAAGCACAAGCGTTTAGACTTAAGAAACTAAATATAGCTTTAAGGCGGATCAGTTTACCAATGATAGCCCATCGGATGAGGCTCTTGATCGATGCCAATAAAATTGAGGACTCTGAGCCCAAAACTTGCAGCCACAAGTCAAACAGGATAAGCCTTTGCTGGGCCAATTTCAGCCACGGCTTTAAACCCTTAATTTTGCACCAAGTCCTTTGAGGGGGGGGGGGGGGGGGGCTGCTCACAATCAAGGGGCTGCCAAGCTACAGCTGTTGAGCTATCAAAGGTATCCAAGGTATCCGTCGCACTTTCACAGTCAAGCTCGGCCGTGCATGAAAATATGTTAGGGGCGTTCATTTGCTGAGTTCGGGAAAACGTGTGTTCAATTTTAAGTGACAATCCAATCCTAGGTAAACACTCCGGAATTGAGTCCCCAATTTCCCGTCTTGGTGTCCTTCGGCAGGGCGAAAAGTTTAAAGAATGAAGGCTGCGGGACGAGCATATTGTTTCGATGGTCGGCATATGGCACTTGCACAATAACTGTAAACAGTAAATATTTATAAGGTATGTGTGGGGTTATGCAATAATTTAAAATTAATTTTTAATTACGGAGTGCTGGTCATGCGTGAACTCTTAGTGCGGAAAGTTGATATAAATGATGACCGTAAAATAAATAATCAAACGCATTGCAAAATATTATTTCCGCAGAATTTTCAATTGGAATTCACCGTAGTGCATTATTGTGAATTATCGGTAAAAACAGTCGTCGAATCGTGGACTTCCTGCGCCCACTTTATATTAATTATGCTTCATCCGCGCGGCCACATGAAGAGCATAATTGCCCCGATTCAATTCAAATTGAAAGCTATACCAAGCCAAGGCCAGATATTTGAATTATAGCCAAAATTCTGGAAGCTCTTAGGCAGAATGGAATTTGAATATGCGTGGCGGAAACGTAACTTTTCCGATAAGCCTGATTAGCTAGCTCTATAAATATTGTATTTCGGAGAGGCAAGCCAACAAGATATTGGGGAGCGTCGAGCAGGTCGACGAATGATTAATGCTGCGAAATGGAATTGTGTCAAGCGATTAAAAAGCGAATTCTGCCCGGCCGGCAGCCTTTTTCCGACAATCATTTATCAAATACAAGGTAAACACGTGCCAGATTCGAAATTCCTACGAATCCAGCTGCGCGCTCTGCCCCCCGGCTAAACGGGATATGTGATAATGCACAAAAGGCACAAAAGGCGCAGCCGTCGCATGTTTCGCAGCTACCTTTGTCAGCCCTTGTCGCTCCATGTTGCTTTTTGATTGGCCAGGCCTCGAAGCGAGTGCAGGGAGATCGGTCAGCCCAATATGAAAAATGAGACAGGCAAACCTCGAATACAATAAATATTGCGACTGACTGAATTCGCGTGGCCCATCGATTCGTTCAATTTGTGCCACGGCCCCGGCAACGGGCTGACTGGCATATGTCAATCAGAGAACAGAGACATAATCTCTGCTTGACACGAACTTAAAAGTATTATGACAAATATTTCGCAATCTGAACACCGCCGCCGCCGCTCCCGCCCACTCGTCAGGAATGCCTACCGCAGCGCAGAGTTCCACGGCTATGGCGCAAGGCTTGCAACAGGCGGCCTCCTCACTCGCCCATCGAGAGGCAAGGAGTTGAGGATGGGGCGGGCAGGTCAATATGTTATAATTTTGCTTACGTTAGAGTATTGCTCGAGCGACCCTTTCCCTTTGGGGCTCCAATGCGATGGCATGCATGGATGACGCCTGGCTTCTGTATTCATTGATGTGACTTTCACTGTTCGCTGGCCAGTGCGTCATGCGAAATTCCGTTTAAATAAAAATCATGTTCTCGCACATCTTCTGCGTTTGACATGACCTTATTGTAACAGTAGCTGCCGCTGCCGCTGGTGCATAGCCCGCAGCGAGAATGCGAAATACTTATCAAAGGCCGCTCGCCAGTTGGCCGAAAGAAAGGCCGAGCATTTTGTCGCTTTCAGGTAACTCTGACACACTTTATTTATTATCGTTCTTCTTCTCCCTTCGAGTGCAGCGGACATGCCGTAAATCAATTTTTATTTATCATTTTATGAGTCGAAATCGCTTTCGATGTGTTTTTTTTTTTTTTTAATTTCACTCACTTAAGTTCGCATCGTTTGCAGCCGCGGCAGCTACCCGATTTCATTTACACGGCTGTCCGCCCTTAATTGAGAATGTATGCCCGGCAGTGAGCGAGGCGGTACGTAATTTTGCGGTCATTACAACGGACGCTGGCAGCCGCAAGGCAAATAAATATGAAATATATTTCGTTAATGAATGTATTTACTTGCGTTTGAATGGCCGACCTCATGCCCGAAGAACGCCGGACAGACCCATTGCATAATATTTGACCGAAGCTGGAACTATTGAAATGTCAATCGATTCGGGGCCCCAGCAGAGGGCTTAGAAGAAGTGCTATGTTTACTTGGGTTCTTTGAGTGCGAAGTAGTGCGGGGGAGAGGAAACGCTTTCAGCCGACCGAAACTGGGTCGCAAATGTACAGCCGCCTTTGAGTGGAAAATATTGCAGGTAAATTCACAAATTTGGGTTAACGCGCCTGGCTTCCTGTCGGCTGTTTGTTGGCTGAGCCGCCAGCGGAGCGAGGATTTGTGCACATGTTAATCAAATTTGCATTTTAATTAAAAGTTAATGGCATTAAAGAGCCGATAGACACCGCCCGACAAATCCAAACACATCAGGAGTTATGCAAATGAACCGTCAGCCGGTTCCGACCCAACTGAGCGATTGTTCATTCTGCGGGCAATCTTTTTTATGCCAACATCAACACATTGCGGCTCCATTCAATGCATTCCGCATGTGCTCATCTGTGTGCACGATTTTTGAAGTTATAATTGCTTGCAAACTTTGGCTAATACTTTTGCCTGTCGGCTGCCGCCGAGAGGGAGAGGGAGAGGGAGAGGGAAGGGAATATTGGGCTGCGGCTTGGCAAAGCCAATCGAAACTTGAGGCCGGCTTCGGATTGCACGAGTCAATTGAATAGAAAACTAAAATCAACCCAAATGCATACGGCAATAGACTCTCCGCATCAAGCGAATGAAATGCAAAGTTCTTTAAGGGAGAAGGAATTTGGTTATGCCAGCCCGCAAATATCTGGCTTGGCCCGTATCTCGGCAATTTACTAATTGGCGCTAACCTTCTCGATTCGAGAGTATTCAATTGTTCGAGGTGAATGGCAGAAGCTCCAGTTAAAGTGCAGCAGTTCGACTTGCATATTTGGCTGTGGAATCACCCTAAGTAATTACTCTCCCAATATTTACCTTAACACACGCAAGCCCAACTGCAAGAGGTAGGAGCAGAGCACATAAATCTCGCCTTGGCCCTCATTAGAGATAGTACAGCTGCGCAGAGGAGCGTTTGGGGGCAGGGCGGGCGAGGAGGAAACTGCCCGAGCACATTAATAGGCCACTCAGATGCAGAAGCAACAAATTTTCTGTCTGGCTAAGCTTTAAGAACGGCCAGCCAGGCGAATGTGAGCGAGAAGGACTCCTCGCACAATTCGGATACGCATCAACTACGTCTCGGAGTCTGGGGCACAGTTGGGCTTGTCAAGCGTTAATACTGATAGATAGATACATATTGCGACAGCAATTAGCGCCCTGGCAATGAGAGGCCGGGTTGAGCTTTGTGGGTCGCCGAAGGGGAAGAGGGGGAAGGCGGCACAGGAACTAAGCCGGCTAGACATTTCGAGTGAAATTTTTAGCCAGAGTTTGTGCAAATCATTTTGTTGGCTCTGCTGACGGCCAGAGAAAGATAAATATTAATAACTCAAAATGGTCAGCCCGTAAAAGGTGAAGGCTAAGCTGATCCCAGTCGTGCCTTCCGTGCCTGCCGTGCTGCACTCGGGCTGAAGCATGCGGCAATTTGTGCATCCAGCTCGGTTCGCAGTGCACACAGAACCCCGCACTCGATGCTCTCTGACAGAGAGAACTGAGACAGATAAAACCAGAGACCGAACTGAGCCTTTTAAATAACAACAGCCGAGTGCTCGTGGGGACGCGGTGGAGGGGCGGCAGATGCAGTGAGGGCGGGCAAGTGAATAGTCGAATACTTCTGTTGTTGATGACAATACAGAAACAGAAAAATGAAAGGCAGGACAAAGCAAAGCGAGCGCCAAATAGCCTCGCCGCATAATAAAGTAGAGCCAAGGATAAGCCGGGCGAGAGGTGAAGTGCGGGGGTGGTGAGACGGAGCAGAAATGAAAATGTTTTATAGTGACGGCAAGGTATGTAGATTTGTATGCAGCACGGAGAATGCAAAACCATGCGGGCCATACAGTTACCTAAGCAGTCCTGCTCCTTCCACACGGTCGAGCAAAATATTAAAATTCATACGCCACGTTGTACGGCCAAATCACTTTCAGACCATGGACAACGCGCCCCCCCAGCTCCCTTCCAGCCCCCCTTCCAGCTGGCGAGGAGCGATGGTGATTTTCGTTTGGCAAACAGAAGCACAGCATATTTTACAAAAGGCATTTCAGACCGAAGCACTGCAGCTGCAGTGAAACAATTGCACAATTTATGTGGCATTTAGTATTTGCACATCATTCAGCACCGGCTCGACTACCCCACTCGGTCACCTAATGCCTGTCGGCGGGCCAGCACGCCTCGGTCGCCCCCAACACCGTGACACAAGCCGTTAAGCATTACGAAAAAAAAGCAAAAAAAAAAAAAATGTGTATGCAGGTCAGACACTGACTACAATTCATCTCCGCCCCCGCCCCACCCCTTCTCGGCAACACATGCTGGTGGACGACTAACCTGCAAAATATTACAAATTCAAAATGCTAAATGTGCATTTAACTTATGTATTTATGTAAATCCCACGAAATTATTTCACCCCGCACAAGGAGCTCCGAGCCCTTCTCTGTAGTCCGCAGTGTGTGGCTCTGCCAGCAAAGCAAACTGTCCGTCATTTAAATATACATATTTCCGACGCTGAATGTGTTTATCTTCTGTCTCTTTTTCGCCCAACGCCCCCCACCCTGCTCCGCCGTCAGGTCTGTCAATTGTCAACGTTCATTTCAGATTGATGGCATGGACTCCTCCCTCGCCCATCGACATCGACATATCCGTTCCTCCCCCCCCCCCCCCCTGGCATTTCGTATTTTGTGTTAGTTAGCAATATTTTGTTTTCTTTTCATTGGGCTACTTCACAAATTCCCGTCCGAGGTCCTTCAGGTGTTGTTGCCACTGCATATTTACATCGTGGCATTAAACTTTCACAATATGCGGAGAATGGCCTTTGTCTAGCTGCATGCATGTGCTGCATATTTAAATATGCATATATATGTATGCTGCTCGGCCACAATATCATCTTGGCCTTCGCAAGCATCGTAACTTATTTACTGCGAAGCATTAAATATGTGAAGATAATGCAGTTAGAGCAGAGTGCCAAATCCGATTTGAGCTCGGCATTAGGGAGAGGCTGGTTTATGCAATATTATTAACAATTTATTGGCCGAACGGAGATGAAAACAGCAAGAAGCGAACAAGACCGACATCCAGCTGGAGCTGCGTTTCATCTGCCGACTCTTCCATAATTGGCTCAATCCGAGAGAGAGATTGGATGAGGAGGAGGCCATGTAATGCCGCTGCTTGGCCACTTTATGCAAATTTCGGGTAGGCTGCTTCCGCTGCATCGAGCTGAGCCGGGAATTGAGTGAAAGGCAAGGGCTTAGAATTTAATCAAATAATGAAAATCTAAAACAATTGGCTGCCTCACACTTAAATCGAAATTAAAGATGTTGAGGCGTGTGCATGGCCCCCCTGAAGTTTCAGGAATAATCACTTCCGCCTCAACAGTTGCGACTTCCACGAACTCAAAAATTACCTTTAAGCACACACACACGCGCACTGCTAATCCGCACACACACACACACACACACACCTACAGGGAGGCAGAACTTTCGCTTTCGAGCGATGTCGCGGCCAAGTGAAATTGAGACTTTCAAGTGCCTCAAGCGGACGACCGGCTCTTGTGGGCCGACGCCCACAGCCAGTGTCTGGCAGTAAATACGCTGCCGTGGGCCGCCGTACACACGCGCTTTTCAGCCAGATTTTAATTCAATTACATCTGTAGCTGCAAGTTGTGTGCAAATATTATCATAGGCCAGAAAAAAAAATGGGGAAAAAATTAAAAGTCACCCCCAGAATCCGAGCCTAGCCGCCCCACCACAAAGAGAAAATGAACCCAGAAAGCCGACCCTCGGGCAGATGCGTGTGCCGTTATTTGTGCTGCTTGGAAAATAAACAATTTCAAGGGATTAACAGTCCAATCATTCAGCCATTGCCATTGCCATTGCCGTTGCCGTTGCCCGAAATTCGTATTTCATTTCCATGCCGTTCTTTAAAGCGCCGCGTATCAAGAGTTGAAGTGATGAGAGTCGTAATAATTAAAATTAGGGCTAAGTCTGCTCGGCATTTACCGCAAGTCGGCTTACGCGTGGGATAAGCAATAAACGCATAAGGAAAACTTCGCACAGGAAGTTGCTATGGGGCGAAAATCTGAAGCGGAAATCGAAATTTGTTAAATGGAGCAATCGATGAATTGCGTTGGCTCGTGAAGTGAACCGCAGGCAGCCCCTCGCCCACGCCCGGCCCGTCGCCGGTCCACAGCTCGGATTTACATTTTATCGCTTGTACGTTTGCACCATTTCAATTACAAACAATAACAATAAAATCGAGACCGTGGAGCTCCTGCTCCGGACAACGGACAACGGTCGAGTCGTTAAAGTTCAAGAAAGCGCATTGAAAAAAAAAAAAATAGGAAAAAAGTGCGCTTCACGGGAATTAGTTCACACGGAAGTGGCTGTCAGTTGACCCCCCCACCCGCGCTTATCTTCGCGATCTCGTGCCTGGCGTACGTCCAGGAAACGTGCCGGCGTACGTGCGGAAGCTCGGAGCCAATGCGGGAGCGGTAGGCAAATATTATTGCAGTCAACGGTAAATTCGCATTTTTTCATTATCTCCCAGGACCGGGGCCGATTTTAATGTTTAATACAACGAAATACACGAATTGATTGGACATTTGTTGTCCTTTGGTCTCAAATTGCTTGCACAAAGCAAATTGACTTTTTACTCTACAGTCTGCCATGGACTTCGAGGGCCTTTTATTGGAAGTAATTTATGAATTTAGTTTCTTGGATATTTTTCTCGTGTATCGGCTGCAGTGCAGTCGTCGCAGTCGTCGCCTTCGAGTTGAGGTCAGAGCTGAAAACTTATTTCATTAGTACATTTCATCAAATCCAAAGCCACACTGGCTGAATGTGTTTCTCGCTCGATGCTGTGTGCTCAATTTAATTCCACGCTAATAAAACTTCAATAAAAGGAAAATTGTAAGCATTGCTGCTGTCCTTGGCCAGGCATCAGGAGTGATTATCATTGACAGTCATGGCGTATACGTGACAAACGGTGGCCATGTGTTAATCTTGAACTGCGAAGGCGAAGTAGAAGATTCCTGGCAAGGACAAGACTTCAATGGCAAAACCAACAAATAAATCTGTACTCAAGCTCGCACAAGTAAAACTTAGACAAAAGAAAATACCGAGAACGAGCAGGAGGAAAACTTGGTCAACATTTTTAGTTGCGGTCGAATGAATACCGAAGTGTATTTCTTGAGCAACATGCATTAATAAAGCTACTCACACACACACACACACATATAGCACACATTGACACATACTCAAATACAATACAAATACAATATATATATATATTTCCGCAACGATCCAGGAACACCCATACGCACTGCCCTACGGCAAGGGCGGGCTGTGGGCTGCTGGCTGCTGGCTGCTGGCTGTCCTGGCAACATTTATTTCGTCGCAAGTGGCCAACTGAAAACCACTGATGGGGCCTTGTCCAGCCATCTCCGTACTTTTATTATTATTGATGACAATTTTGAGCAGACAATAAAAAGAACAAACACCACAATATTCCTTCTATTCCATCGACTGCTCTTTTAAGTGCCACAGAAGTTCACAAAGTCGGAATATAAGCCAGCTCAACCTTAGATACTCTCTCATATGGCCTCGCTATAAGGTCTATAGACTTCCTCATTTCGTTGAGTACATCGGAGTAAGTGCGATTGGACAAGGTAGCAGCTCATCCTCGCTCATCCCCTGCTGCAGATTTCCTTAGTAAGGCGCAAAGGCTATTTGGCTTTGTCCAAGGAAAACTTTTCAAGCGGCCTGGATTAGACCTATTCTGTGTGAATGACAGTGCAATGGAGCACCAACTGCCACTATAATATACTAAACTTGGTAAAAAGTAGAAAATAATATTGGGCGAAAAAACAAGACGGGAATGGGATTTAACGAAAAGAGAATTTCATTAAGTTGGCAGCAGCCGTCACGCGAAACTGCGAAAAGTAAAATATAAAAGTTTTTTCTCGATTTTCTTTTTTTTTATATTTTATTTCCATAAAGATGTGTGGAAGTCATGCCACAAAAAGAGCCACAAGGCAAGATAAATTACCGGAACGAGTATACTATACAGACATCTGTTGTCCTATTTGCCGTGAGCACCAGAATACTTTTGTAACGTTTTTTTCTTTGTGGGGTGGGGTGTTGGTGGGGGGAGGTGCGGGGGCAACAAAGTTAAGCCAACTCTGATGCAGCACATCAAAAAATTTTGATAATTTTTGCTCCAGTTGGATACGAATGTCTGACAAGCACGTGCTCCATCAATTTTATACTTATACCCCAACCGAGCACAGACGGGCTGCCACGCACACATGTACACGCCCACCGCCCACCGCCCATCGCCCAGCCGCCCACACAGTCAGCTGGCACACCCAATTGATTAACCTAAGCCGCACGCCGTGGCAACTCTGCCGGTCTGTGGCAGCCCCCCAACCCCCATTTGGGGGAGCCCAGTCAAGTTAATTTTGAATCGTTTATCAAATGGTGCAGAGCTCGAGTCCTGAAATGCATGTGCTGCCAGATGTCGAACAACAGCCAAGAATGGGCAGTGCACCTTGGCCGGGCTGGCGGGCAGGCGGGCGACTGGATGAATGGGCGGCTCAGGCATCTGTCGGCAGATAAGGAAATGCAAAATAGCCGCAGCAAGAGTAAAAACTGGAATTCACAAATGTGGAGAAGCGAACATCAAATATGACGTTCCGTTACGAAATCTGTTGGGACCTGGATGGCAGGATTTGCATTTGCTAAAAATTGATGAGTCGGGAAAATATTTGTATGATAGGAACCAAAGGGGGTAAGCCACTTGCAAACCGGGGAAATGGGAGAGAGCAGCATTTGTTATTTGATTCAAACGGCAAATGTGAACTTTGCCCTGTGCAGCGACAGCTCAGCAGAATGTCTGTTCAATTGCGAGCTAATCCGAATTCACTTAACGCTAGATTTGCGAACTATTCGCTGCAATCGACGTGCACAAGAGAATTGTTCATGAGTTATCCTTGACACGTATATGCATCGAGGCACTACTACCACTAACTGCTGAGGTGTAAAGATTTGCCGCTCGAATGAAGCACCCAATGAGGCGACTCAGACGAGTGCATAAAGCGTGCTCTCACCGCTTACTGCTGCTGCCATATGTGGTTGCCGGAGCACCCCGAAAAAATATTAAATAAAAGTCACTGAGAGAGAGAGAGAGAGGGAGAGAGAGTTTGCGGCGATTCCGCGATCCCCTACAAAATATTTCATAAATATGAGATGGCCCAACAAGCCACGATTCACAATCGTTTTTGATGAATCTTCTCAAGGCAAAGTGGGAAGGATATTGGAGAAGTCCACGTCCCGAATCGACAGGGTAACTGCCAACAAAGGCAACTCTCAAACAAACTGAGGTGCAGTCCCCTATACAACGCGTTAAACAAGGCGTCCATTTTGAAGTGCGCGCATTTTCCGAGCCATTTATCACAGCAAGAAGAGCCACATCCCGGAGCAGGTCATATTATAGCTGCGGCAACAAAGCGGGGCCTATGGCCCATTATGGGCTGCGTGTGTGCGCCGGCAGCCAGTTAACGGAAAAATGCAATAAATGCAGCAAATGTGTTGCTTTGTGTGGCTGCTGCTGTTAAACGCATTTTATAGAAACTGCATTCATGCAGCACTGCCAACGCCCATTTGTATGCAATATTTTTTTGCACTTTGTGCGAACGGCTTTTATAATAATCGTTTGCTCGCCGAGGCGGCAACGGAGCAGCTCTTTAGCTCACATTTCCATCACAAAACGGGCCAATTAGCGGGCGTTTAATGCAAGCGATTTCAACGGCAATATAATCACCGGCTCTGAAGAAATGTTAGAGATGACATAACTAAAAGGTTTCCCTAATTGGAAAAGCCAAGGATCCTAGACGCGGGCTGCCAGTTGCCCGTTCCCCAGAGTTCTCACTATGCATAATAAGGCACATGTGTACGTTAAGTAGACCTCCTCCCCGCACAGGACTGCACAGGAATGGAGAGTCTCGCGAGTCAGGGCGGATTAGTGGACACGCATGCCAGGATATTACGCAACTGTTGATTAAAGCTTGAGGCGCTCCCGAATTAAAGCCGGCTCTTGGGCAAATGCAACGCATGAGGAGACCGAAAGCAATTTACATGCAATCGCACGCGAAACTCATAAATTTAAGTTCACTGCGAGCCGAGTCATGGCTGTGCACCGAATTCGGGGCTGACCACATTCAAATTTTTCATTTTTAAGCTACACAAATCCCCGCTGAATGGCTTTCCTCTGGAAGCGAAGCAGGCAAAGAACTTGAGCAGCACAAAGAACCAGTACGGGCCAGCACTTGGCTTAAAGTGGCCCACTGCTTAGATACCTTTTTGCCTGCACCACGAACGAACCGTTATGCGATGGACAGGCTGACCCAGCACTTTAATGCCCCATGCCGAGGGTATAAAACAGAATTGCTACAAGGGTTAACACGGACAGGAGTCGGTGTACAGGCGACCGCAAAAATTTCTACAGCCATGGGCAACTTAATTTCAATATAAATAAATAAAATTCGTACAATGTTTTCTTTTTTATATGTTTCTTTTGCTCTTTTCAACATCATGTACTCGCGCCGCTCGCCAAGCTGCCAGGCTGCCTGGCTGCCTGGCTGCCAGGCTGCCCGACTGCCAGACTTCCCGACTGCCAAGCTGCCAACCTGCCAAGACCTGGGAGTCCGGGCAACAGCTTTTGCAAGAGCTTCCCAACGCAATACCTTCTGCTGATGGAGCTCTTGCCAGCTTGCAGTCGCCTAAGCGCTTAAAAAAAAAAAAAGAAAAACAAAAAAAAAAGAATTCGATTCAGCAAAAATGTCCTTAAAGAAAGCTTTCTGCGGCAAGAACTCTGCAAAGTTGCCTCTCACAGCCGCAAATGCCCCGAAAAATTAAGATAAATTCAATTTGCCTGACTCCAGCAAAAGACATACACAAATAATCTCATTTACCGTTCTTATTGCCACCACACTTCCGGTCAACAAGTTGCCGGTTGTTTTGAGTCGGCATAAGATGCTCGAGCATCCCGTACGAGGGGCCGCTCCGGCTTTTATCAATGCCACATAAGTATAAATAAGCGTAGGAGAGCGTATGGCGGTATATACTTACTAGAACCACTGTGGTTATGCTTTTCCTCTTCGCTTGTGCATTGTGCCATTGAAATTCAATAAGGACGACTGTCATGGCTAACACTGTGCTGGCAGGACCAAGGCGGGCCAATAACGAAGCCAGCGCGGCCATGTCCTGCCGTAATGTGGCGCTATATGTGTGCTATGACTTTCATTTTTGCGAAATTGATTTCCGCTTATGGCACTTTGGTGTTGCTTACATGTTGCGTCTCCGCAAACACTAAGAGGAGACCACTCACAGATAATGAATGAATATGGCGCTGGTGCTTGCCCTCATCAAGCTGTTAAACTCCTTCATAAGAATAGAGCCCGCATGGCGTTTCCTCCATTTGGCTCGTGCTATGATGACTTAATAAGCTTCAGCGTTGCTGGCAATTACTCGAACTAAATACTTTGAGCTTTATTAATTTACTAGTTTGAGGCACGAAGTTTAAAGTGAGGCATCTGTCGTTATCTTCAAGGCACACTTTCTCAATTAAGATTCCAGCAGAGCTAAGCATACTCGGGGCGCATTTCAGACGACGCGCCGCGAGGGTAATTGCTCATAATTGGGCCCTGCACATGCACCTTAAGTGGCCGACAAAGGAAAGAAACTGTAAATTTTCGCCGCACGCTAATTAAAGGACTCACTCGTCAAATAAGGTGCCTGGCAAGTGCATTTTATTTTTTTATAGCTGTCATTTATTTAATTGGGCTAAGATGTTTGGACTCCTTCAGAGGCGTAATTGCAGTGCAAAAGGCTAATTGCCTGCCGAATCCGGCAACAAATTGATTACGTATAATTATGCGGGGCGATCGGGCATAACCAGCCGCTTTATGCCTTCACACGCAGTGGTGTATAAACAGCTCGAATTGAGTGCATTCGTTCACCATTTCCTTATAGGAAGAGTAATTAAATCAACTTTGTCCAAGCGGGCCGAATTGTTGACATGGCTAATAGGGAGTGGCAATAATGTGTGCGAGTTGATAGCGTTGATTTATCAGTGCGCGAATAACACGCGTTGAAAAACAAGTGAAAAATTAATAACCGAATGCAGTTGCGAGGGAAAATGAATGGCGAGTTCGTGATGTAGAACAGAAAGTGAATTGCGTATGCTTAACATGCTCTTGCAACCACTCAGTGCCCATTTGGTCAATAGTCCAATTTGCATACTGTGGTGGTGGTGGTGGTGCTGCTGGTGGCTGTGATGTTCTTCAATAAATCGCTGGCCAGAGTGTGTTAAAAATGGAATTGCACTTCATTAAATAACCATCAAAACAACTCAATAAAACTACTAAATTTCAGAGAGAACAAAACGAATTGCGGCCTGTGGGCCGTGCGCGTGTGTTTGCATGAGTGTGGTCGAATCAAATATGTATGTATGTGCCACATACATCACACACTATAAAAATATCGCAAACAACGGCAAAGACAACAACAAATAACGAAACTTTTTCCATCCAACTGCGATTACATTGCGCGGCGACTGGCCACAAATTTCTGGTAAAGCTCATATTTAGTGCCCAGTGACAAATCCACCAGCCACCGGCAAGCATTTCCATTCGAGGCTGATCCATATTAGCACTTTGCAAACATGTAGTGGTATAATTCAGAGCTCTTTACTGAAAGCATAAATATTAATTTGATGATATTCCGTCTATCAAAACCTTGGCAGTTGACGCATCTCTAAAAGCGATCCACAACTACACTTCTATGCAAACTGTGTCCTGTGTGTGTCAGTGTACGTTACTTATCTCTCTTGCCAGCAGCTACGCGGGCAACTGGAAGGGCCAGGGAGGACCCGTCACGGCAAATTGAATGTTGGAATAAAAGCCTTGACGTCCATGAAAATTGTCATGTGGACGTGAGTGGCTTGTGACTTAAACTATTTATTTTTATACCTTCTACTCAATATTGTCCAGTTGGTTCCATATCGAAAGAAAGAGTAAGTGAGCTCAGTATTTATGTAACGATTGTGAGGAGCAGGACAGAATATGTTACAACCATATTAGTTTCTTAAAATTCGATAATACAGATACACTCTAAACTGTGACTATCTGTTATATAAGAGGCCTCGTTTGTCAGTTTATTTTGATTTACCATTCGGGGAAAAAGTATGAATTTATTGAAAATCAATCGATACTTTTTTATTATAAGCGCTTACAGAGCTTATCGATAGGTACTTAACAGAATGACTTCATTCAAGAAATACAATCGATATATTTAATTGAGTATAAGTTAACCATAATATTCGTTGTTTCAAGCAATATCTAAAAGGGTAATTTGATTGGAATCCCTAAAAAGTACTTTTAATGGTAAAACTTAGGAAAAGGACGAAAGAGCACCTTCAATTGCAATCATACTACACACAAAATATTGAAGCAACTATTAAATAGTAATGCGGATGCGGATGCGGAGGGGTTTCTTGTCTCATTGACCTCAACTTTGTTTAGTGGAATTCTTCCTGTTAATATGTGGTGATAATGAAGATTATTAATATGACCAGGGTCCTGGGGCCGCCTGACAAGCGACCCCGTTGATGCGTTTTTAATGAGTTGGCCAACAAAAGAATCGCCGAGTTTCGCCGCAAAAGCAATTAAAGCACATCAATTAATATTAAATATTTCAGCAGCAATTAAATGAAATAATTCGTAGTCACCATCAATCCAACCACAAAATGGTCCGATGTGGCCTTTGAGCCACCCGCTTATGGTCGTCAAGAAGACAGCACTGACGAGTACTGGCATTCAATGAGAGAAACTTTCCTGGTATTCCGAATGAAATTTTCATTAACCGAAGAAACCAAAGTGATTTGGCAGTCAGCGCCCCGTCGCCGCAGTTGCCAAGTTTGGAGTGAAAAGTTTTCAACTTGCGCCAACTGGACACATGTTACAAAATTCGCAAATAAATTTCTGGCTCCGCGAAAGTTTCCACGCATTCGAAATGCAAATGAAATGCGCGCGATTGTTGACAAGCGGACCGGGAGTGAAGTTGAAGTGAACAAAGTTGAACCGAGGCTGCATTTCTTATGAGCGACGAAATGAAAATATTTCAAAAAGCATTTCAATTCCTCCTGCTATATTCGTAATTGAAATTTGCATTTGTATGAGGCCAGCATACAAAAAAAAAAAAAAAAGACGAAAAAAAACAAAGTCAAAAAACTGAACTTTGCCCAACTAAGACAAGCAAAAACGAACTGGGGGTCGACTCCGGCAAGGCAAGCGAACTGCTCGGGAAAACCGAATAAAAACAAAAGGAAAAACAATTAAGCGCCGCGTCGTGGAATTTTGATTGAGAATTTTCACACCCGAGAGAACCTACCGACAGTGAAGCATTCATTATGGTCCGGTCAAAGCGTACTCGACCAATCCCTCACGATAATTTGCCCTCATTTGAATAGTTAATAGACTCGTGGGTATATATTAGGACTTGCATAAAGTCTATGTCGAATTTCTCCAGCTACGATGCAACATTTGACTTTTCTGCCGTAGCGAGTGGGTAGAGAAATCAAAAGCATTGTATACTAGCATACCGGTAAAATAAATGCCTGAATACCCCGCTGCCCAAAGTAGACTGCAAGGAATTCTAAAAACTTCCTTAAACCAAAGGAAGAAAAAAAATTTAAAACTTTTGCTAGCCAACAACGCCAAGAACCGCAAATTGTTTTAAACCAGACAGAAGGCCGCGCACACTCGTGGAAAAAAAAGCAAATATTAGTGCTCGTGATGGGTCAGACCGCAGCGAACTATGCATCCCCTACCTAAAGGCAATTTTTCAACGATTCACTGACCGACACGATAGAGGCCAAGATGGCGGCATAGACTTGACCAGGCGAGCAACTCTTGCTGGGAAACCGTAAATTTTATTGCATGACTTGATTAAATTCGCATGCAACCTCGGCCGACCAGCAACCCCTGCCAGGTGGAGGTCGAAGCTGGGTCAGACAAATCAAAAAACAAAA